>CM028325.1:22777600-22999712 GCA_016647705.1 Eucommia ulmoides
AAACAATAAGTGAGAGAGACATAATGAACCAAATTGTTGATGGTTTACCATCAAATTGGGCTGTTGTGACACATAACATATTTGAAAATCATCGGCCTCTTACTACCTTTGAATTTGTGCAATTTTTAGAAGAGGTTGAACGGGATGTACATCCATTGTGGAGAGAATTTGAAAGAGAAAAAATGAATGAAAAAGAAAGTGTTAAAATGCATGTACTTAGAAAATAACGTCTATACTACCACCTAAAACGTAAGAGGTTTCAACTAAACTGGGCAGTGTTGGTGTATGCAATAGTACGCACTCTACCGAAATCCTGACCTAGAGTTAGAATTCATAGAACCTTGAGGAAAGAACTCCTAGACCTGAGAGCATTAGGAACTTTGTTAGAGAGCATCAAGGACGACCAAATCGGCTTAAAGGCACTAGAGGAATACGAGGTTCGGCTACAAATTGGCAGCCAGAGTAATAAAGTTGTGCCCTAACTGTTGGTTTTAAGATATAAATAATTTTTAATGTATTTTGTATTCATGATATACATTTTGTATATTTTAGGTCTAATATATTTTTTTCTTTCTTTTACTTTTGTAGGGTTACTACGTCAAGTCTGTTTCTTTTCTTCGGTTGTTGAAGATATCTTTAGAATGTTCAACGTTTCGGCTTTCATTCAGTTTTATTTATATAGATGAATAATTTCTATAATTTGTAATGTTATGCCTTTTATGTTGTTTTAAATTATAGATATGTTGATTGATTGTTTTACTTTGTTATATTCAATAGAAGTTGTCTTAATGCAATGGATTTAATATTATATATGCTTCTGTCTTTATTTTTCTCTTTCTTTCGTTAATCGTTAATTAATATGTCAATGTTATAATTTATTTTTTAAGCTCAAATAATTTAATTTTAGTTTATCATTTATTTTGAATTGGATACTTAACCTTTTGTACATAGTTAATTTTTATTGAACATTTTACTTTCAGATATTTGAAATATAAATATAATATATTATTTTCTAAAAAATATTTTCATTTTTACTTTTTGAAGGAAAAATATTTGGCAATGGAAAAACAGAAGGCGAATGATGACAATTCGAATGAAAATTCTACTTCAAATAGTAGAGGGAAAGAGAAAGTGTGTTTTACCTCAAATGGTGCGGAAAGCGAAAGGAGGACGTCAATAGTAACGTGATACATGTCTAATTACTAAGGTTAATTATTTTTTAGTTTTAATTATCACTGTTTTATCATTCAACAATAATCACATATTTAATCTATAAAATATTATTTATCCCAATCTAACATGTTTATGTCACACGAACAAATTGTATAGACTAATCCTAACAATATGTTAAAAATCTTATGTAAAAAATAAAGTGCAAATAATAAACTAAAAATGATAGAATGAGAACCCGAATATCTATTGTGAAAGAACCATGTCTAAGAAGTATACTCATTGTTTATTAATAAATCTCAAACCAAATTGTACTATATCACAATACAACCATACTCAAAAATGAAAATTAATAAATAATTATCCTTCAAACGAATAATGATAACTATTTGTGTCCATGTTAGATTTATACATCCCGCTTTTATCCGACTACTAAATATTAACCTGTTCTTTGTCAGCGACAACAAAAAATTATTCAATAGTATAGATAATTCCTAAGGATATAAATTTAAAATATCTTAACCTAAAAGTAAACATAACAAGAACATATTTAGTTGTGATTTCAAATTTATAGTTATTTATCTTATCTGATTTTGTATTTATACTCTTGCCTTTGTAGTGATATTGAATTATCAGTATTCTTATTTATACCGTAGCTTATTACATGCTATTGATGGTTTCATGTAGTATCGATTTCAGTTCGTACTTTGTCACACTGTCCTCCACTGTTCTTTTTCATTTCTCCAATCTAGAAAATTGAAGATTCAACCTCATATTACCTCTAGGTATTCAATGATAATGTCATATCAAAATTTTCTCTATCCCAATAAATGCAAAGGGAACGAGAGAGATTTAGTCATCTGATTCTAGAATGTCAAGAAGGTGAAAGATCCCGCACAGGTAACATTACAAGAACATCTAGCACAAACGATGTGTCAAGACGTTCTCTGGCTCAACGAGAACGAAGAGAACTGGAAAGAGCTAATCGGGAGAGATGTGATCGCTTCAATAAAGATAATCATGAATGTATGGAAAGTGGTCAGTCATTTTTCGAAGAATCATCAGAGCCTACACCAAAATGAAGAATGGTTACACAAGTTTCTCCGTCATCAACAAGCTCAAGTCGATATACCTCTATAATTCTCAGTGATCATGCTTCTTCTCCAGTAATGGAAAACTAAATGGATTCCACTTTTGAGGCTAATTTAACATCCCCACCAAGTTTTACTGAAACGTTTGTGTCCACAACACCCAACAGTCGCTCAATGCTGGTTGAGCAAACAATTATACCTTCTGAATATATAGTATCCAACAAGAACGATGTATCGAAATGGGCTCTAGCTCAACGAGAACGAAGAGAACGGAAAAGAGTTGATCAGGAGAAGTGTGATCACTTCAATAAGGATAATCATGAATGCCTGGAAGGAGGTCAAACATTTTTGGGAGAATCATCAGAGCCTACGCCTAAGCGAATAATGGTTACAACAGTCTATATGTCATCAGCAAGCACCAGTTGATATACCCCTATAATTCTCAGTAATCAAGTTTTTTCTCCAGTAATGGAAAAAGAAATGGATTCCACTTTTGAGGCCAATTTGACGTCCCCACCAAATCTTACTGAAACGTTTGTGTCCACAACACCCAACAGTTGCTCAACACTGGACATTGAGCAAACAATTACACCTTCTGAATGTATAGTACCCAACAACAACGACATATCGAAACGTGCTCTAGCTCAATGAGCACGAAAAGAACGAGAGAGATCCGGTCAACAAAATATTTGGAATAGTCAACATTTAGAAAGAAATAGAAGACTACTTGATGAATCATCTCAGCCTAGAATTGTGGACCTCTTTAGGGATCGCACTACTCCATCATCCATGGCTAATGAAATAAATTCTATTGTTGAACCAAATTTTCCTTCTCCACGTAATCTTACTGAAACATTTGTTAACGTGACTCTGAATGAATGCTCAACATCTAAAGTTGAGGAACCAATTGTGTCACCTGGTATAAGGAATTATACTAATCCATTATTTATGTTATTAAGTATTAAATGTTTAAAAGTGTTTGATGTGTAATTTAATAATTGTCAACTATAGGTCATCTTCAACAAATCAATACCCTACTGAGAATCAAGATATTGAACGTGTAGGAAATTCATCTGTTGACGATGGGATGGTTACAAATTTGATTTCTCATTTTCTCGGTATAATTGATGATGCATGCCCTTCTCCGTGCGGTAACCAGAAACCTTTTGTTTCCACGAACCTTAATAAAAGCTCGACCGTAGCAATTGAAGAAACAATTCTACCTTCTAGGAGTAAATGGTGAGTTTCTTTTTTATTTTATTTATCTAATTAAATACGACATTCACAAATATGTTGTTAGAATCTACATAAAAACAAATGTAGGCCGCCAAATACTGTCAATGATGAGTTTTACAATAATCAAGATATTGATGAGTTGAACAATCCATCTACCGACCATGATGTTCATACAAGTGAAAATCGACACTCGCTTGGTAGAATGAATGTTATATGCCCTCATTGTTCTGCGTTACACTGGATGGATAAGAGATTAGCAAGATCATCCAAACAACGTCCTCTTTTCGATACATGTTACTTACAAGGAAAAGTTAGGCTTCCATTATTTCTCACACCTACTCCTCAAATTAAAGCGTTATACGATAGTAATGATGATAGATCAAAACCATTCCGATGTTATGCTGGAAAGTACAATGCAAGCAATGTTTTTACAAGCCTTAGTGCCAACTTGGATACAAGGCTGCTTTTCGAAAGATGCCCAACAATGTTTACTATACATGGAGAGTTCCGTCATCGAACTGGAGCATTAATCCCAGAACCGGGACAAGGTGTCATTTATTCTCAATTGTATATCTACGATCCTTATTTCGCGTTTAGTGTGAGAAGCCGTAGAAATCCTCATTTGAGAACGAATGTTTTGCAAACTATTCAAGATATATTGTTGCAACATAATGCATTTGTAGATAAATTTCGTCAAGCGTTTACGATTTTAAATCAATTGGTTTTTGAACAACAAACGTTGCCTGCTTTTCTTCACTACACTGCATCTACTGATCATCAGCGATATAATATGCCGACAACTGATGAGGTGATCGTTATATTACCGGGGGATGGAACTGAAACCAGCGCGATGAGAGATAATGTTCTAAATTTAAGGAGGGGAAATGAACTAATGAAAATCAATGAATGTCATCCTACTTATCTACCATTGCATTACATTTTGTTGTTCCCTTTTGGTGAGCGTGGATGGGAGCCTAAATTTAGACAGTGGGATGTGATTCACGGTCGACACACAAATGCTTGACTAACTCAAATGCAATTTTATAGCTAGCATATGTTTGAAAGGCTAATAGAGTATTCGACAATTCTAAGGCGAGAAAAATCATTTCAAAAGTTCTTGGTAGATGCTTGGGCTGCAACCGAGCAAAATAGGTTGAATTACTTTAGGCAACATCAACCAAACCTTCTTAGTGAACTCTATCAAAGTCTTACTGATGTGGCATTAGATGGGATGGAACCTTATGAAATAGGTTAACGAATGATTTTGCCATCAGCTTTTATTGGTAGTTCAAGACATATGTTTGAAATCTTCCAAGATTCAATGGCTATAACGCAGTACCACCATCATCCTGACGTGTTTCTTACCATGACTGCAAATTCAACTTGGACAGAAATTACTGAAGCTTTATTGCCTCATCAACAACCAATTGACTGTCCAAACTTAATTGTCTACGTTTTCGAGTTAAAAAGAATTGCTCTAATGAAAGAGATTGAAAACACTCGAGTATTTGGAAAAAAGGTTGACCATGTTTTTATAATTCAGTACCAGAAAAGAGGTCTGCCGCACATGCACTTATATTTCTTGATAATCCAAATAAAATTCTAACGTGCGACCAAGTAGACAGAATAGTTTATGCTGAATTTCCAGATGCAAATGAAGAGCCAGAACTTTTTGAAACTATAAAAAAATGCATGGTTCACGGATTATGTGGCGCTCGAAATCCTCAAGCCCCATGCATGGAGAACAACAGATGCACTAAGAGGTATCTACGAGATATGGATCAAGATGGATATCCCATTTACTGCCATCGTGATAATGGAAAAGTTTATACCGTGAGGGGGCAACAAGTTGATAATAGAGATGTCATCCTATACAATTCGTACCTTTCCAAGATGTTCGACTGTCATATTAACGTTGAAGTATGCACTGGGATTAGATGTGTCAAATATATCCACAAGTATATATATATATATATATATATATATATATATATATAAAGAAGGTGATATAACGACATTAATTTTGAGAATGATGGATGAGATCAAGTAATATCTTAATGCAAGATACATTGGACCGTCTGAGGCAGCCTGGCGATTGTTGAGTTTTCCTTTGCACGATGAGAATCCAACAATTGTTTGATGGCACTTCATTTACCTGGAATGCATCAAGTTGTCTTCAATCTTACTGAAACAATGGAATCTATCATTTCTCGAGTTCAGTCACAGAAGTCGACTCTGACAAAAAAAAAATCATATTGTGATGCATATGCTTCTACATGGGCATATACTTATCAAGAGTTTCCCCAACATTTTGTTTGGAATAAAACTGAAAATTTTTGGAAACCACGACAAAGGGGATTTGCCATCAGCAAAATGTATTTTGCGCCTCCCAATTCGGGCGAACAATTTTATCTACATCTACTATTGACTATAGTCAAAGGACCGCAATTGTTTAGGTGTCTACGCATTATTAACAATGTTGAACATACAACGTTCAAAGCCGCATTTGTAACAAGAAGGCTATTGGAAGATGATAATGAATGGATAAAATGTCTTTAAGAGACGTCTATTATGAGTACGGGATATCAACTGAAAAGATTATTTTGCATCATTCTTACACAATGCTCCCCTGTAAATCCATGTGAATTGTGGGATCAATTTTGGAAGCATATATGTGATGATCTCTTACATAAAGTTCGCACATTCTTTTCAATACCCGTCCCAAGTGAGGCATAGATTAAAGACTACGATTTGTACCTTTTGAATCAATTACTTCAAGAATCGGGTAAGAGCTTAGCAAATTTTCCTCTGATTCCATAACCTGTCTAGAATTGGAAATAGATTGATATGGGAACATCGTCAAATGCAAAGTGAAACACACAAGGGAATGTACAGTGTAATATCGATCGTCTCAATGAAGACTAACGTGTTGCATACGAATCAATCACTTCATCAGTGTTCAGAGATTTAGGAAAAATGTTCTTTTTGAATGGTGGTACTGGTATGGGAAAAACGTTTCTATATAATACCATAGCAGCAAAATATTGTAGCCTCGGTCATATTGTCATTATTGTGGCATCATATGGTATTGCATCGCTACTACTTGAAGGAGGTCAAACTATACATTCTACGTTTCGCATTCCTCTGGACATTCTTGATAATTCAATTTATCATTTCAGTAAACAATCGTTGCATACCGAATTGTTTAGAAAGACAAAGTTAATTATTTGGGATGAAGTTCCGATGCAACATAAGTACTATGTTGAGTCCGTGGATCGCACGCTACGAGATATTTGCGGTAATCCAAATCTATTCAGAGGTATCACGATCGTTCTTGGAGGAGACTTTTGGCAAATTCTACCTTTCATACCTAAAGGTGTCCGTCAACAAATTGTGGAAGTGTCATTGAGACGTTCGTTCCTTTGGAACAATATACATGTCTTGACTTTGAATTTAAACATGCGCCTAAATAGTAGCAACATTGAAAATATAGAGTTTTCAAGATATTTACTTCAGGTAAAATTTCATTTAAACATCTTTTAGCATTCTTTCGTTTGCAATAGATTACTTATATATGCCTTTGAGACTAAATTTTTCAATTATATTTTTTTTTAAATAGGTTGGCAGTGATCCGCGTGAAATCGTACAATTGCCATCAACCATACACAAGTGTCGTAATGTGGCCGAACTAATATCGTCAGTTTATCCACATCTAGGTACACCCGGTATTGCTACCCCTGCATTTCTAACCGAACGTTCCATCCTTTCTGCAAGAAATGACGATGTCAGTGTTATTAATTCGGCCGCTTTAAATATTTTTTTCGAAGAAATGATCAAATATCTGGCTGCGGACAAAATGTCTGAAGATGATGGAGTCGATCGTCAAATTACAAATTGTTATCCTAATGAGTACTTGAATTCCTCGGATCCTCAAAAATTACCTCCATTTAAGTTAGATTTGAAAATTTGATGTCCAGTTATGTTATTGAGAAATATCGCACCAAATGATGGACTTTGTAATGGCACACGATTAATGGTAGTTAAGTGCTCTTCACGTGTAATAGAAGCTCAAATATTAATAGGGGATAAAGCAAGAAATTTAGCATTCATTCCGAGAATATCCTTGACGTCGTCGTCTTCTGAATTTCCTTTTCAAATGCCAAGGCGCCGTTTCCAATTCGTTTGGCGTATGCTATGACGATAAATAAATCACAAGGACAATCAGTGAAATTTGTTGGGGTTGATTTGACTACACTAGTTTTTAGTCACGATCAATTATATTTGGCTCTATCAAGGTGCACATCATTTGATCGATTAAGTGTGCTTCTCCCCGAATATAAATCTCAATCCATAACAAATATTATTTATCCGGAAGTATTATTGTAACTGTAATTATCTCAATTAATGAAATATTTAAACTTCTATTGAAAAATGTCAAATTATTATAGATTAGTTGTCTATTTTTTGTTTGACGTTTGGGACGTTCTATTCTAGCAATGTCGTGGGTGACTTTTGTTATATGATTTAAATGTTATTAGATTATATTGATGTTCAACTGTTAAATGAAATAAGTGCAAAATAGTTGTCTTGATTATTAGTTATTATAGATGTTATGACGAAATAGATGTTGTATGTTTTACACCCGTGCCTTCAGGCACAAGTTATACACTAGTATATTTATAAATCACAACATATTTTCATTTTGAGACATTTTGAGCCATCGGATCGAATATCGTACGGTTGAGATTACACCTGGAGATATTTTATATTTGAGACATTTTAAACCCTTAGATCGATATCCAACGATTGAGATTGACTATTATTAAGAGATATTTTCACCCCTTAGATCAGATTAGATCAAGGGTTGATATTAACTTTATAGATTAATTATTCAATTGGTAGGGTTAGGGTTAGTGCATTCTCCCCCATACCTTCCTTTTTTCCTTCTGTCATATCACTGTTCCATCACCTCCATCGCCACCACAGCCGTCATCTCCTTTATCGCCATCATTGGACCATTGCCATCGCCACAAATTAGATTCTGTCTCTGTCGAGGTCACACGAGGTGGTCGCTCCTACTTCTTTCTTCCATCCCAATTCTCTTTCTCCCTCGCCATCCTCGCCGCACCATCACCGCTTGGTCAGTGTCATCTCCCTCCTCCTCTTACTCACTCCCGTTACCTCCCAAGTTTCCACGCCGCCATCTATCGCCATCGTCTAGGTAGGTCTCTCCCATCCCTATTTTTTCATATTTGTTCATCCACGCCACCATCCAGTCATCGTTCCTCACCACAGTGCCGCACCACTATATCTATCTATCTTGCGTGAGTTGTGTAATAAATCATCCACCGATCTCCAGGTAAGTCTCTCCTACCCATTTATTTTCAGATCTGTTTATCGAATATTTGGATTAGTGTTTATATCCTGATTGGATCCATAATTTCTTCTACCCAGTCGGCAGATCTGACAATGGTTGTTTCAATGAAACTAGCGAATACATTGACACTCAAAACTCCTCATCTCTCTTTGATTTGAGCTTGCTGTTTTTTTTTTTTTTTTTTCCAGATTCGGGTATGTTCGTTTCTCTATCTCCTATGTGCCTTTCTCCTACTAGTATCTAGATTAGGGCAACTCGATTTGGTAAAATCATCGTATTTGAACATTTAGGGTTCTTAATTGTGAAATGTACATGATTTGTTTTTTCTAAAATTTACATTTAGGGTCTTTGTTTATTTGATCTGCGAGCTTATATCTTATCAATTTCGATTTGCTTTTTTTTCTGATTTTTCTCTTAAAATGCAAAATTGGGGAAAGTAATGAATTTTGTACTAATGATATCAATTGATTCTTGGAAATTTTGTTACTCTGTTATGCGCATTTGATTTATATATTTTGTGGTTGTTTCTCCGTTTCCATAGATAATATCCACTTGATTTCTTGGATTAGTCTGAAATCCATAAGAAGTGGTTTGTGATAATTGGTTGACATTCTATCATTCCTGGTTGATCATGTCAGATGGGTCCATAGATGACTCCCTTGATGAGTCTAAAGATGATCTATTTGTCGTTCCTGTACCTAATGGTATGCCAATGCAGTTTTCTTCATTCGGTATTTATGTCCAAGGACAAATTCTTAGATAATGAGGTACTTTATGCTCTAAGGTCTTTATTCATTAAATCGTAATACCTACCATCTTGATTTCATGTTAATCTATTTCTAAATATATGTTGTGTTTTAGTTCTTCAAGATTGACGTTCTTTTACGGGTTTTGGAGATTATTAGCCTTCTGTATGAATTTTTTAAGTCAATCATGACGGCATTGTAGAGAATGGTAATTTCACGTTCTTTTACCAGTTATTTGTCATGCTCCTCCATGATCCTAAAATATGTTTGTTATTTTATACTCTACGCAAGGGTTATACCCTAGGGAAGGGTTACCTAAGGTATAATCTCCTTTATAACATTTTTTTTTTAATTTTGTAACTTAATATCTTTTTTATTTCGAAAACCTTATGATTACGTATCATAGATTACTTAACATATACACATAATCTAGGTTATAAGATAAAACAAATTTCATATACACATACTCTAGGTTGTAAGTGAATTTTTTTATAAATTTAAGTAATCCTCATCTTAATTGATTTGGGTTAACTTGAGAATTAGATTTTGAATTATAAACATATAACTACATATTTAGTTTCAAGTTTTAATTCACCAATTGAATTCAACATTTCTAGATATATAACTGAACCACACTATACAATGAGTAAATAATGGGTTGAATCTAGCACCTAACATATTTTCTAGCCTGTTTATATTCCTAGCCTATTTGGCTAACGATTAATGTTTACAATTTCTTGATTATCCATATCTTGATGATACGTGTCCTGGAGGCTGGAAAACATTGTCTATTATTTGTTTCGGTGCTTTTCGTTGCTTGATTTTTAAATTCTTTGTTTATTTTTTTTAAATTTTGTGGGTGGTTGTCACAGAAACTATTTTGAACATTTTAGGATCTCCTCCTACAGTATGAGTTCCTCCCACCAAATTCAAATCACACTCCATCACAGCAAGCTCGGTCTAAGAGACAGTGCTTTGATTCCTAGTCGAATAGGTATTTTTGCTTAACGTAACAGTAAGATCTACAATGAATTTTTGGATTAGATTCTTTGACTAACCACCATCGATAGAGCCATAATGCACTTTGTTTTCAATTTTTTGGTATTTTTATCCTGTTTTTTTATTGTTTAATCACCATTGAATTTATTTTCAGCTCTTGCACGATCGACAACACTTGAACACATTTTGTTTTTACATTAATTATCGTACATTATTTTTCAGAATTTGGAATGTGAGTGTCGGAAAGGGGACTTATCAAAAAACAAATACCCTTAATATTTATTGGTATCATTTAATCTCGATTTCAGATTATATATAATGGTATGGATTTCTGCAAAAGGTTATGTGGTGTTTGCAAAATTTGAACTTTGGGGATTTTGCTTGGTGTATATATTTCTAAATTTCAATTCGCAATACCATTTTGAAACATTAATATTAATTGTTGAATTCACCAGACAAAATACGGAGCTTCAAGAACAAAAGTTGATGTCCAAAATTGGTGGTTTGGGACCTAGTCGAGCGGTATTATGTCAATGGTAATCCTCTTGATTCCATCAAATTTTCATCTTCTTATAGGCAATCTCACACATATATAAATGTATTTAGATGAATTGTATCATTTTTTGCGGCGGTCTTCCCATAATTAGTGATTCTTAATCATTCTTAGCCTTTTCCTAGCCTGAAAATAATGTATTTGTATATTCTTCACACGTTATTTTCATTTTCAAATTAATTTTCCGAAATTTGAGTGTCGTATAAACAAAAAGGATTATGCCAAATTGTTGTAATTTGTTTTGGTTGTGTTTGTATATATCGTGTTTATTACAAGAAATGTATTGATAATTTGGGAATGTTACAGAAATAAAATGGGTTATGTCAAAAAATTTCTTGCTAAATTATGCATTTTTTTATATTTAATTAATTATTGCGTTTGTTTTTTATTAGACGATATACAAACATGTGGCACTTCAAATATTGAAAATAAATGGAGATAATTTATGGATTGACATTCTATAATTAAGGTAAGCTTCAGTTACCCTGAGTGGTGGGCTTCAGTGTCTTGGGTGGTGAATTTATCCTACTAAATTTATAATGTATGAAAATAGATTATTATGTTGGATTGTTAAAGTTCATATTGTAGATTATGGTATTATCATAAATTACAAAATAATTGTTTATGATTTGATTGTGTTAGTTGTGTTTGTTAGTATTATGTTGCTATAAAACATTAGATGAGAAGTTCAAATGGTCATATAAATAAAGGGGATTATGTCCAATTATTTTGTACATTAATTATTAGTTGTGTTCACTTTGAAAATATTTTAAATTTTTTATTGGTCATGTTAATTTGTGTTGTTTGTTTTTGTTGTGTTCATTACAAAATCAAGAGTTGATAATTTGGAAATGTCATAAAAAAAAAAAAAAAAAAAAAAAAAGGGTTCAATGGGTTTTTTGCTAAATTATGTCATTTTTTGTATTAAAAAAATTAAAACTTGTGCCTTCAGGCATGGATTATACCCTAATATATATATATATATGATAAACATTAACCTGATTGGTCCAATCAATCGTAATAAAGTTGATTTGTCAATTAGTACTGATAATGTTGAGTTGATTTGTTAATTCAACACTAATAAAGGTTGAACTAATTTGTCACATTTGCTTTAATAATAATTGTATCGACTTAAACATCAACAATGACAAAGACTAACAAAGGCTGACGTTGCATCCTATTGATCTGACTATTCGATGACACATTTTACCATCTCATCAAGGCTAACAATAAATTTTCCTGTCTTTTTCTCCCCCATTATCCACTCTACCAATTCTTAACATTAGTTATTTTTTCACAACTAATACATATATTGGGTTAAAATCAACATTAAAAGTATAATTTTCATTTAAAATATAAATAAGTTAAAAAATCAAATTGTTAAAATAAATATATTTTTGTTAACAGTACCAATACAAGAACAATAAAATAAATTTAAACATACTCTTCTTGGTTCAACTACCCACATGAAAAAGCATGCTCGAAACATCAATTAACATTGACAAAAGGTTGTAAAGGCATTTTCTGAAAAAGTATGTTCAAAGATATCAGTCCACAATGAAAAACCCTGCCACGAAATGTTAATCAACACTGAAAAAGCTTAGTCTGAAATGTCAATCAACCATCACAAAAGATAGAGACAAGTCAATCATCCATCATACATGCTACTATAAAAACTAAATTTTGTATAAAAACTTTTCATTCTATAGCTTTCATGATATGTCTTCAAATAGTTGTTCAAGTGAGAAAAACTCATATAGTAGTTCAAGTAAAAAAACTCATATAGTGTTTGGGGTTAGCCTGGATCCTGAGATCACTCTACATGTTGGATTCTACAACCATATTATGATGACTATTGGAGTGATCAAGACACCAACCCAATAGAGTATTAGGTCAGTCTTCGCCAAGAGTAGGAATACAAGGTGAAATAGTCTAACAACCTTGTGTCTTCATTGAATGATCTTAATGTACCAGTTCCGCCTCATTTATCCCCACAGATGCCTTAACGATGTCAGGTTAATGACAAAATCGATTGAAGAAGGTATTACACGAATTCGTGTGGAGAATAAACGTATGCTGCAGCGAAGAAATCACTATAATCTACTCCAACTAGCCATTAAAATAGACACCGCGAGTAATAGAGTACTTCAATAATCCGTTTTTAGCTTTGTAAGTTTTGTTTTAGAGTCTTATAAACAAAGTGTACGTAAAAAAAATCGATCAATTTTTTTGACAATGATACGGTACCGATCATCGATGACATCTTTAATCTTGTTCTGATCCACTGCTCCAGCATTCCCTACTGCTACATCGATCTCGTCCTCATTAAAATCCTCCACCGGATCGTTCCCCATCATCTCCTAATCAACATACTTGTCGGAATCTCTAAACTCAAAATGATTGTTCGTCGCAAATGGATCCCCCATTGTCGTCTCAAGCTTAGCCACTAGCTAAAGAACTACCATGGAATCTGCACAAACACGAGACGAACCTCACTCGCAACTTTCACTAGGCCTGACATCGGCCTAGTAGACCGACTAGGATTGGAAGATTCCAGTATGCTCTTGCGAGTAACATAAGAGATTGTATTGGGAAGTGTTCACAAAATTGTTCAAATCACACTCTTCGATTAGCATCCTAGAGTATGACCCTAATTCGTTGGCCATTGTAGGACCAAAATACCCAGTTTATATCACTTCATTCTTCACATAAAATTCAACTGTATATACCCTGGGAAATTGCAAAGGTACACTTTAGCAAACTGTTAGTGTGTTGTCATCCTCAACAGGATAAAATGCACTTACGCAATACGACTGTCATTGATACAACAGGTATCGACATTGAACCTTCAAACATACATTTTCACCGTCTAAAACTACCTTCGGCCTAATCACATCTAGAAACTCATCCAACGTCATGCCGATATTAAATGCCCTTAGTTCTTTAGGAGGCATATTGTACGATACAATTCCATTTGGTTGTTGCATAATACTACCATCCCAATGTAACACCACTTTTATCATGGTTACGCTTCAAAAAAAAAAAACAATTTTAATAATTTACATCAATAATTACAACTTAATAATTTAGGTATAAAGTTGAATTATCATTGTATGCTAGATTTTATATATATTTATTTGACAATTCTAACGGCAAATTAAGAAACTAATTGTTTCAATTTCGAAACAATTGCATAAAACTATAAATTTATTCATATTACAATTTCAATTTTAAAAAGTAATGCGATATTAAACTAATTGTGTCAATTTGGGGACAATTGCATACAACTATAAATTTCGTAATTTAATAATTTCTATTTTCACAAGTAATGCGATAACATACAATCTAAATTTCATAATTTGAATATTACCTTTTTTTCTCACATCTACTTCCATAATATTTTTTTTATTCTTTAAGTGAGTAGACCAACCAAATAAACAAGATATATTTGTTTAAACCTAAACGTACATATTAACATAAAAACATAATTATACTAACAATATATATTAACATAAATTTATAATTACACAAAATCTAACCTAAAAATATATATTAACATCTAAAAAAATTAACTAAAATAATGTATTATTACTAACCTTTGTAAAATGGTAAATTAAGATCACAGTCCAAAATCTTCAATGAACAAGAGAGAAGAACAAAATCTAAAAAGGTAAAAATGGAGGAAGAAAATAATGTAGAAGAAAATGGTGAAAGAAGAAATAGTAAGTAGGGAAATTTATAGAAAAAAAAATTGTCATTTGAATTTTAAAAATAGATATTATCCATCAAATAAATTTGATTTTTCGTGCGTAATACCTTCGTGAAGGAAGTAAAGTTGCTTACTTCCTGGGAGATTTTTCAATGTGGGATTCCATTTAACCAAGGACAATGTCCCTTTGTCATATCATTGGCCAAAGAACATTGTCCTTGGCCAAAGAATAAATTTAGGAGCCGACCATCAGGGGGTTGGCTCCTAAATGTATTCAATATTTATTTTATAATTTATTTTGTTTTTATAATTTATTTTTTATTTTTTTAATTCTTTTTCTTGTTGAAAGTTTTTTATTGAAACTTTATCATTGAAAAAAATAATTGACTTTATTATTGAAAGCCTTAAATCTTTAACTTCATTATTGAAAGTTTATTTTTAAAAAAATATTATAAAATTTTATATTTACATATGAACAAAAAAAATTAAGATAAATAAATTAATTTTTAAAATTAAGTTTTTGTAAATAATTTAATAAAAACTTATTTTGTAAAATATATTATGAAAACAATAATAATTAAATATATTAACTTTTAAAATAAATTAAAGTTTTTTATTTGATTTTATAAGAATTAGACAAAACAATAACATACGTAAATTATTATTATTATTTTTTTAAAAAAAAAAGGTTAATATTTTTAGAAATAATTTAATTTTTTTCAAAAAATATATTTTAAAAATTATTTAATAAATTTCTTTTAAAAAACAATTGAGGGGCATGGGGTGGGAGGGGGGTTTGTTGTTCGAGAGGGGCTACAAAAGCAGCCTCTAGATTGTGTCAAGGGCTGCCATGGTGCAACCCCTATCCTTTATGAAAAAATTGGCCGTACCAAGACCAGTTTTTTCATTTCACATAAAACCCTCAATTTTGGGTGAAAACGGGAGACATTTGGCCAGTTTCTAAGAAACTGACTGCCCCAATCTCGTTTTGCTCTAATTCGGTATTAAAGTGTAACCCAGCTATACTCAGGGAAAATGCAAACTTTTCAGCTTTAAGGAGATAAAGAACTCGAGAGATGAGGGTGGGATCATATCAAAAAGAAAAAAGAAAAAAAGATAATAATAAGAAAAATATATCGATTTTTTTTTGCCCCTCACAAATGTTGGTTGGTATTCAATGGTCCGCAGCATTTGGATATAGACACATTGGGTCTTTAAGAAATTTTATTTTTGATTTTCAATTGGTACGATTGACAAATCTGTTCGGTCAATTTAACCGCCAAGTTTAAATTAAGGCTATTTTGGTTATTTCCGTGTAGAGAGAGAAAGAGAAAATGCTAGCCAAAAAATCCTTTTGCATCCACACTGTTTGGTAAATGTTGTACATTAATCCAAAAATTTTAAATTGTCACATATCACTCCTAAAAAATTCTACCCTCCTTCCAACTTCAAGGACAAATTTTTATTTTCTAAATTTTAATCACTCTATTTTTTAATTAAGGATTTCTTGTGTTTAAAACACTATACCCATTTTGAAATTTACAGATCTTAAATAATAAAAAATAATATATATATATATATATATATATATATATATATAACATTAAATAGTATACAATATAATTTAACTCAACTATTTTTAAAGTGGTGGTTTGAAATTTTTTAGTTAAATTTTTTTTTTTTCCAAAAAACTCTCATAATCCAATCTCATTTATCTATTCTCTTCCTAGTTACTTCTTAGTTTGATTTATTTTGTTTATTTATTTTTTGAATTATAAGTTTTATTAAAGGTAATTTTGTCATTTTCCTAAAATTTATTCAAGGGATAATTGGTCATTAGTCCCAAATAACAGATGTAATTTAAAAAAAAAAAAAAAAAATCTCATTTAAAACATAAGTTTTGATTTAATCCTTTAAAGTGATTTTTACTTGCATATTAGTCTCACATGTGCAAACATTGTAAGGAATGTAAAGAAAATTTAGTGAGTAAATTCGTATTATAGTGAATATTAGTTGCATATAACTAAAATTAGTTACAAACTTAATAATTACAAACCATATGTAATTGTATTACATATATTTATATAATATTAGTTATATGTATCTATGTAATATTAGGTACATATTGTAAATTATATGTATTTATGTAATATTTATTAAATCTAACGAATATTCTATATAGAAATTAGTTTAATATTAGTTACATGTATTGTGTGTAATATTAGTTACATGTTACAAAATTACATATATTTGTGTAATATTTATTATATCTAACAAATTTTTACATTCAAATTAGTTACATGTTACAAATTACAGTAATATTTGTTACATCTAATAAGTATTTTACACACAAATTAGTTACATGTAACTGTGTGAGTGCAGGCGCGTGCATTAGGCCTTCCACCTTTTTTAATAAGTGAGACTAAAATACAAGTTGCAATTGCACATGAGACTTTTTAAAATTAAGGATAAAATAAAGGATTTGCCACCGAATTACCTTTAATTCAATAGAGTCAATTTAAAAGGTCATCCAAAACTTAAGGGTAAGAAATGTTTTTCCTTTCATTTCTTCCCCCTTCTGTTCAACCTTCGTTACAGGCAACTCCATGGAATTCTTGCCTGAAAGAAAACTTTTGTCATTTGTGTCTAAAAACACTATACCAATTTTTAAATTTATTAATATTAAATAAAAAAAATTAATATATAATTAATGTCAACGAAAATTGAATAATTAAAGTTAAATAATATTTATACCCTTAAAATTTTTAATTGGGATTATTTTGATACTTTTCTAAAACTGATGGGTCAATGGTGTAATTTATATTTTCATTTTTGATACCCTCTCCAACAAGAACTCCATGGGTTCGCCTGTAACAAAGGTTGAATAGAAGGGGGAGGAATGAAAGAAAAAAAAAATCTTACCCTTAAACTTTCGATAACCTTTTAAATTGACCCTATTGAATTAGTTTTACAAAAATGACAAAATTACCCTTAATAAGACTTATAATTCAAAAAGTAAATAAACAAAAAAAAAATCAAATTAAGAAGTAACTATTAGGAGAATAGATAAATGAGATTGGATTTATGAGAGTTTTTTGAGAAAAAAAATTCACTTAAAAATTTCAAACCACTACTTTAAAAATAGTTGAGTTAGATTATATTTTATACTATTTAAGTTTTTGTATATATATATTAGGTTTTTATTATTTAATATTTATAATTTAAAAATTGGTCTAGTGTTTTTAGACACATAAAATCCGTAATTATAAAAATAGAGTGATCAAAATTTAGAAAACAAATTTTTATCCATGAAGTTGGAAGGTGGGTACAAAAATTAGGAGTAATATGTGACAATTTAAAATTTTTGGGTTAAAGTAAAACATTTACCAAACAGTAGGGGTGCAAAAAGATTTTCAGGCCAGCCTTCTCTCTCTCTCTCACGCGGAAATGACCAAAATAGCCTTAATTTAGCGTTGACTATTAAATTGACCTAACATATTTGTCTATCGGGCCAATTGGAAACCAAAAATGAAATGTTAGGGATTTAATGTGTTTATATCTAAATACTAAGGGTCAATTGAACACCGACAGCATTTGTGAGGGACCAAAAAAATCATTAACCCTATATTTTACATTCTATTTATTTTAATATTTTATTACTTTTAGAGAGAAAATGTATGAAATGTCAAATTCTTTTAACAAAAAATTAAAATTGACTCAATTGAAAAGAAATTACAACACGAAATACCAAATATGTCAGGTTCATTCACTTCTCCCTTCTTTTTAGTTAAGTTCTTATAACAGATTGAATTAGTTAGGTGGCGTTTGGTTTGTGTTCCCACTTTTCTTAACCCAACTGGAATAGGTTGAATTTGGTTGAGTTGAGAATTTTATTTCTTACTGGAAATAGAATTATGTTTGGTAACGACAATTTTTTTATTTTTTTTGCTGGAAACAGAATCGCATTTGGTAACCACATTATTCTAGAATTGTTTTCTTAACAATGAATTCACTATAACAAACAACAAAAACACAAAAAACAAACAACACACCAAACCAAAACAAAATCAATTACACAACAATTCAAAAATGCACAATATATAGAATCACTCACTGCAACTAAATATTGATTGAAAATAAAAATCATCCAACTGCAAATTGCTTTACTGCAACTCAAGAAAATCATTCACTGCAACTGCAAATTGTTTCAAAATCTAAGCATAAAAATTATCAAATCTAGAATCTCAATTATCAAATCATTGAGAAATCAAGAAAAGGAATCACTCACTGCTGTTGTTGCTATTGCTTCGAAATTGGAAGGTTGCTCTGCACTGGAGAAGATGAAAAAGCCATTTGTGAACCCTAGCTCGTTGACAGCTACAATTTCATTGACGAAATCGAATTCCTGAACAAAATCGATTTCGTTGATGAGCAACGAAATTGATTTCGTTGACCAAATCAAATTCCTGAACGAAATCGATTTCGTTGACAAGCAACAAAATCGATTTCGTTCACGAACCCTAGCTGCCCAATCAATTTCGTTCATCGATTCATTGTCGGTTGGAATATTTTGTTCTTGGATTGCGATTACAGATCGACGAGCGACGGTGAAGACTGAAGAAGAGATGGGGGTGGAAGAGATTGGTTTCGGCGGTGGCGAACTGGAGAACAGCTGAAGACCAGCAACACATCGCTCCAATCCTTCTCTGATTTCAATGGCAGAGACAACGGTGATGGAGAGTCGATGGCAATGAAGAGACGTTGGAGATGACGATAGTGCCAAACGAGTTTGACGAAGACGGTGGAAATAATGGTGACCAGCGAGGAGTAGTTCGGCTAAGAGAAGACGGAGAAGAATGGCGAGGAGGAGGAACGAAAGACATTAAAAATGTCAAAAAATAAAGGGTTTCCAAAATGCCTGGGATGAAATTCGAACATGGGATCTCATTAACAATCACAAAAATTCCGAGCATGTCTCTAAAGTTAGGTTTAGTTTTTTGAAAAGAAAAAAAAATCTCATTTCCTTAGGATTTTGAGAATCAATTCTCATTTTTTGAATTGAATTTAATTGAGTTTTGTATTGCCAAATGCGTTCCCAAAAATCAATTCCAGAATTTTTGAATTGGGTTGAAATGGAAACACAAACCAAACGGGGCCTTAAACAATTCAGCCCTTGGACAAACCATCTCTGTGGTGGTGTTTTTTTTTTTTTTTTTTTTTTCAGTTTTTGTCATTAACCAATAACCACTGTTATCGAGTCTTATGTACAATCATAAGTCCAAAGCAAGGTTTACTACACTTTTAATTCTCAATGCAATATTGTGCACCCAGCTTGCTCTCACCCAATCCAACAAACACACTACAATGGATCTATACTTTACTCAGAATAGGCAAAAAAAAATGGATTTCCAATGAAAACCAGAACTAACATACAAATATTAATAGTTGAGTTTTGAATGTTTTTTTTTTCAAAGAAGAAAAAAGAAAAGAAAAAGGAAGAAGAAATAGAGTACATTTGATTTGATTTGCCTCAGCATATGGTTATTGTAAAATTTTACATTCATCTAATCCTCAAATTGCCCCAAAAAAAGCCTCGACTACTCGCACTTAATGGAGCGATATATGTGTCGTACAAAGAAGAGAGATGCGCGGAAACCGGCAGCCCCAAGCATGAGAAAGAAAGCATAGCAAATGCAAGCCATGTACCCAAAGAAGAAGGATGTCTGCAAGAACCCTGACATTTCTGACCGCGCGTGGTAGTAATATAAACAGTACCCATATATGAATAGCCCTGTCGATCCCCCACACAAGAATGACCTGCAACAATCAATCCATTATATAACAAATCCATTCTCTTGAACAATTTTCGGTTTGCAATCCAAATGGACCCAAAAATAAAAAATGCACATGAATTGCTTAAATAATCAAGTATAGCGCATCATGCACTGTTCTAGGTTGCTTAAAGATCCCGGGCCCTATAGAAATCATTACAATATGAAAACCCTGCAGACAAGCATGAGTACAGGGGCATTTGTTTAATTTTCTATACCCAAATTATAATTTCTATGTTTGTTCCCAATGAACAGATTCTAAGAATCATTCCATTCTGTTCCAATAAAAGTTGTTCTAACAAATCTAGGGACAGAACAGATAAAACTTTTCGTTCCTGGTATTGAAAACATAGAAGCAAAAACCGACACCCTAAGGTAACATTTGTTTAGTGTTTCTGTTCCAGTAATTATGTTCTGTTCCAAGAAAAAACGTTTCAAATATCTAGCAACAGAACAGAAATATAAATCTAGGAACAAAAGAAAAACACAAACGATGGAGAAGCACCAGCTAAGAGAATGCATACCAACCAAATACTATATAGATTGACAGTACATACTACATACCTCCACCACCATTCATGGTCTTCAGCCGCGAGTTGGAAATAAGTCAATGCGACCGTAATAAAGGCAGTGACGATCAGGAGAATAATAAAGACTATAAACAAGATACTATAGATGGTGTAAATTTTGTGGCCCCAAACACTGGCAAATATGTAGTAAAGTTCGATATAGATGGCGCTGAAAGGAAGAAACCCAGCCATTGCCATCTGGGGAAGAGTCCCACGATACCAAGGCAAGGGTGGGATTTCCCTTGGGTATTTTGTGGTGCGACAAGGAGCTTGAAACTCCGCCTTGCTATTCTTTCCTGCAATACCACCCAAAACTAGCAATGGAGATGTCACTAAGGCCCATATAAGAAATATCACAACAATTGTGCCAAACGGTAGTGCTGCTGTGGCATTGTATGCAATGGCAACCGTGTTGAGGAAGCAGAAAGTGAGAAACAGAGGTCCGCAAAAGAGGCCTCCAGTCAACAACAAATTTCGGACCTGTAAATCATATTCCGGTCACATATCATGACTAGGTTTTAACGGGTAATATGTCAATGTAAGGCACCACTGTAATATATCAACGCTATCAAAATTACTTTCGATTCTGGTTTTTGCATTCAAGTAAAAGTAATTTTTTCAATTAACATTTTTTATTGTTAAAAAAATTACAAAATGGTACCAAGTTAAATCATTGTTTCTCAAGAGTAATAAAAAATTATATTAGAAACAGTCAATTCAAAGAGTTGAAAATAAATAAATAAATAAAAATAAAAACAAAATTGGAACATACCCAGTTTGTTCCTTCTAGTTGGCAATAGAAAGAGGCTGCAGTATAGCCAGCGATCCCGGATGTCAGAGCATATATGACAACCAGAGCAGTGAAAAGAGCTCCCCGATTGTACGGATAAAATACACCAACCAGTGCAAGTATGAAGATGAAAATAGTACTGAAAAAAAAAGGTTTGATTGTTTTCTAATAGCTAATTAAAATCAAAATGCAAGACTGATCTAGAATCCTTGAACAAAATAACCCTTTTCTTTGGTTGCTAAGATTGAAAAAAAGAACTTTATAACCACACTTACAGGGTAAACAGCTGGGTACCAGAACCAAGAGCTGCAGCAAACAGGGACTTGTGATTCGGGTACCTGAACACATCACCATGAATGTACTTCCACCCAGTTTCTTCTTGGTCGTCAGCGGTCTCCTCATCGTGAGCATACCTTAGACAAGTAGCAAATATTTTAAACATTAAATATCAATTGAAGCTGACCAAGAGTGCATAGAAAATGTTCCTTACTTCACAAAATCGTTCTTAAGGACTCGCATGAGAATTGTGGCAAGAAAACCAGTCAAGAGGAGAACTGTCACACATGAGTTGATAATCGAGAACCAATGGATTTCCAGATGATGGGGCATCGAAGAAGATTTTGAGTACTTTTCCATCCTCTTCTCAAAAGGAATGTCAGTTTCCTTCCATTTCGCACTATACATGAACTCCACATCAACTTCCTTATCTTCAGTGAGGTCTACGAGAGCATTAGGTTCGGTCTGGACATTAATCTCAATAACACGATCCTTTTTGTACTTTATATCAAAATGAAGATGCTTAAAGAGATAGTATTTGTACTCGCTTGGGTCAGATTTTTCATCTTTTTCAACCTTTCCTAAGAAGCCCCAAATAGGCAGGTCATCATAGTACATCTGAAAATAGTAGTCCTTTGACAGAGCACTACGAAACTGAGCGACTTCTTCCTTGCTCAACTTCTTCTTGCAGACAATTTCGGTATCTTTGTCAACTAAAAAGTCAAGCTTGTAGGGGGCACTTACTAGGCGGTCTCCATTCAATACTTCACCAAGAGCTTCTTTTTTCTCCTTCACATGACCTGTCATTCATATAGCATAAAATACGTAAAGTCACTCAGCACAAAGAATATGAAGATTGCTGTATATGAATAGAAAGACTATTACTTAAAAATAAAAAATAAATAAAGAGAGAGAGAGAGCAAGTGGGGAAGGGAATAAATAGGAACCAAATGTAAACCTGGTGAGCAGAATGGGAGATCAAAATAGCGATATGTTTCACTGCAAAGGAGGAGAAAGAACAGCAAATGGTCATTAGCACACACTACAAAGGCTGGTTACCACATGTATACTAATCAACTAAAGTAATATCAGAACCACCAAAAATCAGGAAAAGGAGAAAATAATAGTACCAACTTTATATTGCAGAGAACATAAATCAGGATTCAGAACAAATCACATTTATGTCAAACAAGCACTCAACAGAAGAATACACTGATGCATCTTTAAACGTGCCAGAAATCAATTAAAATTATTTGAAGTTCAAAAGAAAAAGAATTGACCACAAACAATTACAAATTGTAATGACGACTGTTTTGATTTTCTAAAGAAAAAGTGGAAATGGTACATTCCATATCTCTCGTCTCACTTAGCAAAAGAAAACTCTGGTGTCAACTCTCAACCTTATTAATAATACAATAACCTAATTCCCATTATACTTCTTATTTTTTAAGGTACTCAGATGTATATGTTTCCAACTCCTTTACAATCTATACATCCTGTCTAGTACCTTTTCAAGGGGTTAATCTATGTCCATATTACTTTCAGCACTAAACAAATCAAGAAATTTTGGCAAGCATAATTACCTAAGCCCACAGCCAGACAATGCATGCACCCCCAGTCATGGTAAACATGCCCAGTTTACACCAGAAGCCATTTGCAATATCATTTGTCGTCATTTAGAAGGACTTGGTTCATCATTTGTAATTATTCCTATTGAAGAACTTAATTGAAACCGAAAGTGACAAATATCTTAATAAGGCACTCTCAAGTCTCAACCACTACGCTATCTTAGAACAACAAATAGAGTGGGAATGAATGAACACAGATAATGATACATCTATCGTCTTGACAAGAAATGAAGTTTAGAAAGGATACCTCAAAACGAAGCTTGTTTGCCTTTCAACTACAGTTAATTAGATTTCAGGTATATTGCAAAGAGGACCTTGTCAGAACAAGTTCAGGTTTGCATTGTTCCCCACCCGGACAGCATCGAGTAAATCTCCTAGGCCCAAAGTGTGCAAGTATATTTACGGTTTACACCAAGGTGAGATAACCTTAATACACATGCAATGACAAATGCATACGTGTGCATATCTACAAACTCGCAGTACATAATCTTAACACAAGACTAGTAAAAGCTAATGTAAAGGCCAGTCACATCCGATTTCATAAAGCTCCAATTTGATTGTCAAATTTCTGTGAAAGGTCGGAACTTCTCACTTCTTCACATTGCAGAACACCTTAGTGACAGTGCCAGAGCAAACAAAGCACCCTATTGAGATCTTAACTAAAAAGAAAAGACCATCTCTACATAAATACGTGCGTCCGCTCGTGCATCTAATCACGCACTATGGGACACACAATCTTCATTCAAGTGGAAACCCATTTCAATCACATCTATAATGTTGTACTCACGTGGACATACTAACACTACCCATACAATGAATCAACTGGCTAAGATATAAAAACCGTTATAAGCAGCAAGACTTAAAGAGCATCAGTCCATGAAATGATGCAAAGACGCTTGATCTCGGCATAGACCAACTCCGCGTTCAACACAAGATCTAATCAGATCCACCTTGGCTTCCACACGTACTCTAGCTACCCCACCAGATCTCCACATATACTTGCATTTTCAATCCAAAAATATAAAATATAAAATAAAACCCTAGAATTCATCAATCCACAAGAGAACAATCGATAATTGACAACGACCATCAGCAATAAGTCAATTAACCGGAGAACGAGCACTGGAGAGAAACGTTACCTTGGATTATGGAAAGGGCCGACTTTGTTGGCGTAAAGAGGGACCGGATCTCCAGCTTTGTATCTATGATCCGACGCATCTGATCTCACTTGCATCGCACTGCATATCACCAGAAATGCAACTACGTAACACGACATCATCTAATCTTCTGGTTCAATCGTACGCGAATAGATACGGAGAATTGGGAGTTGAAAAATTTACAAGGTATCTTACATATGTAAATATATGCGGAGAGAGAGAGAGCTCGCACAGATCTCGATCTCTCTGTTAGGGTAAGCGAAGCCCGAAACCAGGTGTAGTGGATGTAGGAGGAGAGATTTTCAACTAGAGCCTGAAGCTTTAATGGAAGAGGAAATGAATTTTTTACGCTCTTTAAGGGAGCGTGAAATACAAGTGACCGATTAACAGAAAGGGTAATGAAAATGACACGTCACCGAGATTGGTCCATCGACCCGGTTTACGGAATAAACCGCTGATTATAACAAAATCGGATGACCCACCATGTTCGGACGTCTAAGGTGCGTTTGGATAGGCCCCGTATGGTTATTGTTCTCATCCCATCTTATTTTACTCCCAAATTTATGAGATTGAAGTTTGAGAACCAGTTCAGTAAACCAATTTTCGTTTTTATCCCATAATTTTGGGATCAATTCTTGCATTTCCTAAGGAAGTGAATCAAAAAATTGTTGATTTTTTCATTTCCATCACATTTCATCTCATCCCATTCTCTCTTAGAGCACACTAGTCATTCTTAAAATTGTTAATGAGATCTCATCCCATTTCATTCCCAGCTTGTTCACCATCACTCCCATCGTCTTCGTTCTTCAGTCCTCCATCAAGCCCACCATGGTCTTCGTTCTTCAGTCCTCCATCACCATCGTCGTTTATGTAAGCTCTCTCTCTCCCTCCCTTTCTCTCTATTTATCTTTGTCCGAAGTCCAGATTCATGGATTTTTCTCTTGTAATCAATAGATCTTAACAAAATCGAAACTCTAGCTCATTGACGAAATTGATTTCGTTGAGGAAATCGATTTCGTTCGTTGCGCTGAGTAGAAAGGTCGATTGCCTCGTTGGAAATGAATTCAGATCAAAGAGATTTTGTATTGTAAGATTATGCTACCCAAAGATACAATTTATTTATTTATTTTATTTTTTGGGGGGAGGCTCTCTCAATTGCCTTTATACAAGCAAATTAGGATTTTATTTTATTATTATTTTTTTTTTATGATAATCGTTTGGTTTGACTTATGATTTGATTATAGCTCAATTAGGTTCTCCTCCTTAATTCATCCTCCTGTTTTCCTATCTTTCTTGATTCCACGATTTTTTTGGGTTCTCGAATTCTTTCCTAACCTGTTTTGGATTCGATAAGATAAAAAGAAGTCATTGATTCGTTTTTGTATAGAAAGGCTTGGACATCTCCAAGTCGAATTGATTGTTTCAGTAGCCGATATCAAGTTCTTTACGAGAAAGGCATGTGAAATTTTGGTGCGTTGTTTTAGTTTGACATTAGAAATTAAGGGTTTTCTTGTTCACACAATCGACATTAGACATCAGAATTGGACAGGGACAGTAAGATTGTTGGTTGTGAAGAACTAGGGTGGCCAAAAATTCAAGGCAATGTGGCCGAAACTCTTAAAGGATGGCGTCGACAGTTGGTTTGCCACCTTATAAAGATAGTCTAGGGTTTAAACCTTGGAACCCCTCTTTTTCGTACTTGCTTTTTGACTCTCAAACTTTTTAAGTTCAGCATTACTACTCTCTCCTTTTTAAAAGACTCTCATATTTTCAATTCTCTATTGTGTATGACCTATTAAGTTCATACCAAAACTTGAATGATGAAACTAATTAATTATTATTTATTTTACTAATTAATAAAAATAGAACAATTCTAATTTTGCCTTTTTAGAAGAAAATATTTTTTTCCTTAAGCCAGTTTCTCAGACTTTGACTTTGTGAGTCACGTGAAGGTTTTAAATATTAAAATAACATATTTATGCAATGAAATATAAAAAACTTAAATCATATAGTTAATACCCAATACCTTAAAGTCGGATCTATCCATATTAAATTTAAAATAATAGACAAAAAAAAATATTAAATTACATTTAATATAACTGTTACCTTTTCTATTGCTTCAGCCTCAAAACTGATAGTTCCCGAGGAGTGATCCGAGTAGACTCTTCCAAGAGTGTCTATACGTGAACAATGTCCATATGGAAGATTTAATTTTCTCAGAAGTGGCACAAATGTCTCACCTCTAACAATATCCACATAGAAGATCTCCGATGGAAAAGTGTTCTTGGAATTACTAATGATTAGATCTGATCCCAAGATTCTAGGATAACTCTAGTTTAAATATGAGGGTAATAAGATTTAAATCAGTAAGTGTATTAAGAAAAACAAAATCTCATAGAACTTATCAAAAAAGAGCTTTGAGAGAGGACAAAGGTATGGTCCAATTCTCTGGAAGTGGGCAACCTATGGTTTTCCTTTCCTTATAAACTCTATCCCGGGTTCATAACCATGGACCCTTTCTTTTTCGTATTTATACTTTGACATTTGAACCTCTTATGTTCAACACTACTACCCGTTCCTTTTTTAAATACTCTTCTCACTTCAATTTTCTATTGTGTATGACCAATTAGGTTCATGCCAAAAGTTGAATGGTGAAATTAATTAATTAATTTACTAACCAATTAATCAATAAAAATTAAAACAATTCCAATTTTGCCCTTTTAGTAGAAAATATATATTTTTCCTTTAAAGAATTTGCTCCGACTTGTGATTCACGTCTACTCACATATCACAGCCATGTCTAATTGGCAAGAATTTAACCAAGAGAACCTCTTCAAATATAATAAGTATATTTTACAATCTTTTATCAATGTACTCAAAATGAATAACAAGGTATGGTTAAGTCAAAAATCCTATTCCAATATTAGGTATTTGATTGATAATATAATCAATTGTGATACCAATTAGAATCTCATCCCAATTATCACATTGTTGTAGTTAGAGGTATGAGTGAATTATATTAAGTCACATCACATAGGTCACCATTCTTTTGCGAAGAGTGATAGATCATGTCTTGAATACTCGTATATTCATATGTATGTTCCACCATACCCAATGAATATCTTTAAAGGATAGTAGTTAGAGAACAACACTTAGTATTATCAAAATATAACAACTCATGCATGTAATATATAATACCTCAAGTCAAAAGCATATAGTAACAACTCAGACATCCTATTTTGACTCGAGCAAAATTGCTATGTAGGATATCAAATATAATCACGATCGGTCCCTTACTATTCTTAGAAAGTCCCTTAATAGATGTTCTAGTAACTCAGACTAATGAATTGAGACTCACTATTGTAAAATAGAAACATCATAACAAGCTAGTTAAGATTATTAAAGACCTTTCAACAATCCAATAGTAACTAGCAATAATTTAGAATATCAAGTTACTAAATGTCTTTAGTCTTCTCCTATTTAATCATATTAAATAGTCAAATATTATACTTAACATCCAAGATCTACAAAAATATTGATACAATTAAATAATATTAAAATAGTTTTATTATTTACTTGAGAATATCACTAGAAACAAGCCCGCTTATGATTGTCTATTAAGCTTATCTCTGACAATCTCCCTTCTGGCCCAATAGAATACTCAAGAGGGGGGGGAGGGGGGGTAAATTGAATAATTAAAAAATATATCAGAATAAAAATCAATAAAACAAATAATTAATTTTATTCATAAATTAATTATTATCTTTATATCACAGCGGAATAAATCAATTAACTAAGTGCACACCCAAATAATAAAAATAACAAAGTAACAATGCATCACACCAAGATATATCATTGTTTACCAAGCTACCCTTGGCTAATCCAGTCCTCCAAGCTCCACGGAGATTCAAACCTAATAATTCTCAAGATCCCTTTAAAGGTAGGAACCAAACCCGCACACCGATTCTTTTACAGGCTCAGATCAACCTTTACAATTTCCTTTCCAAAGGCTCAGGAATAACCTCTACTTTTTCTAAACTCAAGAATAACCTATCGTTTTACAGGTTAAAGATTAACCTAATTCTTTTTATCACTACGGCTCAAGAATCAAACCCTCACATAACACTCCAAGTATCCTTTTCACAGGTAAGGATGGAACATTTACAATTTACTCACACTAATTCTATTCAGGAAGAATTAATACCTCAATCTCTTTACAGGAAGAGACTGAAACCCGGCTACCCTTAATTAAATATCCACAATAATATTTAATCCGTTACAACTCACCAATACACAAATTGATAAGAAGTAAATATCACTCAGGAACTTCTACCACCTTAGATAAATAATAACTCAATTAATATCCCAACTAAGGATAGAAAAATGTGAGATACAAAAATCTAATTTTAACAGGATATTAGTAGCAAATTGGAATACGTAATCAGATTTTAGAAATTGTTTATAAAAATATTTTCTTCAAAAAATTAGAAACAATTTCTAAGATCAATTTCCAAACAATAAACAAATAATACAATAAAAGAATATAATTGAAAAGATCTCACCCGGATAACACAGAAAGAATAGATAAAGCAATGTAACTTCAGATCCGGTGGCAACACAAATTAATATCAGTTGATCTTCAAGATTATCTCTCAAAAAATCTTACAAATTTCAGATGGATAACTATTATAAAAGCTCACAATATAATATGATATGATTTCTCTCATTTTTCTGCTTTGTTAAATCATAAATTCACAGGTCTATATATAAGAATATGTAATTAGCCTTCCAACGGCTAATTTATAAGTGTCATGATAATAAAATACTCTTATAGACCCCTTATAATATAAAAATTTCATTTAGGTTCAATATCACTTAATAACAACTATTAAAACTCTCAATTAAATCCCCAAAATATTTCTTAATCTCAATTAATTAGCATAGAAACTATTTCAACTACCAAATTGAGAAACATTAATATTTAATGTACCAAATCAATATGATTTAATTAATATATAAACCATATCTTAAATATCATTAAATCCCTTAAATCTCTCTCAAATCCTAACAAAAAACGGTTACCTTTAGATATGATTTCGGATCAAACATTATCCTGAAACAGAGCTACCAGTCGACTAGGAGATTCAGTATGTAGCCCATGCACTTGATCGGTCGACTGCTCGGTCGACTCGCAGATTTAGAGAGTTTGTCAAGCTTCCACCGGTCGACCGCTTGATCGACTCGCAGATTCAGAGAGTTTGTCAAGATTCCACTGGTCGACTGCTCAATCGACTCATCCCTTCTGGTTCTTTTATCTGATCTCGTTTTATACTCTTATCTTTTACATTTTCACCCCTTTAACTAATTTTTTTTTTCTCAATTAGCCCCACTAACTTTCTCAAATTCCATTTTAACCATTTATAAATATTTATTTTTCAAATACACATATAAGCAAATAAATTCATCTCAACAAAATACACATAAATAATAAAAATATTTTGTACCATGTATGTTCCTAAATGGGATATTAAGAGTTGAAATTTACCTGAGTTGTTTTTCCTAATTTCTTCAAACTCTTAAATCTTCAACTTCAGCATTTAGCATCCATTTAATTTGACATCTTCATCATTGGAATCTTAAATCACTGAAACACTCAATTAAAACATTAGTTTTACCAAAACATCAATACTTAATTGTTCATCAAAATCTTAGGATCAACAATCTCCCCCTTTTTTATGATGACAATTAATTTTGATATTTTCTTCAAAATAAAAATATAACCACACTCCCCTGAATCCGAGGACGGGTTCTTTAACTCATTAAAGCATAATAATGAAGATATTATAAAATATAATCAATAAAGCACAATAAACTTATTAATAAACTCATCCTTAATAACACATCAACTAAATTCTCTCCATTAATAAAACATCAACTAATTCTCCCCATTTGTCATCTTCAAAAAACAAATTTAGGAAGGGGAGAAGAACACAAAAACATCTCTACTCTACTCCAGGCAAATGTTCCCACCTTTAATTTCCGCTAAAGATTTAGTGAGTATCACAAACTAATTAAAAAGTATCAAAATCTTCAGCATAACACATAATTGTCTTGCTTATAGAAATTTCTCCCCCTAAATAATTGTAAACAAGTAAATTCATGCATAGGAGAGTAATCCTGAGGCGATCAAAATCTTTCAACAATATAGCATGCAATCATATAATTATAGTTAAGTCCACATGCTTTACTCATGATACCAAAATATATCTTCCTTACAGATAGAATCTAGAAACATATAATTTTTATCTCACTAAGATAGGAAACATTTCTCAATGATATTCTATCAATTATTCTCAACATCATGGAATCTCCCACTATATAAGTGTAAACAAATTAATTCATTTTAAGGAGAAAAATATAATCTTTAAAGCACAAAAGCATGAAACATCTCTCAATGATAGTTTATGAAGCTCTCAATATAACGCATACTTATTTCATAAAATTTTCAACTCTATTTTTCAACAATAATCATTAGCGCTCAAGAATATGAATCATATCTCAATCAACAACATGCATATTAAAGATGTTATCTCATAACATGCTCAATCCCTTATACAATAATAATCATTTAAAAAATTCAAAGAATATGAGACATATAAATATATCCAAGTAAGCAATTTATCATGGTCTTGAACAATTCAAATTAGATAAATCATTCTTTATCTTTTAATTCATCTCAAATAACATGCATTTTAATAAATCAAGATTAAAAAAAAAAAAAAAAAAAAAAACTTAACTCAATTCAATTTTTAAATCTCAATAACATGTAAACATATAAGCACATAAAAAAATATGTAATTATCCCTTAACAAAATGTGAGTGTCATAATCACCATAGAATGTTTCTAAGATAACAAGTAAACACATGATTTAATATAGGTCTTAGAAATAATTACCAACTTACCTATTTGGCAAGTCGGGACTCTCCTTCTTTAACAAATTTAAAATACGGAGGGCTAGGAGTACCTCTTATATCCTTTGGGGAGACTTTACTTTTTACTTTATTTAAGCTCATAATTAATTTGGGTACGCAATTCTCCTTGGATTGTTCGTATCTTCTCTTCCTTTGATCTTTTCCATTTGATTTATTGAAAATTCCCTTTGCACAGATCCCTTGTGGTTTTCTTGTACTATCTCATCTTGGCTTTAGTATAGCTTTTTTCTTAACACATATCTCTTGTGGTTTCTTTACAACTTTACCTCGTGTCTTTGGTGCATCTTTTTGCTTTGCACACGTCGCTTGTGGATTTGGCTTTGATATAAACTCTTTAACTATTCCTTCAGGTCCACTTCCGACATTTTGTAATTCTGCACAAAATATTTCAACAATTTTCTTCGGTATCCATTTCATTTTGGATCCGTCCTTATTAGACATAAACTTAGGGTTCCGAAACGGACATGATACTTTAAAATGTCCAACCCTATTGTAATAATAACATCTCAAATCTGATTTATCATAAAAAAATACGAGATGTAAAATATAAATCATTTCTAGCAATAAAAGCATAACTATCACTGGCCTGTGATGAAAGATGAGACGATGAAGCATATCCACTTTGCCTAGAAAAATCATTTTCAGAATCTCTCGAAATAGACTTAAGGCCGGATTTTGATTTTTCAAAATTTTTCTTAAGTAAATCGATTTTAGAAACAAAATCTGACATTTGCTTAGAAATCATATCAAATTTATTTTTTAAAACTCTATTTTCATTTTCAAGAGAATTTACTTTAGAGAGCAAATTATTAATTTCAAAAACAATTTCCGAAAACTCTATTGAAACACAATAATCATCCAAATGTATTTTAGATTTTCGAACACTTTTCCACCATTTTCAAAAGAAGATTTTTTTTTTTTAAACTCAGGCTCTCTTTAGCGAAAAGTAGTGTGAAAGAAAATAATTTTTTCATAACAATATGGACATTTTCATTATCATCATCTCTATCACTACCACTAAAATCACAAGAATCATAAACCACATTATCATATACGCATTTACCACTATCAAAAGAGGATACACAAAATACATCATCTATGGTGTGTGCACATGACCGATTTAGCTAGAATGTTAAGCCTAACGAGCTAAAACCAACTCTGATACCAATTGCTGACCCAGTAGAATACCCAAGAAGGGGGATGAATTAGGTAATTAAAAATATATCAGAATAAAAATCAATAAATCAAATAATTAATTTTATTCCTAAATTAATTATTATCTTTATATCACAGCGGAATAAATCAATTAACTAAGTGCACACCCAAACAATAAAAATAATAAAGTAACAATGTAGCACACCAAGATATATCCTTGTTTACTAAGCTACCCTTGACTAATCCAGTCCTCCGAGCTCCACGAAAATTCATAGCCAATAATTCTCAAGATCCCGTTAAAGGTAGGAACCAAACCCGCACACCGATTCTTTTACAAGCTCAGATCAACCTTTACAATTTCCTTTCCAAAGGCTCAGGAATAACCTCTACTTTTTCTAGACTCAAGAATAACCCATCTTTTTACAGGCTAAAGATTAACCTAATTCTTTTTACAGGTTAAAGATTAACCTAATTCTTTTTATCACTACGGCTCAAGAATCAAAACCTCACACAACACTCCAAGTATCATTTTCACAGGTAAGGATGGGACCTTTAGAATTCACTCACACTAATTCTATCCAGGAAGAATTAATACCTCAATCTCTTTACAGGAAGAGACTGAAACCCGGCTACCCTTAATTAAATATCCCCAATGATATGTAATCCGTCACAACTCACCAATACACAAATTGATAAGAAGTAAATCTCACTCAAGAGCTTCTACCACCCTAGATAAATAATAACTCAATTAATATCCCAACTAGTGATAGAAAAACGAGAGATACAAAATTTAATTTTAACAAGATATGGATAGCAAATTGGAGCAAGTAATCAGATTTAAGAAATTATTTGTAAAAATATTTTTCTCAAAAAATCAAAAACAATTTCTAAGATCAATTTCCAAACAATAAACAAATAATGCAATAAAAGAATATAATTGGAAAGATCTCACCCAGATAACACAAAAAGAATAGATAAAGCAATGTAATTTCAGATCCGGTAGCAGCACAAATTAATAGCAGTTGATCTTCAAGATCATCTCTCAGAAAAGCTCACAAATTTCAGATAGATAACTCTTATAAAAGCTCACAATATAATATGATACGATTTCTCTCATTTTTGTGCTTTGTTAAATCATAAATTCGCAGGTCTATATATAAGGATATGTAATCAGCCTTCTAACAGCTAATTTACAAGTGTCATGACAATAAAATGCTTTTATTGACCCATTATAACATAAAGACTTCATTTAGGTTCAATATTACTTAATAATAACTTTTAAAACTTTCAATTAAATCCCCAAAGTATTTCTCAATCTCAATTAATAAGCATAGAAACTATTTCAACTACCAAATTGAGAAACATTAATATTTAATGTACCAAATTAATAGAATTTAATTAATATATGAACCATATCTTAAATATCACCAAATCCCTTAAATTTCTCTCAAATCCTAACAAAAAATGGATACCTTTTGATATGATTTCGGATAAAAAATTATCCTGAAACAAAGCCACCAGTCGACTAGGAGATTCAGTATGTAGCCCATGCACTTGATCGGTCGACTGCTCGGTCGACTCGCAGATTCAGAGAGTTTATCAAGCTTCCACCTGTCGACCGCTTGATTGACTCGCAGATTTAGAGAGTTTGTTAAGCTTCTATCGGTCGACTGCTCAGTCGACTCTTCCCTTCTGGATCTTTTCTCTGATCTCGTTTTATACTCTTTCTCTTTTACATTTTTGCCCCTTTAACTAATTTCTTTTCTCAATTAGCCCCACTAACTTTCTCAAATTCCATTTTAACCATTTATAAATATTTCTTTTCAAATACAAATAGGAGAAAATAAGTTCATCTCAACAAAATACACATAAATAATAAAAATATTTTGTGTCATGTATGTTCCTAAATGGGATATTAAGAGTTGAAATTTACCTGAGTTATTTTTCCTAATTTCTTCAACTCTTAAATCTTCAACTTCATCATTTAACATCCATTTAATTTGACATCTTCATCATTGGAACCTTTAATCACTGAAACACCCAATTAAAATATTAGTTCCACCAAAATATCAATACTTAATTGTTCATCAAAATCTTAGGATCAATACTCCCACTTGTATTATAGCCATTCCGGTAAAGTATTTAATACTTTGTCCAACTAACCTCTATAAAATTAGGGTATTAATGAGTGGATATGTCACATTTGTCCACTAGGTATACTTTCTATTTAAATATGTCGATTTCAATAAATACATTAAAAAATCTCTCTTGTTTTTGGATACAGATGAGATCTAGGTTCCTTGGTTTCAGTTATAGTCCCATCATTGTGACAATACCAAGGTATCATGACTCAATGGTTGGAACCAAGTTCGCCAAACGAACTTCAAAATGCTTACACCTTCATTAGCTGCATTTGATGTGACTGTATACTTGGTCTCCATAGTATAATTTAAAGTTTTGGATCTCATCTATAACTTCTCCCACTAACGATTCCACCTATCAAGATACAAGAATATCCAGAAAAAGACTAACAGCTCTGCACATCGAATTTAAAATTCGATACTATGAATCCATTAATTTGATGTCCCTATTCTCTATATCACAAAAAATTTATCATTGCTTCTTATGAAATGGTTTGGGATATATTTATTTATCATTCAACACTCTCAGTTTGAATGAAATTTTTATCCGTTGATCAAACTAACAATGTGTCTGATATTAATTCTTAATACATAGCAGAAAATACATTAGACTTCCAATTGTTAAAACAAATGGAATCCTACTCGTCGTATCTTTCTTAACTAGAGTCTTTTGGACATTCCATTAAAAGACAAATCCCATAATGGACCAATAGAGGTCTTTATTAGCAATTTGTTACACTGACCCTATGTACTGAGATTTGCATATTAAACTTACTTTGACCTATTTTATAGACCTTTTTACCTAATATTAAGGAAACTATATCCTAATCTATATGGAAAATATTTATTAAAAATTATACTATGACCAAAGATAACTGTTGATCCTAAAATTTTGATGGACAATTAAATGTTAATATTTTTTGTGGAACTAATGAATTTATTGAGTGTTTCAGTTTATAAGTTCCAGTGAAGATATTATCATGAAGAAAATGAATGTTGAAGAGACAGTGACAAAGAGAATGGACGTTAACAGATTGAAGAATTTGAAGAACCTAGGAAAAATAATTCAGGTTAAATTTTTACTCTTAATGTATATCGATTTGGATTACACACGACACAAAATATTTTTACAATTATGTGTTTTTTTTATAGAATCCTAATTAATTAACAAATTTGCTCCTATGTGTAATTGAAGATAAATAATTGATTAAAATTGAATTTAAGGATTTAGTGGAGCAAACCGAGAAAAGAAATCAGTTAAAGGGGCAAAAACGTCGAAGAAATTGAATAAAAATGAATTAAGAAGAGGTGTTCCAACAATGGTCGATAGATAGGTAAGTCGACATATGGTTATAAGGTAAACTCTCTGGATCATTCGGTCGACAAGTAAGTTTACCTGTGCTTAGAGGATGAACTCTCTAGATCTTCCGGCCAACAGGTAGGTCGACTAGTGAAAATTTATGGATCGTCTAGTCGACAGGTAAGTTGACTGATGGCGAAGCAATTTTAGCTTGAGCTACATCCTAAATTGGACGGTCGACCGATGGGTGTTGGCTGGTCAACTGATGGTTAGCTTCAGGATTTGTCAAATTTCGAGATTTATTCAAATACTAGTCATTTTATAATTAGAATATGAGAGATATCTTAGGAATCTAAACTTAATCGAGATATGATATATCTATTATGTTGGTTCAGGGAGCTACCCAAGAGGGGGATGAATTGGGTAGATAAAATATTATCATAGAAAATACTTAAAAAAATCCAAATAATTAATTTTAATCCTAAATTAATTACTATCTTTATATAAGAGCGGAATTAAAATATCAACTAGGTACACACCAAATCACAAAAATAAATAATGAAAAATAGCAACACACAAGAAATTTTTACTAGTTCACCAAGCAACTCTTGGCTAATCCAGTCTCCCCAAGCTCCCCAGAGAGTTGCACCCACTAAACTCAAAATTCCTTTAAAGGTAGGAACTATACCCTCACAAAGATTCTTTTCATAGGCTCAAAATCAACATTTACAAATTCTTTTTCACAGGCTCAGGAATAACCTCTACTTTTTACAGGCTCAAGAATAACCTAATTCTTTTTTGAAACTAAGACTAAAGAATCAAAACCTCAAAAATACTTCAAATATCCTTTTACCCGATAAGGATTGAACTGTTATAAAATTGCTCACAAATCAATTCAATCAAGGAAGAATTACTACCTCAATCTCTTTACAAGAAGAGATTGAAACCAACTACCATTAGATTAAATATTCCCAATAGTATTCAATCTGTTACTCAACTCACCAATTACAAATTGATAAGTGATTTTTCTCACTCAGAATTTCTACCACCCCAAATAAATTAGAATTCAATTAATATCTCAAAACTAGTGATAAAAAAGGGAGATATTCAAAATCTGATTTTAAACAAAAATTGGGTAGCACGTAATCAAATTTATTCAAGAAATTGTTTCAAAAATATTTTTCAATAAAAAATCAGAAAACAATTTCAAAGATCAAATTCCAAATATAATTAAGCAATACTAAATAGAAACTAATTTGGAAAGATCTCACCCGAATTCCACCAAAAGAATAATGATAGTAATATCACTTCAGATTCGGTAGTAGCAACAATCCACAACAAATATTTCTCAACAATAACTCTTAGAACAGATCTTACAATTCACTCAGTATGATAACTCTTAGAAAGCTCAGTATAATCCTCTTAATCTCACTCTAATATGAAAAATGCAGATCTATATAAAAGAGAATAAAATAAGCTCTCTAACAAGATCCTTGGTTTCAGAAAATAATTTTTGAAACCGTTTTTGTTTAAGATTTTTCTAAAATCCAACACCGGCATTATCAAAAACTCCACGTGAACTTCCCAAAAGCATTTTCAAATTGTTTTCACCGCCGGTAAATTTGAGAACAATTGATTGCAAATTCATCAATTTAGATTTCAACCCATTGTTTTCAAATTCATAATCCACCACTTGCTTGTTTAATGTGTTAATTGTACTTTGAAGGATATTTATTTTAGAACACTGGTTTTTATAATAATATGAAAGTTCTTGATAAACATCAAACAATGCATCAAAATTTAAAGGACATGAACATGAACAATCGGTTACCTCACCACTAGTGGCCATTAATGCAAGCATGGATGTATCCTCACTATTTGATTCTTTCGAGCTACTTGAATCGGTATCATCCCAAGTAGCCTTCATCGATTTCTTCTTACTCTTCTTTTCTTTCTTCTTCTTCTCCTTTTCTTTATCCTTCTTTGGTTCGGGACAATCATTTTGAAAATGATCGATTTTACGGTAGTTGTAGCATTCTACTTTGGACATGTTGAGATTTCTTTTCCAATGGAATGTACATCGAGTTATGCTTCTAAAATTGTTTGTGAGAAGTGATACATTATTCTATTGCTCACTATCAAGGCTTTCATCATCACTGTCATCCTCTTCTTCAATTTTTTGAACTTTTAATGCCAAGGATTTCCTCTTGCTATTTTTGGTATCATCCTCGTAGCCTTTGATCGCCAATTCATGAGTCATCAAATTACCAATTAGATTATCGATGTCGTATTTTCCAAGATCCTTGGCTTCCTCGATTGCCGTCACCTTTGACTCCCATATTTTCGTCAAGGACCTTAGGACCTTTCGTACTCTATCCTCCATAGAGTATGGTTTTTCGAGTTAGTTCATACTATTGCATATGTTATTAAAGTGAGTGTACATCTTATGAATCGATTTATTCTCTTCCATCCTAAACAACTCAAATTTTCTCATAAGTGCATTGATTTTTGATTGCTTCACTTGACTTGTCCATTCGTGGGTGACCTGTAGTTTATCCCACATCTCATTTGCGGATTAACATATTGAAACTCTAGAATACTCATTAACATCTAAAGGACAAAAGAGAATATTGATAGCTTGAGAATTAATAGAGAGTTTCTGCTTATCGGAAGCAGTGAGTTGTTCTTTCTTCTTCTCAACTCTGTTTTCCATTGGAATGAATGGACTATCCTCGATTGTTAGCCACACATCGTAATTTGTAGCCTGAAGAAAGGCTATTATCCTGTCTTTCCAAAATGAGTTACTTTTACCTGCAAACAAGGGTAGTCGGTGCATAGACTGCCCCTCAACTAGGGTGCCTACTATGTGTGCCACGTAATCTTTGTTAGCAAAATAGATTCGAGCTAAACCAGCTCTAATGCCAATTGTTGGCCTAGTAGAATACCCAAGACGGGGGATAAATTGGGTAATTAAAAATATATCAGAATAAAACTTGATAAATCAAATAATTAATTTTAAGCCAAAATTAATAATTATCTTTATAACACAGCGGAATAATATGATCAATCTAAGTACACACCCAAACAACAAAATAGCAAAATAATAATACACCACACAAAAGATTTATGCTGGTTCACCAAGTTACTCTTGGCTAATCTCGTCCCCGAGCTCCACAGAGATCACACCCACTAAAACCAAGATCCCTTTAAAGGTAGGAACCAAACCCGCACACCGATTCTTTTACAAACTCAAAATCAACCTGTACAATTTCTTTTTCTAAGGCTAAGGAATAACCTCAACTTTTTACAAGTTAAAGAATAACCTAATTCTTTTTAACACTAAGGTTCAAGAATCAAAACCTTACCAAAAAACACTCCAACCATCCTTTTCACAGGTAAGGATTGAACCTTTAAAAATTACTCACACTAATTCTATTCAAGAAGAATTAATACCTCAATCTCTTTATAGGAAGAGACTGAAACCCAGCTAGCCATGATTAAATATCCCCAATGATATTTAACCCATCACGACTCACCAATACAAAAATTGATAAATAGTAAATCTCACTCGGAACTTCTACCACCTCAGATAAATAAAAACTCAATTAATAATCCAACTAGTGATAGAAATATATGAAATACAAAAATTTGATTTTAACAAGAATATGGGTAGCAAATTGGAGCACGTAATCAGATTCAATAAATTGTTTGAAGAATATCTTTTTCAAAAATCAAAAATAATTTCTAAGATCAATTTCCAAAATATAAAATAATAAACAATAAACAATATAGAAATATCTCACCCGGAATTCACAGAAATAATAATTAGAATAGTATAGCTTCAAATCCGGTATCAGTAAGAATAGATGACAATTGATTATCAAAATTACTCTTATAATAGCTCACAATAACGTAGAATACTAACTCTTATAAAAGCTCTCTCAAAATGATATATAATGATTAACGCTCTTAAAATGATTAACTCTAACTTCTCTAATAAAATTCACAAGTCTATTTAAAAGAACATGTAATCAGTCTTCTAATGACTAGTTTACAAGTGTCATGACAATAAAAAATTCTTGTAGACCCCTTATAACATAAGGACTTCATTTAGTTTCAATTTAACTCAATAACAACTTTCAAAACACTCAATTAAACCCTAAAATATTTCTCAATCAAAATAAATAAGTATAGAATCCATTTTAAGTATCAAACTGAGAAACATTAATATTTAATGAACTATATCAAAATGATTTAATTAGTATATGAACCATATCTTAAATATAGAGAATATCTCCGAAATCTCTCTCAAATCCTAACAAAAAACGGCTACTTTTGGATTTAAAATTAGATCAAACAATATCTTGAAACGGTGCATTCAGTCGACTGCCCAATTGACTGGACGAATCAGGGAGTAGTCATTACAATACATTGGTCGACCGCTTGGTCGACTATTCGATTCAGAGAGTTCAATTGTTTTCACCGGTCGACCTGTCGGTCGATTCTTCGATTCAGAGAGTTTAGCCACCATTGGTCGGTCGACTCCTCAGTCGACTACTCCCTTCTGGATCTTTTCTCTGATCTCATTTTTTCCTCACTTTCTTTTACCATTTCGCCCCTTTATCAATTTTCTCTCTTAAATAAACTCCACTAATATTCTTATATTTTATTTCAGTCATTCAAGATTATTTCTTTTTAATTCACATAGGAGCAAATAATTTCACTTAACCAAAACACACATAAAAGATAAAATTCATTTTGTGTCATGTGTGTGTTCCTAAAAAGGATATTAAGAGTTAAGATTTACCTGAGTTGTTTTTTCTAATTTCTTCAAACTCTTAATTCCTCTTCCTCATCTTGATATCTTCATTTATCATCCATTCAATTTGACGTCTTCATCACTAGAACTTTAAATCTCTGAAATACTCAATTAAACATTAGTTCCACCAAAACATCAATACTTAATTGTTCATCAAAATCTTAGGATCAACAATCTCCCTCTTTTTGATGATGACAATTAACTTTGATATTTTCTTCAAAATAAAATATAACCACACTCCCCCTAAATCCGAGGATGGGTTCTTTAATTCGTCAAAGCATCATAATGAAGATTTCAATAATGCAAAATTTAAAAATACTCAATAAAGCACAATTTTTTAAAATTTCTCCATTTTGATTAAAACACAGTTTTAGAATACTTCCCCCTAATAAAACCTTACTTACTCTCACTTAATAAAACATCACTAATTTCTCCCCCTTTGTCATCTTCAAAAACAAATCTAGGGAGGGGGGAACACAACACATGTAACTTAGTCTAGCAAACATCATTATGTCTAGCCATACCCAAACCGCGAATGATTTTCACAAACTAATCTTCCGCTAATGGTTTGGTAAAAACATCAGCAAGCTGATCAGAGGTATCAATATACTCAATAATAATATCCCTTTTTCTGAATGTGATCATGAATAAAGTGATGTCTAATCTCTATGTGCTTAGTTCGTGAGTGTTGTGTAGGATTTTTACTTAAACATATAACATTTTTATTATCACACAAGATCGAGACCTCCTCCATTCAAACTCCAAAATCATTTAACTGTTGCTTAATATATAAAATTTGAGCACAACAGTTACCAACTGCCATGTATTCAGCCTCAGTAGTAGATAAGGCTATTGAATTCTGTTTCTTACTTGACCAAGAAACCAAAGCATGTCCTAACAAATGACATGATCCACTTGTACTTTTTCGCTCAACTTTGTGGCCGACAAAATCAGCATCGGAGTAACTTACCAATTTAAAATCACTCCTCCTAGGATACCATAATCCTAGGTCAGTCGTCCCCTTTAAATAACAAAAAATTTGCTTAACCGCAGTCAAGTGCGATTCTTTAGGACAAGATTGAAATCTAGCACAAAGACAAATATTATACATAATGTCAGGTCTACTAGCAGTTAAATACAACAAACTACTAATCATACCTCAATACATTTTTTCATTAACGTTTTTTCCCGTATCTTCTTTTTCAATTTTTGTAGCCGTTGCCATGGAAGTTTTGTACTCTTTAACTCATTCTAAGCCATATTTCTTTAACAGCTCCTTGGTGTATTTAGCTTGGTTTATAAATATCCCTTCTTTGGTTTGCTTAATTTGCAATTTAAGAAAGAAATTAAACTCTCTCATCATATTCATTTCAAATTCAACTTGCATTATCTTAGCAAACTATTGGCAAAGATCCTTATTAGTAGATCCAAAAATAATATCATCAACATATATTTGTATTAATAAGATATCAGAATCAGTTTGCTTAACAAATAATGTAATATAAAAAATACCCATTCAAAAACTATTTTCGATCAAATATTGGCTAAGTCTCTCATACCAAGCTCTCAGAGTTTGTTTGAGTCCATACAAAGTCTTGCGAAGTTTAAATACATGATCGGAAAATTTATCACTTTCAAATCCCATGGGTTGTTCCACATAAACTTTTTCTGCAAAATAAACATTTAGAAATGCACTATTTACATCAATTTGATATAACTTAAAATTACGTAAACATGCAAAGGCGAGTAGCATTCTAATTGCTTCTAATATAGCAACAGAAGCATAAGTTTCATCATAATCAATTTCTTCATCTTGATTATAGCCTTGTGCCACTAATCTTGCCTAATTTCTAATTACCATACCAGATTCATCCTTTTTGTTTCAAAATACCTATTTAGTACCAATAACAGGATGAAAATTCGATCTCGGAACAAGACACCACACTTTGTTCTGCTCAAATTAAACTAATTCATCTTGCATTGCGAAAATCCAAGATTCATCAATTAATGCCTCATTTATATTTTTAGGCTCAATTTGAGATAAGAAAGCAAGATTGATTATATCCCTAAGAGAAGATCGAGTACTTACACCTTTTTCGAAATTACCGATGATTTCTTTAATTGAATGTCCTAGTACTTTCTTTATAGCTCTTGGTAAAGTCGAATCCTTCTCCTTAGGTTCTTCCTCTTGGTGAGACTCATTTGGTACATCATTACCTTGGTTTTGGTTCTTTAAGATACCTGCATCATCATCATCCAAAACTTTTCTCGACAAGTATGGATCAGCTTCCTAAAAAACAACATGCATAATTTCTTCTACTACTAAAGTACGTTTATTATAAACTCTATAAGCCTTACTATTAGTAGCATATCCAAGGAAAATCCCTTAATCGGATTTAGCATCAAAATTACCAAAATTATCCTTGTCATTCAAAATAAAACATTTGCATCCAAAGACTTTAAAATAGGAAATATTAGGAGTCTTACCATTCTAGATTTCATATGGAGTTTTGTTAAACCCTCTACGAATTGATACTCGATTTACAACGTGACAAGAGGTGCTTACTGCTTCGGCCCAGAAGTAGGTTGGTAAACAATTTTCATTTAGCATTGTTTTGGCCATCTCTTGAAGCATTATGTTCTTCCTTTCCACTACACCATTTTGTTGCGGTAATCTTGGTGCAGAAAAGTTGTGAGCATAATCACTCTCATCACAATAACTTACTACTTCATCATTCTTAAATTCTCTTCCTCTATCACTACGAATGTTAATGATAGAACAATTCTTCTCATTTTGAACAGGTTTACAAAATTTAGTAAGAACGGAAGCAACCTCACTTTTCTTGGTAAGAAATTATGCCCAGGTAAGTCTAGAATAATCATCAATTATGACAAATGCATACAACTTACCACCAAAACTAGCAACATAGTTAGGCCCAAATAAATCAAGATGCAATAATTCAAGACATCTAGACGTGGAGGTGTGCATCTTTTTCTTAAATGATAATCTAACTTGCTTGTCTAATTGACATGCATCACATACCTTATCCTTCACATATTTCAAATCAGGTAGGCCACATATAAGACTCTTCTTAGATAAGTTAGAAATTAACTCCATACTAGCATGCCCAAGTCTTCTATACAATAACCAACTATTTTCAGATAAAACATTCAAACAAGATAAATTTGGAGAAGTAAAATCATCAAAAGAGCAAGTATACACATTCTCAAAATGTGATACAATTAGCAAGATACTACTATCATGACTATTCTTAATGATGCATCTATCATGATCAAATAAAATATTATAGCCCTTGTCACAAAGTTGACTAATACTAAGCAAATTATATTTTAGTCCATCAACTAGTAACACATCTTTAATCATAGTAGTACCATTATCGATATTACCTATACCGATAATTTTACCCTCTGCGTTGTCTCCGAAAGTCAAATGACCTTCATCTTTAAGTGTTAAAGATGTAAATTTTCCTTTATCTCCCGTCATGTGTCGAGAACAACCACTATCTAGGAACCATTTGTCCTTGTTTATTGATACTTTTAGAATAACCTGCAAGGAGCACATCAAATAGTTCCTAAGTGGTACCCAGCCTACATGGGTCCGATCTTGTTAGTCAGGACAATTTTAGTTCCTTTTGAAACCTAAACTTGTCTACAGTTACATAGTTTTACAAAACATCTATGAATAGTATGTCCCCCACAACGTTACAATAAAACATCTAACAAGATCCTTAGTTTCAGATAAGAATTTTTGAAAGCGTTTTTGTTTAAGATTTTTCTAAAATCCAACATCGGCTTTATCAAAAACTCCACGTGAACTTCCCAAAAGCATTTTCAAATTATTTTCACCGCTGGTATTTTTGAGAACAATTGATTGCAAATCCATCAATTTAGATTTCAACCCATTGTTCTCCAATTCATAATCCACCACTTGCTTGTTTAATGAGTTAATTGTACTTTGAAAGGCATTTATTTTAGAAACACTGGTTTTTATAATCATGTGAAAGTTCTTGATAAACATCAAACAATTCATCAAAATTTAAAGGACATAAACTTGAACAATCGGTTACCTCACCACCAGTGGCCATTAATGTAAGCATGGACGTATTCTCACTATTTGATTCTTCTGAGCTACTTGAATTGGTATCATCCCAAGTGGCCTTTATCGATTTCTTCTTACTCTTCTTTGCTTTCTTCTTTTCTTTTTTATTCTTCTCCTTTTCTTTATCCTTCTTTGGTTCGGGACAATCATTTTGAAAATGACCGGTTTTACGGCAGTTGTAGCATTCTACTTTGGACATGTTCAGATTTCTTTTCCCATAGAATGTGCGCCGAGTTATTATTCTGAAATTGTTTGTAAGAAGTAATACATTCTTCTCTTCCTCACTATCAAGGCTTTCATCATCACTGGCATCATCTTCTTCAATTTTTTGAAGTTTTAGTGTTAAGGATTTTCTCTTGCGATTTTTGGTATCATCCTTGTAGCCTTTGATCACGGATTCATGAGTCATCAAATTACCAATTAGATCATCGATGTTGTATTTTCCAAGATCCTTGACTTCCTCGATTGTGGTCACATTTGACTCCTATATTTTCGTCAAGGACCTTAGGACCTTTTGTACTCTATCCTCCATGGAGTATGGTTTTTCTAGTTGGTTCATACTATTGCATATGTTATTAAAGCGAGTGTACATCTCATGAATCGATTCATTCTCCTCCATCCTGAACAACTCAAATTTTCTCATAAGTGCATTGATTTTTCATTGCTTCACTTGACTTGTCCCTTCGTAGGTGATCTTTAGCTTATCCCACATCTCCTTTGCGGATTAACAACCTGAAACTCTAGAATACACATTAGCATGTAAAGAACAAAAGAGAATATCGATAGTTTGAGAATTAATAGAGAGTTTCTACTTATCGGAAGCAGTGAGTTGTTCCTTCTTCTTCTCAACTCCGTTTTCCATTGGAATGAATGGACTATCCTCGATTGTTAGCCACACGATGTAATTTGTAGCCTGAAGAAATGTTATCATCCTGTCTTTCCAAAATGAGTAACATTTACCTGCAAATAAAGGTGGTCGATGCATAGACTACTCCTCAACAAGTGTGCCTACTATATGTGTCATATAATCTTTATTAGTAAAATAGATTCGAGCTAAACCAACTCTGATGCCAATTGTTAGACCAGTTGAATACCCAAGAGAGGGGATGAATTGGGTAATTAAAAATATATTAGAATAAAACTTGATAAATCAAATAATTAATTTTAAGGTTAAATTAATTATTATCTTTATAACACAGCGGAATAATATGATCAATCTAAGTACACACCCAAATAACAAAAATAGCAAAATAATAATACAACACACAAAAGATTTATACTGGTTCACCAAGTTACTCTTGGCAAATCTAATCCCCCGAGCTCTACGGAGGTCGTACCCACTAAAACCACGATCCCTTTAAAGGTAGGAACCAAACCCGTACATCGATTCTTTTACAGGCTCAGAATCAACCTGTACAATTTCCTTCTCTAAGGCTAAGGAAGAATCTCTACTTTTTACAGGCTAAAGAATAACCTAATTCTTTCTAACACTAAGGTTCAAGAATCAAAACCTTACCAAAAAACACTCCAACCATCATTTTCACAGGTAAGGATGGAACCTTTATAAATTACTCACACTAATTCTATTCAGGAAGAATTAATATCTTAATCTCTTTACAGGAAGAGACTGAAACCCAGCTACACTTGATTAAATATCCCTTTACAGAAATCTGATTTTAATAAAAATATGGGTAGCAAATTAGAGCACGTAATCAGATTCAAGAAATTGTTTGAATAATATTTTCTTCAAAAATCAAAAATAATTTCTAAGATCAATTTCCAAAATATAAAATAATAAACAATAAACAATATGGAAAGATCTCACCCGGAATCCACAGAAATAATGATTAGAACAATATAGCTTCAAATCTGGTATCGGTAAGAATAAATCATAATTGATTATCAGAACCACTCTTATAATAGCTCACAATAACGTAGAATACTAACTCTTATAAAAGCTCTCTCAAAATGATATAGAATTATTAACTCTCTTAGAATGATTAACTTTAGCTTCTCTAATAAAATTCGCAGGTCTATTTAAATGAACATGTAATCAGTCTTCTAACGACTAGTTTACAAGTGTTATGACAATAAAAGGCTCTTATAGACCCCTTATAACATAAGGACTTCATTTAGGTTCAATTTCACTTAATAATAACTTTCAAAACACTCAATTAAACCCCAAAGTATTTTTCAATCAAAATAAATAAGTATAGAATCCATTTTAAGTATCAAATTGAGAAACATTAATATTTAATTAACCATATCGAAAGGATTTAATTAGTATATGAACCATATCTTAAATATAGATAATATCCCCGAAATTTCTCTCAAATCCACCCCAAAAACGGCTACTTTTGGATTTAAAATTAGATCAAACAATATCCTGAAACGGTGCATTCAATCAATTGCCCAATCGAATGGACGAATCAGGGAGTAGCCATCGTAGTACATTGGTCAACCGCTTGGTCGACTCTTCGATTCAGAGAGTTCAGTTGTTTTCACCGGTCGACCTGTCGGTCGACTCTTCGATTTAGAGAATTTAGTCACCATTGGTTGGTTGATTCCTCAGTCGACTGCTCCTTTGTAGATCTTTTCTCTAATCTCGTTTTTTACTCACTTTCTTTTACGATTTCGCCCCTTTATCTATTTTCTCTCTTAAATAAGCTCCACTAATATTCTTATATTTTATTTAGTAATTCAAGATTATTTCTTTTCAATTCACATAGGAGCAAATAACTTCACTTAACCAAAACACACACAAAAGATAAAATTCATTTGTGTCATGCATATATTCCAAAATAGGATATTAAGAGTTAAGATTTACCTGGGTTGTTTTCCCTAATTTCTTCCAACTCTTAATTCATCTTCATCATCTTGATATATTCATTTAGCATCCATTCAATTTGACCTCTTCATCACTGGAACTTTAAATCTCTGAAACACTCAATTAAACATTAGTTCCACTAAAATATCAATACTTAATTGTTCATCAAAATCATAGGATCAACAAAATAAGACATCAACTAATTCTCCCCCTCTGTCGTCTAAAAAAAAAAATTGGGGAGGGAGGGAACACAAACAAAAGAACTCTACTCTAGGCAAACATCATTATGCCTAGCCATATCCAAACCGTGAATGATTTTCACAAACTGATTTTCCGCTAGTGATTTGGTAAAAACATCAGCAAGCTGGTCGGAAATATCAATATACTCAATAACAATGTCCCTTTTTCTAAATGTGATCACGAATTAAGTATCAAAAAGTTCGCTTAACCGCAATCAAGTACGATTCTTTAGGACAAAACTGAAATCTAGCAAAAAGACAAACACTATACATAATGTCAGGTCTACTAGTAGTTAAATACAACAGACTACCAATCATACCTCGATACATTTTTTCATTAACACTTTTGCTCGTATCGTCTTTGTTTATCTTTGTAACCGTTGCCATAGGAGTTTTGTACTCTTTAACATCATCCAAGCCATATTTCTTTAACAAATCCTTGGTGTATTTAGCTTGGTTTATAAATATCCCTTCTTTGGTTTGCTTAATTTGCAATCCAAGAAAGAAATTCAACTATCTCATCATGCTCATTTCAAATTCGACCTGCATTATCTTAGCAAACTCTTGGCAACGATCCTCATTAGTAGATCCAAAAATAATATCATCAACATACACTTATACTAATAGGATATCAGAATGAATTTGCTTCACAAACAGTGTTATATCACAAATACCCCTTCGAAAACCATTTTCGATCAAATATCGACTAAGTCTCTCATACCATGCTTTAGGAGCTTGTTTGAGCCCATACAAAACCTTGCGAAGTTTAAATATGTGATCAGGAAATTTATCACTTTCAAACCCCGAAGGTTGTTCCAAATAAACTTCTTCTGCTAGAAATCTATTTAGAAATGCACTCTTAACATCCATTTGGTATAACTTAAAATTATGTAAACATGCAAAAATGAGTAGCATTCTAATTGCTTCTAGTCTAGCAGCAGGAGCATAGGTTTTATCATAATCAATTTCTTTCTCTTGATTATAGTCCTGGGCTATTAATCTTGCTTTGTTTCTTATTACCATGCCAGATTCATCCTTTTTATTTCTAAAAACCCATTTAGTACCAATAATTGGATGAAAATCCAATCTTAGAACAAGACATCATACTTTATTCCACTCAAATTGAACTAACTCATCTTGCACTGCGGAAATCCAAGATTCATCAGTTAACGCCTCATCTACATTCTTAGGCTCAATTTGAGATAAGAAAGCAAGATTAATTATATCACTAAGAGAAGAATGAGTACTTACACCATTTTTGAAATTATCGATGATTTCTTTTATCAATTGTCTCGGTACTGTCTTTATAGCTCGTAGTAAAGTCGAATCATTTTCCTTATGTTCCTTCTCTTGTTGGGACTCCTTAGGTACATTATCACCTCGGTTTTGGTTATTTGAAATATCTGCATCATCATCATCCAAAACCTTTATCGACAAGAATGGATTAGCTTCCTCAAAAACAACATGCATAGTTTCTTCTACTACTAACGTACGTTTATTATAAATTCTATAAGCCTTACTGTTAGTAGCATATCCAAAGAAAATTCCATAATCAGATTTAGCATCAAATTTACCAAGATTATCCTTGTCATTCAAAATAAAACACTTACATCCAAATACTTTAAAATAGGAAATATTCAGAGTCTTACCATTCTAGATTTCATATGGCGTTTTGTTAAACCCTCTATGAATCGATACCCGATTCACCACATGGCAAGCTGTACTTACTGCTTCGGCCCAGAAGTAGGTTGGTAAGCGATTTTCATTAAGCATTGTTCTGTCCATCTCTTGAAGCGTCCTACTCTTCCTTTCCACTACACCATTTTGTTGTGGTGATCTTGGTGCAGAAAAGTTATGAGCATAACCATGCTCATCATAGTAACTTACCACATCATCATTCGTAAACTCTCTTTCTCTGTCACTTCGAATGTTAATAATGGAACATTGCTTCTCATTTTGAACAAGTTTACAAAATTTAGCAAGAACATAAGCAGCCTCACTTTTCTTAGAAAGAAACAATACCCAGGTAAGCTTGGAATAATCATCAACTATAATGAAAGCATAAAACTTACCACCAAAACTAACAACAGAGTTTGGACCAAACAAATCAAGATGCAACAATTCATGACATCTAGACGTGGACGTGTGCATCTTTTTTCTTAAATGATGATCTAACATGCTTGCCTAATTGACATGCATCACATACTTTATCTTTCACCAATTTCAAATTAGGTAGGCCACGTATGAGACTCTTCTTAGATAAATTAGAGATTAACTCCATACTAGCATTCCCAAGTCTCCTATGCCATAACCAACTATTTTCAGACAAAGCATTCAAACAAGATAAATTTTAAGAATTAAAATCATCAAATGAGCAAGTATAAGCATTCTTAAAACGTGATGATACTACTATCATGACTATTTTTAATAATGCACTTATCATAATCAAATATAACATTAAAGCCCTTGTCACATAATTGACTAATACTAATCAAATTATATTTAAGTCCATCAACTAGTAACATATCTTTAATAATAGTAGTACCATTATTGATATTACCTATACCGATAATTTAACCCTTTGCATTGTCTCCAAAAGTCACATGACCTCCATCCTTAGGTGTCAAAGATGTAAATTTTCCTTTGTCTCCCATTATGTGTCGAAAACAACTACTATCCAGGAACTATTTGTCCTTGCTGATTGAAGTTTTTAGAATAACCTGCAAGGAGCACCTCAAATAGTTCATAAGTGGTACCCAGTCTAAGTGGGTCCGATCTTGTTAGTCGGGACAATTTTAGTTCCTTTTGGAACCTAAACTTGTCTATAGTTAGATATTTTAGCAAAACATCTACGAATAGTATGTCCCACAACATTACATTTAAAATATCTAATAAGATCCTTGATTTTAGAAAAGAATTTATGAAAACGTTTTTGTTTAAGATTTTTTTGAAATCCAATACTGGTTTTATCAAAATTTCCACGTGAACTTCCCAAAAACATTTTCAAGTTATTTTCACCGCCGGTGAATTTGAAAACAATTGAATCCAAATACATCAACTTGGATTTCTATTCATTGTTTTCAGATTCGTAGTCCATCACTTGCTTATTTAATGTATTAATTGTACTTTGAAGGGCATTTATTTTAGAGCACTGGTTTTTATAATCATGAGAAAGTTCTTAATAAACATAAAATAATTCATCAAAATCTAAAGGACAAGAACTTGAATATTTAGTTACCTCACTATCAGTGGCCATCAATGCAAACATGAACATATCTTCACTATATCATTTTTTGGAGCTACTTAATTCAGTATCATCCTAAGTAGCCTTCATGGATTTCTTCTTACTCTTCTTTGCTCTCTTCTTTTCTTTCTTCTTCTTTTCCTTTTCTTTATCCTTCTTCGATTCGGGACAATCATTTTGAAAGTGACCAATCTTATAACAGTTATAACATTCCACTTTAGTCATGTTGAGGTTTCTTCTCCCGCGGAAGTTGCGTCGAGTCATTCTTCTAAATTTTTTTTAGAGAAGCACCACATCTTTCTTTTACTCACTATCAAGACTTTTATCATTACTGTCATCCTCTTCTTTAATTTTTTGAGATTTTAGCGCCAAAGATTTCCTCTTGCTATTTTCGGTGTCATCCTCATATCCTTTAATTGTCGTTTCATGAGTCATCAAGTTGCCTATGAGATCATTAATTTCGTATTTGCCAAGATCCTTAGCTTCCTCAATTGCTGTCACATTTGACTCCCATATTTTTGTTAAGGATCTTAAGACATTTCAAATTCTATCCTCCATGGAGTATGGATTTCCAAGTTGACTCAAGTGATTACAAATGTTGTTGAAGCGAGTACATATCTCATAAATTGTTTCAATTTCTTCCATTATGAATAATTCAAATTTTCTCATAAGAGAGTTGATTTTCGATTGCTTCACCTGACTTGTCCCTTCGTGGGTAACTTGTAGCTTATCCCACATCTCTTTTGTAGATTTACAACCTGAAATTGTAGAATATTCATTAGCATTTAAAAAGAAAAATAGAATATTAATAGCCTGAGAGTTTATAGAGAGTTTCTACTTATCAGAAGCAGTTAGCTGTTCCTTCTTATTCTCGACTCCGTTTTCCATTGGAACAAATGGACCGTCCTTGATTGCTAGCCACATATCATAATTTGTAGTTTGAAGGAAGGCTATCATTCTATCTTTCCAGAATGAATAACTTTCACTTGCAAATAACGGTGATCGGTGCATAGACTGCCCCTCAGTTAGTGTGCTTATTATGTGCGCCATGTGATCTTTGTTAGCTAATTGTGTCAAGCTAAATCAGCTTTGATACCAATTGTTGGCCCAGTGAGCTACCCAAGAGGGGGATGAATTGGGTAGATAAAAAAGTATCAGAGAAAATACTTTAAAAAAAATTCAAATAATTAATTTTAATTCTAAATTAATTATTATCTTTATATAACAGTGGAATTAAAATATCAACTAGGTACACACCAAATAACAAAAATAAATAATAAAAAATAGCAGCACATAAGAAATTTATACTGGTACACCAAGTTACTCTTGTCTAATCCAGTCCCCCCAAGCTCCACAGAAAGTCGCACCCACTAAGCGCAAGATTCCTTTAAAGGTAGGAACTAAACCCTCACAAAGATTCTTTTCACAAACTCAGAATCAACCTTTATAAATTCTTTTTTATAGACTTAGGAATAATCTCTACTTTTTATAGGTTCAAGAATAACCTAATTCTTTTTTGAAACTAAGGCTAAAGAATCAAAACCTCACAAACACTCTAAATATCCTTTTACCCGGTAAGAATTGAACCGTTACGAAATTGCTCACAAATCAATTCAATTAAGAAAAAATTACTACCTCAATCTCTTTACAAGAAGAGACTGAAACCGGCTACCTTTAGATTAAATACTCCCAATAGTATTCAATCCGTCATTCAACTCACCAATTACAAATTTATAAGTGATGTTTCTTACTCGGAGCTTCTACCACCCCAGATAAATTAGAACTCAATTAGGTGACGTTTGGTTAGTGTTCCCACTTTTCTAAACCCAACTGGAATGGGTTGAGTTGAGTTGAATTGGGTTGGGTTGAGAATTTTGGGAACAAAATTACGTTTGGTAACGACAATTTTTGTTTTGTGCTGAGAACAGAATGTGTTTGGTAACGATTTTATCCTAAAACTAATTTATTTATTTTTGAATTTTTTTTTTTTTGTTTGGTGGCGGCCGGACGATCGACGGCGGCGGCAAGGTGGCCGGACGACCGACGGCGGCGGCGGTGCCCCATGACTGTCGCCGGAGGTGGACGCCGGCGGCGCAGACGGTCGCCGGAGGTGGTCGGCGGCAGTGGAAGGTCGCCGAAGGTTGCCGACGGTCGGTCGCCGGACGGTGGCCGGCGGCGGCGGTCGGTCGGTCGTGCGGACGGTGACCGGCGGTGGCGGTCGATCGCCGGACGGTGGGCGGAGGCCGGCATGGTCGCTGGATGGTGGCCGGCGGCGGTAGACGGCGGTGGGTGGTGGTGGTCGGCCGGCAGATGAAGTCAGAAGTTGAGAACTTTAGGTTGAGTTTTTTAGGCACAAAAAGAAACAACTTTTTTTTGTTTCTGGTTTCTTTAGGATTTTGAGAATCAATTCCTATTTTTTTGGGTTGGATTGGGTTGAGTTTTGTGTTTGCCAAACGCGTTCTCAAAAATCAAACCCAAAATTTTTGGGTTGGGTTGGGTTGGGTTTGGTTGGGAACACTAACCAAACGGGGCCTTAATATCCCAAAACTAGTGATAGAAAAATGAGATATTTAAAATCTGATTTTAAACAAAAATTGGGTGGCATGTAATTGAGCACGTAATTAGATTTAGTCAAGAAATTATTTCAAAAATATTTTTCAATAAAAAATCAGAAAATAAATTAAATTCCAAATATAATCAAGTAATACTAAATAGAAAGTAATTTAGAAAGATCTCACATGGATTCCACCGAAAGAATAATGATAGCAATGTCACCTCAGGTTCAATAGTAGCAACAATCCACAACAAATATTTTTCAAGAATAACTCTTAGAACAGATCTTACAATTCACTCCGTATGATAACTCTTAGAAAGCTCAGTATAATTCTCTTGATCTCACTCTAATATGAAAAACGTAGGTCTATATAAAAAAGAATAAAATAAGCTCTCTAACAGCTAGTTCCCACTTGTTATGACATTTAATTGCTCTTATAGACTCATTATATCATTAAGGCTTTAACCTGGTTCAAATCACTTAATTATAGCTTTTAAATTTCTCAATTAAGTCCCTCAAATATTTCTCAATCACAATTAAATAGAATAGAAAGAATTACATGTACGAAATTAAAAAATATTCAAACTTAATGAACCATATCTATAGGGATATCATAATATATGTCACATATCTCAAATAATATCAAATCCTAATATATCTCGTGAATCCTAACCATAAAACGGCTAGTAACGGCTACTTTTAGAATAAATCCGAAATTTCACAAAATCCTGAAACAGTGCCATAAGTTGACTTACCAAGGATCATCGGTTGACCGCTCAACTCAGGATGTAGCCAAGCCAAAAATCCATTGCCCACCGGTCGACCTCACTGTCAACTTATCGATTCAGAGAGTTCACATTTAAACTCAGGTCGACCTACCTATCGACCGGGAGATTCAGAAACTTTACTTTCTATGCTCCCGGTCAACTTACCTGTCGACTTGTCATTGTTGGGAACCTCTCCTTAAATCGCTTTTAATTCATTCTCATCAACGTTTTCACCTCTTTGACCGATCTATTTTCTCGATTAGCTCCACTAAATACTTAAATTTAATTTTAATCAATTATTAATATTTCTTTTTTAATTACACATAGAAGCAAATAATTTAACTAATTAAGATCCTATCGAAAATACACATATTTATAAAAAAAATATTTTGTGTCGTGTGTGATCCTAATTGGGATATTAAGAGTTGAAATTTAACCTGAGTTATTTTTCCAAAGTTCATCAAATTCTTTAACCTCTTAATCCTTCATGATCTTTGTCATCATCTTTTAGTATCCATTCATTACTTGTCATCATATCTTCATCATTGGAACTAATAAACTGAAACACTCAATTAAACCGTTAGTTCCTCCAAAAATGTCAACCTTTAATTATCCATTAAAATCTTAGGATCAACATATTCTATTATCCCTATTAATTTGGTCTATTTAATTAAATGTTATTTTAATTAAAATATTTTAATACTTTCTATTTTGATGAATTTCGATTTAAAAATGTTTAAGGACCAAAATGAGACTTCCCAAGAATATTTTTAAATGAAAAATATTTATTTTGAACATATATGATGTATGGGGTCTTGAGGTGTCATTTAATGACATAGTATTTGAAAAGTAGCCATTATAAGATATTTTTAAAATTTCTATATTTAAACCTATGAATTTTGAGTTTAAATATTACTATTTTGGTGAAGAATATTTTGGGCCTAAAATATGGGAGAGATTTAAGGGATTTTATTTTGATCTTACGATTTAGTCCATATATTTAAATATAATTCTTTCTATACTGTCATTGATTAAGATCAAATTATTTTGGGGACTAAATTGAGAGCTTTAGGAGTTATATTATTAAGTTAAATATATTAGGATTGAAAAGAATCAATATATGGGGTCTATATGTGATTTTAAATAACATATTTTATGAAAACTAGCCGTTATTAGGCTTGTTTCAAGTGGCTTTAAATAAACCTGTGGATTTTACATGTCAATACACATAATATCAAGAACTATTCAGTTCCCAAGCTTTTCTAAGAGTCATCATTCTGATATTATTTTGAGAGATTGATAGGTGTAAATTACCTATCTATTTTCAAACCGAACATTGTTAGTTTTCGAGTACGTTTATAACGTTTTAATATGTTTTTATGTGTTTTTGTATGAATCAAGTGTTTGAGATGAAAATGTATGAAAATGGATCAATAACGATGAAATCAAATCAAGAACGATGGAAGAACGGTGGGAAAATATGCATGGAGGTAATATTCAGAACAATAGCCCACCGCCTAGGCGGTGAATATGCAGAAAGGCGCCTAAATCTGCTGGAAGTTCACCGCCTAGGTGATGAAACTGCAGAGAGGTTCCTGATTCTACCGCTTCATCTATCGCTGTGGCGTAGATCAAACCGACATACCCACCACCTAGGTGGTCACTCTACACCAGATTTAGATACTATTTAGATATTTTAGGATATTTTGTTCTATTTAATCCTTCATCCTTCCTCATTTTCAGCCATTTGACCTCCTACCATATTAGAGGCATATTTTGAGATGTTTTGCGGGAGCTCAAGCAAATCCTAAGAAGAAGAACACAAAGAAAAGTAGGAGAAGCGATCTTGAAACGTTCTTAGCGACAAATCTTCGGACTACAACTAGTTTCTCTCGTTTCTTTCTTCATCTCTCAACTTAGGATTATTTTTTGAGCATGTTTAGCTCATTTTACATTGTATATATGGTTATGGCCATTAGCTAAACATGGATTGTCTTAGGGATTAATATATATTTATAAAAATGTGATTTGTTTAAGTTTGTGTTTCTTTAATGGATGTTCTTCGTATTTTGGTTGTGTTTATCGGTTTGTCATCATATTATGCTTGTTTTGATAATTAGAGAATACGGGGTTTGACACTTGGGAGATGTAACCCCAGATTCGGACTAGGTTAAACACAACGCGACGATCCAATAACCCGAGAGGGAGTTGGAGAGTGTGCAATCAATGACGTTAGGGAGAAACTCACGTGACCTAGTGTCGTTAAGACGATGAGGGGGACTTATTCGTTGACACAAAATCACGTATTCACTCGTCTTACACTCGGGAGAGGTGGCGAATGAGTTTACGAACTGAGATTGTCGAATAAGTCGAACGTCGTTAGCGTAAACTAAAACGAAATCAAACGCATTTAAGTAAATAAAATTAATCCCTAGGCAATCTTTTCTCTCAAAACTATCTCAATATAATATTTATAGTTTAATTAGATTAATTAGTTATATTAGTTTAGTTTATATTAATTTTATATATATTTTTATTGCCTAGATAAAGTTAGGTCATGATAAACACGGTAATTGTAGGACGAGGATTTAATCGCTCGCGTATTGACTACTTGCAAGTGCACGAGGTCTAGTTTTAATATAGTGGATCTTTTAAGATCGGATATCGTTCCCATAGGGATGGGTTGAATAATTGAATACCGCAATTGACATAGTCTCCTATTATCCAGACGGTTAAAGAAATGATTTAAAATTAAACTAATTAACACTAAGTTAAACTACAATTAGTGGGTTAGTCCTAACTAATTTGATTAACTAGGGATTGATTTCGTTCACTTAATACATGTTTGATTTCGTTTAAGTTAACAATAACGGAGTTTATGGTATCTGACAATCTCGGTTCGTAAACTCCTCTGCCACCTCTTCCGAGTGTAAAACGGGAGAATACGCGACTTCGTGTCAACGCCGAAGTCCCCCTCAACGTCTTAACAACTCTAGGCTGTGTAAATCTTGACCCAACGTCATCGATTGCACACTAACTAACGCCTTCCCAGGTCGTTAGATCGTAACGATGTGTTTACCCTAGTCCAAATCCGGGGTTACGTCTTCCGAGTGTCAAACCCTAGATTCTCAAATCCAACCCTAACACCTTAACAAGAATATTGAAGTTGTCATAAAATGATAAACACAATCGGATTTAAAAGCAAACAACCGTTAAAGAAATATATATTAAACCAAACAAGTATTTACACAACTACATCGATCCCTAGCTAATATTTATCTAATCTAACATGATCTTAGCCATTAGAACTACAAACCAAGAGGTATTCATCATCATTTACAATAAAACATAAAATTACAAAGAGAGAAATATCAAATCTTAAAGTGGAGTGATCCATTGTCGCCAAAGATCGATCCGCCAATGTTTCTTCTTCTCCAGATGATGAATATCTTCTTCAAGAATGTCCAAGGATTAATCTCCTAAGGTTAGGGACGTTCCATGCTCTCCAAGTCTCTTAAGGGAAGTGGGAGAATATGTATTAATAGGCACAAGGTTTCAAAATATCTAAAAAATATCTATTTGTAGTGCAGAGATCATGGCCACGGCGGTGGGGGTAAGTTGGTTGGTTTCCAGATATTTTACCGTCGCGGCGATGGACTCTCTAAACTTTCACCGCGGCGGCGGTGGGCCTTCATGCATTTTAGCCCTTCTCTACAATCTCATCGTCGTGGCGGTGGTTTCCCCGCCGCGGTAGTGACTCTTGTGATCTTGAAACTTTATTTCTTCATCATTTCTTCACCATTTTTCCACCGTTTTCGCTCTTTTATCGCTGGTTAGCATCCCTACACCTGAATTATATAAAAACTAACAAAAACACAATTAAATATAACTAATTCACTCGAAAACTATCAAATCCAGTTTAGAAGTAGATAGGTATTTTACACCTATCAGTAATCGATAATAATCTTAACCAATCCCTGTGGACACGATATCAGTATACTTGCGGTGAAAGTAGTGACGTAATATTTTCCTACCAAGTTTTTGGCACCGTTGTCGGGGATTGGGTTTTAGATTATTATTGATATTGTGAGTAAATGACCCGATTTTACTTTAGGCATTTATTTTGTTTGTAATGTTTTTTGTTTTGTAGTTTTGTTTTTGTTTTTCCTGCTTGGTGCTTGAAGATGTTAGATCGAAAGGTACTTTTGCGCTTCTTTCAACAAGATTCCAAGTCATTTTATAGTGCTTGGGATCGATATGAGGAGTTGCTACTTTGGTTTTCGAACCATGGGTTCCCGAAGGAATGTCAACTCCTGAATTTCCTCAACGGGTTACAAGCTGTAACCAGAAATTGGGTGGAAGGAAAAAATGCTAGCACCTCTTTCTATGACCAAACCGCGGATGAAGTCATTTGGTCGTTGGAGGAAATGACGGTCTATGATTATCAGATTTGGAATTATTCGCCAAGTCACCAAAGCTTGAGGGATAGTTTCAACACTACAATGGCATGGATTAACATTCCGGATCAAAAGGATGAGTCTTCCCCTGCCATAGAAGAAATGTTCGCTATAGTTATGGGGGCAACTCAGAGATTCTTGAGAGAGACGCATGATCGACTCAACGAGCACGAGGATCATCTTAATTATATCGAGGCGGTCTGAGCTGACATTGATATGACCATAACGTCTCTTCAGATGCAAATTGGTCAGCTTATTTATTTTGTTGAGGTCGAGACAGAAACAGTGGCACTGAGAGGAAAATAAGTCGAATCCTATTGTGAAAGCCACCGAGAGGAATCGGAGACAAGCGGGAGGTACTTGGGTGAGATCGAAGACGATCACGAAGATGCAACACCTCAAGTGTGGAGCGGCGATAAAAATTCACTTATTAATCGTTGTGAATTTTCATCGTTTGAATTCCAGCTCATGACACCGCAGTCGATCCAAGACAATCACATTTACGAGGATCTGATGTGACTCATTTGTCCTTCGCCGCTGTGAGCAATGTCCTTTCATGCCCACCAAGTACATGAGCTGGTAAGGTATGATGTTGAAATATCAAGCCATCCAGAGCAATATCTCGCCAGTATTGAGGGCATATTAAACCAAGACCCGTACGTAGTGTTATTTGACACGTACTACAGGTGGAAGTCGCTCTTTGACGAGCACTTCGGTGTGTTAGGCTGACGACCATAAACCAAGCACTTCTTGGGAGGCAACCCGAGGTAAAAAATAAGTTAGATCCATCTCTGCCGATTTGAGTCGGAGGTGAGATTCTCACGCCTCCCAGGTACATGTTCTAAACTCCCATCTTCATTATCATGCTATATACTGTTATTAGGATCGCTAATAGGTTTGTTTTGGACATTGCCTGTTTGAGTCGGGTATGATGTGTAGTATGTTTTAGTATATATTTTAGTTGTAGTTTATGTTTTACTATTTTTATCGTGTGCGTGTTTGTTTAGGGTAGTTATTGTTATGTGCTAAGTTTTGACGTCATCCGGGCCTTTACCCGATAATGAGTCTGTCCCCTAATTGTTTATTGAGGTCGAGCGTAAAGCTTATTCATGTGTGTTTTGTGTGCTTATCACATCATTTTAGTATATCCTAAATGCACGAGCACGTAAACTCAATATAGTACTATCTAATTGATTTGAAAACGATTATTCTTCACTCAAATTCATGACAATAGGGATTCTATAACTAGATTTGGGGAAAATTCGAGGCGAAATCATAGGCGAGGTAGTTCAGGAGATATGATTTAGGCAATCATTTTGTCACTTGAGCCTTTTAAGCTTACCTTGATATATCATTATCCCTCGTTACCCTATTGAAGCCTAATAGCCATCTCAATTCTGAACACTTAACTAATACCATAGCCGATTGAACTTTTTCCAAACCTATATCGCTAAACCAAAGGCACAATGTGAGTGAATCAAGTTAGCATTCGTTATGCTACTTGATGTGAGTGGTTGGATTTTAGGAGAGCTATTAATTAGTTCGATATACGAGTACTCACTTGTCGTTTTTTGTTCATAGTTCACACACCCCTTAAATTGTACAAATCAAATAAGTTTGGGGGTATGTTTATTTTTTATTTTTTTAAAAAAAAAGAACTATGTAAAAATAGTTTATTTTCGTTTCTTTTTGACAAGTGAGTACGTCGGTCTTATTGTATTGTTCAGGGTTGTTTCAATTTTATCTGTGGGGTTCTGAGTGCGAGTGTGCCAAGCAATGTGCCTTGGGTAATGTTAAGTTAACAACGTTAACCCATTTTCTCTTCATATTTACCCTTGGCCATTATTCCTAAACCGAACCAAGACCTATTGATCTTTTTGAATCTCTGAGCCTACATTAGTAGATAATAGATCTCAGGTTAGGCGTATGGATTCCCTATACCTTAATGGTTTAAGTCATGAACTTTATGGAGGGATAATCACATCTAATCAATAGGTAGTTGTATATTTGAGTTTAATCACACACACTTTAACATGATCTAGAATAACGCTTACTATTATTGAACGTTGAAATTCTAGAACACCACATGATGTGATTTATGCTTGAACTTGATAGTATTGGGGACCGATGAGGGAAAATTTGTTTGGTAAATATATGATACTCAAAACTTGCACATTTTTGTTTAAGTGTTTTTAGTTATTATTTGGTAATTAGTTGTTATATTTTCTTGTATTGTGTGGGTGTTTTGCTTGAGGACTAGAAAAATTTTGAGTTTTGGGTTATTTCATAGGTGTAAATTACCTATCTATTTTCAAACCGAACATTGTTAGTTTTTTAGTACGTTTATTACGTTTTAATATGTTTTTGTATAAATCAAGTGTTTGAGGTAAAAAGGTATGAAAATGGATCAATAACGATGAAATTAGATCAAGAACGGTGGAAAAATATGCACAGAGGCAATATTCAGAACAGCAGCCCACCGCCTAGGCGGTGAATATGCGGAGAGATGCCTAAATCTGCTGGAACTTCACCGCCTAGGCGGTGAAACTGCAGAGAGGTTCCTGATTCCACAGCTTCCTCCATTGCTGCGGCGAAGATCAAACCGACATACCACCGCCTAGGCGGCCACTCTGCACTAAATTTAGATATTATTTAGATATTTTAGGATATTGTGTTCTATTTAATCCTTCATCCTTCCTCATTTTTGGCCATTAGACCTCCTACCATATTAGAGGCATATTTTGAGAGGTTGTGGGGAAGCTCAAGCAAATCCTAAGGAGAAGAACACAAAGAAAATAAAGAAAATCGATCTTAGAATGTTCTTAGTGACAAATCTTCGGACAACGACTAGTTTCTCTCGTTTCTTTCTTCATCTCTTAACTTGGGATTATTGTTTGAGTATGTTTAGCTCATTTTACATTGTATATATGGTTATAGTCATTGGCAAAACATGGATTGTCTTAGGGATTAATATATATTTATAAAAAAATATAATTTGTTTGAGTTTGTATTTCTTTAATGGATGTTCTTCGTATTTTGATTGTGTTTATCGGTTTGTCAGGATATTATACTAGTTTAGATAATTAGAGAATACGGGGTTTAACACTCAGGAGAGATAACCCCGAATTCGGACTAGGTTAAACACAACGCGATAATCCAATAACCCGAGAGGGACTTGGAGAGTGTGCAATCAATAACGTTGGGGCGAGACTCACGTGACTTAGTGTCGTTAAGACGATGAGGGGGACTTTTTCGTTGAAGCGAAGTCACGTATTCACTCGTCTTACACTCAGGAGAGGTGTTGAGTGAGTTTACGAACTGAGATTGTCGGATACGTCGAATGCCGTTAACATAAACTAAAACGAAATCAAACGTATTTAAGTAAATAAAATTAATCCATAGGCAATCTTTTCTCTCAAAACTATCTCAATATAATATTTATAGTTTAATTAGATTAATTAGTTATATTATTTTAGTTTATATTAATTTTATATACATTTTTATCGCCTAGATAAAGTTAGGTCATGATAAACACGGTAATCGATAATAGTCTCAACCAATCCCTGTGGACACGAGACCCTTACTCTCCCCATCTTTACTAAAACTTGACGTATACTTGCGGTGAAAGTAGCGTCATAATATTTCGCTACCAGAGATCAATTGTGAGATCGATTATTGAAAAATTCTTAAGTGAAAGCACTATTTGAGTTAGCGTCACCGATATAAGCTGTCTTGTGATACTACATGCAATCTATTTGGTATTGTCCTGGTGAGATTGTTCCAAGCCTATTCTTTAATTGAGTATTTTATTAGTATTATTTGCTTGGTGAATTGATCTTTTTGGAAAATCATTTTTGAACTTTAAAAGCATAAAAATATTTTAGAAACGATTTGTGTGTTGATCTAATTACGTGCTTAATTGTGCTACACACATTCTTTATTTGAAATCAGATTTTGAAATTCTCACTTTCCCAATCACTAGTATCAGGACATTAATTGAGTTTGAATTTATCTGGAGTAGTAGAAGCTCCAGGTAGAAAAATCACTTATCATTTGTTTGTAATTGGTGAGTTGAGTGTCAGATTAGATACTACTAGGAGTGTCTAATTAAGGGTAGTTGGTGGTGAGTTGAGTGTCAGATTAGATACTATTAGAAATGTCTAATCAAGGGTAGCTGGTTTCAATCTCTTCCGGTAAAGAGATTGAGGTTTTAATCTTTGCCTAAGGTATAAAAAGATTAGGTGTTAATTCTTTCTTAATTAAATTTGTGAGTGAATTATAAAGTTTTCATCCTTACCTGGGAAAATGATACTTGGAGTGATTGTGAGGTTTAATTCTTGAGCCTAAGGTATAAAAAGAATTAGGTCGTGATTCTCCCTGTAATAGAATTAGATTAATCCTTAGCCTGTGAAAGGATTAGGTTAGTCTTGAGCCTGGAAAAAAGATAAGGTTATTCCTGAGCCTGTGAAAAGGGATTGTAAAGGTTGATTCTGAGCCTGCGAAAAGAATCATTGTGAGGGTTTGGTTCCTACCCGTAAAGGAATCTTGAGTTTAATGGGTGCGAATTTTCGTGGGGCTCGGAGGACTAAATTAACTAAGAGTAGCTTGGTGAACCAGGATATATCGTGGTGTTTTACTTTATTTCTTTATATTATTTATATTCTGTTGTTTGGGTGTGCACTTAGTTGATAACACATATCCACTACTATAAAAATAATAATTAATTTTAGGATAAAATTAATTGTTTGATTTTTGAAGTGTTATATTCTGATAATTTGTAATCCTACCCAATTCACCCCCTCTTGGGTAGCTCATTGGGCCAACAATAACATTCCAAGATTTAAGTGTTGTCTATAAATTGGAAGTTTCTACTTATCCATCCTATTAGTGTATGCACTTGGATCATTCCTCCTTCTTAACATAGTCAAAAGACTTTGACTACAAAAATAAAAGTTCCAAATTAGGAAAACCTTATTGTAGTCTATAAATGAACGTTTGCAACTTGCACACTTCTTAACTTCGTCAATCATTATAAAATTCCCTAGCTGGTTTATGTAAATATCATCTAGAAATTTGCCATTGAGATTTCTTCATTAATCTGCTAGCTTTTATAATCCAAAGTATATAATAATGACTAATAAAATATTAATGGTCGTCAGTATGGTTATTGGCATCAAGGTTCTATACAGAATCAATTTCTTGATGCTATAACATCTCATCGTCACTGTGTTTGTTCACTTTACTATTTATGCCTAAGCACGGTCAGTTGTATATACAATCTATCTATGATTTTGTGGTTATTTTTCCTTCATGATGTCTAACATCATCATCGTTGTAATTGGTAAATATGTTACATCCCACTAGAAGGAACTTCTTATCATCTTGATTGACATAACTAATACATCTACCAGATGACGTGAATGTCCTATTATCCAGACAAATAGAAAATAAAGAATAAATATGAGGAATAAATCCTACCAAGAATAAATATCCCCTTCCAAACAGCCGAAAATATATTTTCAATCCTCCATTTAATTGCCTTTAATTGACCATAATTTCCCCTTTAATGTAATGGTTCCCTGAATTGGTAGGGATAGCAATTAAAACCGAACCGATGGGTAACAATAAGAAATTGAACCAAATAGTCTGGTTTTAAAACCGACTAAACGGTTTTAGTCGTGACTTTTGTTTTAAATTTAGCAATCGACGCGATTTTGATTTTGGTTTTGGGATAGTAACCGCGTAACCGAACCACATGACCAAATTGCAAACTGAACCGTATAACCAATTATATATATGTATGTGTGTGTGTGTGTGTGTGCGCGCGCGCGCTTATAGGCGGGCAACTAGGGTTGTATTTTATTTGTTTACTTGGCCAATCAAGTGCTCCTGGTCCTACTCCTTGCCTCTTCTATTGCTCCTTTCTCATCACTTCACTATGACTGTTATCTATGATTTTATTGTTGCAATTCATTTGTGACAATTATCTGTGATCATATTGTTGTATTTTATTTATTGTTAAGAACGTTTATTGTAACAATTAATAGTTTTGTGGTTTGCTTTTTATTTTTAGAATTTATATTTTATATTTTAATTATATTTTTATTCATATATAAGAAATAATGGTCCGCAATTTCGATTATGGTTTTGTTTTCGTTTCGGTTTTGCTTTTGGTTTTTATAAAATTTAAAAATCTTAAACGGACTCGCGATTTTGATTTTAGTTTTGGTTTTAGTTAAAATTAAATGATCCAGTTTTAAAACCGCTTAAAAAAATCGGCGGTTTTGGTTTTATATATATTTAACAGTTTTGGTTTTGGTTTTGGTTTTGTATGAAACCGAGCCGAAACCGGACCATTGACATCCTAACGAATTAGGGAACGATTTTCGTAATAGGATCATGGACGTGACCCACCCACCCTGGCCCAAATCGAAATTCAGGTCGTAATTCGAGGCACGGATCGGATTACTAGCTTTTCTCAAATTTTTTTCTATTTAGCTATTTTCTCTACTTTTGTTCAATATTTCTTTATTTTCGAGCTTACACCTACAAAAAAGCAATGAATTATGTTATCACTAATTAAAAATAATAAAAAGACTAACAAAATTATAAATTTAGAGTGAAAAATCGGTATATAATTGAGAACAATCAGGATACAAAGACCAATACAAATAGGAACACACAACAGATAGAGAAATAGATAATAGAGACACAACAATTTATAGTAGTTCGGTAGAGCCCCTCCTTAGGTACATCTACTCTCTCGAGTTCATTTGGGGATTTTTAATCGACTAGTTATTCAGATCTTCTTCCCTAATGAAGACCAAACTGTTACTCTCGCAGAAGTTCATTTATGCTTTGCTACAACGCTTACTAGACAAATTCATTTATGCCTAGCTACGCTTTCGCACAAGGAAAGATCAATTATGTCATACTATGACTCTCACACAAGACAAATTCTTTTATGTCTTGCTACAACTCTCACTTGACAAGCAAGTGCATGCCTAATTATAAATATCTCGTTTAGACCAATACCTTGGTCTATGTTACAATTCATACCCTCACAATACGAAATTTATCTTTCTTAGTTTTATACAAGTCTAATCCTTGGATCTTCTATGAATAATCTACAATCTCAATACACCCTATATTGTCTATGCTAGGTGCTTGTAAAAGTGAATGTACAATAATATGTTAATTAATCATACACAGAAGTATTCATGTATTGATAGATGTATGCAATAAAGATCACGTAATGTCTAAAAGAATCAATTGACTCAATTAAACACAAGTAATATTGTATGATTCTTTTTCAAGTTCAAACAAAGAAGATTTTAAATAAGGTATATATATCTCTAAAAAAGACGTTGGCCCAAAGATCTACCCAAGAGGGGAGTGAATTGGGTAGTGACATAAATTTAATCAACAAATTCAAATCCAATATATCAATTTCCCTTATTGATTATTATCTTGTTAAGTAGCGAAAATATGTTTAGCTAAGTGCACACCCAAACCATCGGAAAAGTAACAATGCAATACACAAAGATTTATCCACGTTCAGCAAGCTACTCTTACCTACGTCCAGTCCCCCGAGCTACACAAGGATTTCCCAATCCACTAACCCGTTAATTCATTTCCCAAGTAGAAACTAAACCCTTACAATCCTGATTCCTTTTGCAGGCTCAAAATCAACATTTACAATATTGATTTTTTTCACAGACTCATAATCAACCTATTACTATCTTACATTATTACATTTATCATTTTCAAAGGCTTAGGAAGAGCTTTCTCACACTCTAATTTTATTACAAGAATAATCAAAACCTAATCCTTTAAAAGGCTAAAGATTAACCTAATTTTTTTCGCAGGCTAAATATCAAACCCTAATTTTTTTCTTAGGTTAAAGATTAAACTCTAATATTTTTCTCAGGTTAAAGATCAAAACCTAACTACCCAGATTGAACATCGTCCCAAATGTATCTAATCCTCTTAAATTCACAAATACAAAAGATTACAAGTTTCTTCCCACGAGGAACTTTTGTAACCTCAATACAATTATGCTCAATTAATGTCCCAAAATACTACGTGATAGATTCTATTGTGAGACACCAATTTGATTTAAATAATTTAATGCACAAATAGCAAATAATCCGATTTCTCAAATAAAAACCGTTTTAAATGATTTTCACAATATTAGATTTGAAATCGATTTTTCTAAAAATAATTAATTCAAGTAATTAAGCAAATAATCTAAGACACCAAAATAATTAGCTTGGAAAGATCTCACCGAAATTTGTTGAAAATGATTTCGATAACTCAGTAACAAACGCAAACTGATGACCAAAACTTTTAGCACTTCGATAAAGAACTCTATCAAAAATATCTCTTATAAATTTTAACAAAGAAAATCTCTCTTATAATTGTCAAAAGTTGAGTGTTCTTGATTATTTAATTTGAAAAACGCAAGTCTCTATTTATAGATCTTTAACTAAACCTCCAACGGCTAGTTTTCAAATTCTAAGAATTTAAATGACCATTTGATACCCCATATATCATATATTTTCACAAGTATGTTTAATTTAAAAATACTTTTAGAAATGCTCGATTTAGTCCCCAAAACTTTTTCAATTCAAAATCCTTAAGGATAGGAAGTAGTTTTATCCATCCAATTAAGAGAATAATTAAATATATAGAGCAAATAAATAGAAAACAAATAATATATGATATATATGAGTAAAACAATTAAATTCCTTTAAAAACTCATTTAAAATCATAAAAAACAAGGAGGTTTGACCCAAAAAAACAGTCAGTTGACTGGCCCTCCTGTCGGTTGACTGACCCTGTGAAACAGTCAGAATTGTGACCGTTGTACTACCCTGGTCAATTAACTGACCCACTGGTCGGTTTACCAACTCAACCAGAAGGTTTCCCTACTTTTCCTTATTTTGCCTACTAGATTTGTAAGTCGACCAATCGTACCCATCGATTGACTGAATTGGCTAATAGGTCACCTATTTTCACTTCCTTAAGCTACTATTTTGGTTAGTCAACTGACCCCTTTTTTCAGTTAACCGAATTAACCCGAAAGCACACCGTTTTAAGTGTTAAACCTATTTTTTCAATTAGACCCTTAACCAAAAACATGTTTATGACTTAATACTTTATAAAAATCATATTAGGACCATAAACTTATAACTTCTTACCAAGACACACATAAGATTTATTCATTTTCAAGTGTCACGAGTGATCCTAATTCGGGTTGCATTAAGAACATAAAGATAATGAGTTGTTTTCACCTAATTGTCTTCAATGTTTTCAATACTCTGAAAATATTTATTGCCTTCATCTTGCACCCGTCATGAATTCTTTAATGATTATTCTTTTCGACCTTATCTTTTTCTCATTTCAACCTATGGAACTTAAATTTGAAACCACTCAATAAAAATATTAGTTTCATAAAATATCAATGTTTAATTATCCATCAAAATATTAGGTTAAACATTCTCCCTATTTTTTTACGATGACAATTAACTTTGATATTTTCTAAAAAAATAATGTAACCACACTCCCCCTAAATCTGAGGATAGATTTTTTCAACTCGTTTAACCACTGTTAATGAGAAACATAAATATTTCAAAAAAAAAATCAATATAACATAGCATAAGCATAACATAGAATTTCTCCACCTATATGATTACAATGCTTAGGCAAACAAATACTCAAAAAATCAAACAACTTCTCCTCTTTTGTCAAAAGTGGGGACGAAAATGAAAGACGTTTTATTCATGACTCAAAAATAGTCTAAAAAATTATTGCCCAGTTGATAGAAAATATTTCTCAATAAAACACATCTTCTTAATTTAAAACATCAACTTTTTAAAAATTGAATTCCTTAAAGTTTAGAAAAAAATTCCCACTAAATTGTATTAATATTTTCAAATTAGCACAAAAAATAGTATTCATGTAGATCATTATAAGGAAATAAACGACTAAGCATAGAATGGAATCCAAAGACTAAAGAGGCGTTCTTGTAGAGTGGAACCTTGCATTACCAGCCACGAGATATATATTCCACCAAACAATCTTTTTTTCTTGAAAGCCAATTCATTTGACTCCTTTCTGGGCACCATAGCAAGAAATGATATATTCTGCATTATAAGCTAATATTCATCTAGCCCATATAAATCTAGAGATTACCACTTGTCCTAAATTAAATATTAAAATCCATAGTACGTAATGAAACTTGTCCGAATACCATTACACACCAAAATAAAATAAAATAAAATAGGACAAATCTAATGAGGACCATGACCTATGAATGGGTAATACAGACCAAGTGAACTATTGGAAGGAGGCTATTGGGTTATCCATTGGAATTGGGAGGCATCAGCTAGTAATACGAACTAGATGAACCAGATGTTCCTGTTGGCACATGTTGTAAGACCTCAATCATAGCATGTACGTCATTTTAGTTGTATTTTAGAGTAACTAGAAAAATTCGGAGTGAAATTGGGTCAATTAAAATTCAAATTAAAAATTTAGGGGTCAATTCGCAAATTTAGAAACATTAAATCCAAACTTTGGGAGGTAAATTGACATTTAACTTTTAATTAAAACTTTTAGGGGTGAAATTGTAATTTAAGAAATTCTTAAAAGTGGACTTGGACTAAAATGAAGATTTTAAAAAGTTACGGGGAGAAACGAGTAATTTAACAAAAGTTTATTTTTAATTTTATATGTGTGTGTGTGTGTGTGTGTGTGTGCACATATGTGTGTGTTATCGTGAGCTCAGCCGGCCGAAAGGAGAGAGAGGAGTAGGTAACATGGCAGGAGGAGCTCAATGCTTAGACCACTAGTTCCATGCATATAAATATTGTTCATGCATGTAATGATCACCAAAAATCTCAAAAGAAGAACTAGAAAACAGAGAAGAAATAGAGAGAATCGGAGGTGTTGGTCGGCTGTTTGGTCGCCGGAGAAGGGTGTGTCGTCGTCAAATTTCAGAAGAGAGAAAGAAGTGGGTCGCCATTCGGTTCAGTGGCATGTAATGATCACCAAAAATCTCAAAAGAAGAACTAGAAAACAGAGAAGAAATAGAGAGAATCGGAGGTGTTGGTCGGCTGTTCGGTCGCCGGAGAAGGGTGTGTCGTCGTCAAATTTCAGAAGAGAGAGAGAAGTGGGTCGCCATTCGGTTCAGTGATTGTGTGTGGTAGGTGGTCGTCGTTTAGTCGACGGTGGTGGGGGAATCATTCGGTTGTGTGTGTTTTGCGTGGGTGAGCTATTCAGGTCGACGATCGTGCGTGTTCGGCCAGTGAGTATGTGTACGGTAAGTGTGTGTGTGTTCTTTGTTTGTTTTGGCGTGCATATGTGTGTAGGTTGGGTCGGTTATCGATCAACGGCGGTGGCGGTGGCATGAGTCGGGTGTGTCGATGGTGTTTGTCATCGACAGCGGCCGTTGTCCGGTCTGTGTAGGTGACCGACGTGCGTGTGTGTGTATTTTCTGCTCGTTCATTGCATGGGGGTGTTCGGTTGATGATGGTTGTCGACTGTGTCGTTGGGTCACCGGTAAAGTGTGTATGTGTGTATGTGTCGTCAGCGACGGGGTGTGTCTGTGAGTTTCAGCGTATGTGTGTGTGTGAAAGAGAGAGAGATCTGTGATCATGCGGGTGTGTGTGTTCGGTTGTGGGATTGCCGATGGTGGTTGTTGATAGGTGGTATGGGTTGTGCAGAGCTGGCGGTGAGGGTCAGCTGAGTGCGAGGTCGTCGGCGATCAAAACAGAAACGAAAGAGAGAAAGAGAGAGTGTCAGCTGGTACAGAGCGGGAAAGAAAGAGAAAAAAGGAAGAAGAAGAGAAAAGAAAAAAAGAATAGAATTACACAAACCACCCCACTGAAAATCAAAAACCCATCTCGTGGTCGCCAAACGATTCGGAAACAGGTGAAATTTCAATCGATTATTAATTTTCGTTAAATTAAATTTTATTGAGCATTACAAATCCTAAAATCGTAATAATTTCATAAGGATTAATTAATTTTAATTACGTGGTACATAAAATAGTAACGATTCGGAATATAGGGTCTGCATTGCATGATTCAGATGTTTTAGATAAGATATTAATTTAGATTCTGTCACTATTAGGCTCGCAGACACCGGTGTCCCTATAGAGTGTGGTCAGTGAAGATTTTGGAGAGCGGATAACGAGGTGAGTGTATTGTCTTCTTACCAAACTATTTATATATGTGTGTGTGTGTGTGTGTGTGTGTGCGTGTGTGTGTGATGAAATATTGGTTTACTTAAACTGTACGATTTTATAAATTATATGGATCAAGCAGGTATTTGGGTGAGTTGGTAAAATGAATTTTTGGGGTATTGTGTTGGTTTCTAAAAGAGAGTGGAAAGTAACTGGTTTTTTAAGAATGTTTGGTTTTCTAAAAACTAAGGTGGGAGAAATGGTTTTTATTGAAATCGGTGGTACAAAGGTGGAAAATGGGTTTTACTGAAATTGGTGGTACTTTTAAAAAGGAAAGTGAAAAACGTAATTTTAGAAATTCTCCTCGAAAGGGGTGTGGCTTATATTCTCCCCATAAGGGGTGTGGATTCTTGACGATATGGAGTGAAAATATATTTCTTCCCGTAAAGGATGTGGATTTTTAACTATACTGATGATTTTGACGATGTCATAGTTGTTCTCCCCGCAAGGGGTGTAGTTTCTCTCCGAAAGGGGTGTGAATTTTATTTCTCCCCGTAAGGGGTGTAGATTCTTCCCATGGGATGTGGATAGTTCTCCCCGTAAGGGGTGTGGATTATAGTTCTCCCCAAAAGGGGTGTGGATATTTCGTAGGAAGGCATTCCTACAGATGTTACGGTACCGTTACAACTCCCGATCATGAGGTTAAAACAATCACTATGGCTAGCCAGTGTGTGTTGTGGTGGAGTGGTGGTTTGAGATGTGTGTTTGAGATGTGATGTTTTACTTATATTGGGTGATTTATTATTTATTATGGTGATTGGTATTATTTTACTAGATGGGTTGGAATGGAACTTATATTTATTGCTTTATTTTCACTGCTTATATTATGAAAAAATTTACTAGTTACGTGTTGTTTCTATACTCACGCTTGATCCATTTAGATGTTGTAGAATGAATTATTATTTTAAAAATATTTTTACTAAGAAGGCAGTACACTCGCAGGTAAAATAGTTAGGAGTCGGTCGGTCCCCTACTGGCGCTAGATAGAGTTATGCGGGTCACACAAATGAGTCATTTGAGAAAAATTTTGGAGACGAGATACCAAAAATGAAATCTAAGTGAGGTTCAGTGGACTTGTTTGATTGTATTTATATTCGGGACGGTGTATCCTTATCAGATGGGACTATTATATGTGTTGTATAGATTTACAATTTTGTTATTGACGTATTGAGGTTGGCTAGTCAATTGGGCGGTGTCATGTCTACGTCACACCGGCCCCACATGACGGGTGTCCGGGGTGGGGTGTGACACATGTCCTCCAAAAGGCTGATGTCCTCCAAACGGCTGTTATCCTCCAAACTGCTACATGTTTTGCATCATCACATACATTTGCTCCATATTGTTCGATATTCTTCCGAACCTAGCTTCTATCAAGACTGACAGTCTACCCATATCAGTTCTAAGTCCTTTCAACTCGTCGGACATCCCATTCATCCTCCAATCAACCACTTCAATATATTTCTAAAAATTATCAGATTGATTTTGAAGTTGATCCATTCTCCAATCCAAGATTCCAAGACTTACTTCTTCCTCTTCTTCCTCAACTCTTCTCTCATTTTCTCTCCTCTATTCTTCACCCATCTATTTCCAACCGGCTCATATCCCATTAAAATTATGTTATTTTCATTTAACCAAGATGGACTAGGCATAATATATGCCGCATCTTTCTCATCATGTTCAACACCACAATGCTAAAAAAATCCTCTGATAGCGTCAGCGAAAGGTAAGACTCTAGAGGATACACTCAATCGATACTACATGTGTTCAAACATGACATGAGTTAAATCAATCTGTTTTTCTTCTAGGATAGCATTCATGAAATATAGATTAAAGTCAGTAACCATAGCATGACTTCATCTCCTAGGAACAATGGAGTAAGTGATTATTGAGTGGAGAATTTGATTCTCAAGACTCAATGTTCCTTCCTTACTCCTGACTAAATTCAAATTTCTATGCACTTGATTCGCATTAAAATTATCCACAAGCCAAAGAGTATTGTTGTAAGGAAAAATGTTCCCTTTTTTTATTCCCAAAACTCTAGCACACTCTTCAATCCTTAACTTAATATTCACCCCATTAACATAAGAGATTATTTTATTATCACGAATAGATAGGTTATTGTAAAACATCTTAACCCATTGCAATCATTACAACAAAAATGGGCTATAGTGGCAATTATTTTAGCGGCAATTAAAAAATAGCTGCTAATGATATGTTTTTAGTGACTATTTATTTAATTGCAGCTAATTTATTCAAATTGCTGCTAAATGTTATTATTTTAGTTCCAAATTTTGACACCAAATTTTGATATCAATATCTATATTAAAAAAATTAAAATAAAAAATAAAATAAAAATAAATAGTCAATTAAAAAAATAACTTGGCAAAGACAAACACTAATTAAAAAAATAAATAAATAAATAAATCAATTAAGAAGCAAATACAAACACTAATTGTGAAAGAAAACAAATGGGGAAGAACTCGTCAAAATGATGAACTCGCGATCATGTACTTGTTTCTCGCGATCGTCTTCTTCACGAATGAAATCATAAACAACCTTCCTCCTGATCATGTTCCTCAACCATCCTCAATCGACGGATGGTTGGAGCACAAATAGCCCTAGTTCGTTTTCCTCAATCATCTTCCTCAATCTCTTCAAACGGCACCTCTTCTCTCTCGATTGCTTCGATTGAAACCTTGTGCTCTCTCAATTTGCAGCACTGATGTTGTGTACCAACCACGCTAGCCAACGATCGGTGTCTTTTCTTTCCTCTCACATTGTATCCTTAAATTTCCGAATTTGTATTTGATTTTTTATTTATGTTCTCTTTTAATTTGCTTGCATTTAGATTTCTAATCATGCATTTAGGGTTCATGAAATTGATTTCTATGTGTTTGTACGTCTCTCCTACTCTCTCTGATCTATGGAATTGAGACATTGGCTGCCATGTCATGTGAATGCAACTAAATCATTTGTGAATGTTATGTGTTTGATGAAATGTCCATATGAATATTCTCTTTCATATTTTGTTTTTTTCCTGGATTTGCAATTATAATTCCTTTGAATGTTATGTGTTCAATGAAATGCTCATATAAATCAACACTTTCATATTTGTTTAATTTGCGAGATGGTAACAGAAACAAAAATATGGTAACAGAAACACTAAACAAAAAGAAATAGATGGAGGCAATTGATCGCATCACATTTTATGCAATCTAATATCACTAATATACGTTTTGTTATTCTTTTGAATAAATTAAATTAGTATAATTAATTTATTTTATTTATTTTTGTAGATTTTAAAAAATGGAGCAAAAATATGTCAAGTTGGAGCAAAATGAAGCCAAAAATAACCATAGATGGAAGGAAAAGAGACATGACCCAGAAATTGGATCAGGCCATCCCGCAAATCCAATCGGGTTTGCAAATTGTGTATAGAAACAAATAGCCTTAAATGGCCATTTAAGGCCATTTGTTAAAGAAGAAAGGTTTTGGGAAAAAAAAAAAAAAAAGATAATTTCGGACAGTGGGAATTGAGAGTAGTGTTAGGCAAGGTCAATTCTTTCCTTTTTTCTATTTATTTTCCTTACTTCTTTTTTTTTTTTTTTGTTTTTTTTCGATCTTTTTAAAGGTTGGCATTAGCTAGGTTAGGGGAAGATCCATTTTTTATAATTCTTTTTTTCCCTACTTCTTTTTTTTCTTTTCATTATTGTTTCTTGGTTTAATGCCGACGTGAATTCATGTTTCAAGGATTCTTAATTTTGGGATTTTGTTGAATATCTTCGTGAGAAGAACAATCAGCATGAACGACTACGGCACAAAACCAAATTAGGATTACGGTACGTAATTTTGGTTTCAAGTAATATTATATTTTTAATTTAATTTCGGATCGTATGTGAACAATTATGTGATGAGAAATATTGTGTTTGAAATAATTTCATTGTGATTGAATTTATTTTCAAAGTGTTCTTCTAGAGATTTTAAATTCTAGATTCAATTGATTCTAAAACGTTAGATCTAGTACCTGTGGTCTAGATCTAACAATCATACAATCGTATTATTTGGATTTAATTATTAGTTTGGATTATTTATACCTAAATTGAAATGCACCCTAAATTAGAGTAACGTATGAATTACATACCGAAGATAAATCATGTCGAAGAATAATAAATCTAGTCTTTCTGAGTAGTTCCGGCTTGTAGTTAGGAACACTTATTTGCACAAATCTGAATTAAAAATAAATACGAAACCCACATAAGTCCAAAGTACAAATCCCGCAACTCCTAACCCGGTTATCTATTTTTATTTGTTTTAGATTAGCATTTTATTTTTCTTATATTAAAACTCAAAACTCAAATCAAAATTTGTTTGCATTTCGGAAAAAATAATAATTAGAAATCAATAGTTACAAGACCGATCTTTGTGATTCGACACCCTACTTGAATTCGTACTACATCAGTATCGTAGTACCATTTTAAGGATATTATTTTTTAGGAATCAAATTTTGGCGCCGTTGTCAGGATCAGCATTGCTAATTATTGAATTTAATTATTATTCTTTCATCTCTTACTTGTTTAATAACAAAAAAAAAAAATTCAGAAAAATAATATAAAAAAAACGGAAACTGTAATAAAAAAATAAAAAATAAATAAAAAAAAAAAAAAGGAAAAAAAAAACAAAACTTGTCGTATTTAATTTTTTGGTAGTGTTTACTGTTTTTTTTTTTCTTCTAACAGTGTTTGTTTTGTTTGTTTTCTTTTATTTCCATTTTCATTAATTCTTGTGTTTTTCCACTAAAACAACAAAAATAGTAACCATATTCTGTTGAGTTATTATTTGCTAAGTAAAAAAAAATTAAGAAAAAACAAAAAAACAGTTTAAAAAAAAAAAAAAAAAAAATCACTAGCCATATTTTCATTGAGTATTATTTAGTTATAATAAATAAAGATAATAGTAAAAGAACAACAACAAAAAAAAAAAACAGTAGAAAAAAAAAAGTAACTGTAACAGTAAAAAAAAATTAATAGTCATAATAATAAGTTTTTTTTTTTTTTTTTTTTTTTTTAATAACAATAAAAAAATAAAATAGCAAAATAAATAAATAAAATTCATTGGGACTAGGGTAGATGGATTATGACCCTGAGAGATTAACCACGTCAATTGCAGTATTTAAATAATATAATCTATCAAGATCGCAACCTAATCCATATTCATGTACGGTATACTAAAATTCCAACCATTTCACCAATCAATATCCTTACAATTACCAAAATCCCACTTATCCCAATAATAATATTTATTCTGATCCATATTATCTGCCACCCGAGTATAATCAATACTCGAATAATTATAAATGGGATCAACAATATTATAGTGAGCCTTCAAGATCGTTCTTTTACGATCAATCCTATTACCAACCCTAATTTCAACCATTGTTTTCCCAAGAGGATACGAATGCTCAATCTACTGAGCTACAACAAATCCTCAAACTTGTAGAAAAACAAGAAGTTCTTAAAACCTGGGAAGAGCAAACCGAAATGATAGACCAACTAACAGCTCAAGTCAAGAGAATGGATGAAATAGTAAATAAGGAAAATGCAAAGAGTGATTGGGTAGGTGTTGAGAAGAGTGATCTTCAGCACGAGATTGAAAATGAAGAGTTACCAAAAGAACAACAGCCGAGAGAAATTAGTGAGGAACCCAAATGCTATAATCCTAAGTTTGAGTCGTTTTTGGCTCAACCATCACCGGTTAGTGAGGCAAAAAAGGAAGTGGGATACAAAAGTGTAGGTGAGTTGGTAAGCGTAGAAGTTGAAAATACATACATTGAGGGGGTCAGGGTAGAAAATCATAAGGAAAATGAGATCGAACCATCGATGACACATTTAGATAATCTCTCTATGATTAAAACATCTATCATATTCATGCCACCACGTCCTAAAATTAAGGGATATATTTTTGATGTAGTGGACTAGCCGTCAACCCTAACCAAAGATAATTCTTTTCATATTCAATGGGTTGACGTAACTCAACTTCTCTTTGGGGACTTAACAAAAAGACCACCAAGTAAGTCCCACATAAAATAAATGGGATTTGATTCGGGAAAGAAGTTAAGAAATTTGAGTGTCGTCTGCAACTCTTCCTTGATCGACTAGAGAGTAATTCAATTGAAGGTGAGGAGCGAGTTACTCCACTACGGATAGGCGGTTTAAGACACTCAACGTCCGACTGAAGACATTAAATTTAGCGCTGAGTGGGAGGCAACCCACTGTTGTTTTAAATTTCTCATTTTAGTTTTTACTTTTATATTTAACTTGATGAGTTTCCTTGAGTGTTGTGTCAGACAGGTTTACGAGCATTGTATACCGATTCGGTCAAGATATGCAGTTTCATTACGTTAGGTTGTATCTCTCCTCACTAAATAAATTTTGTACTTTCTCATTGAAGACAATGTGAAGTTTAGGTTTGGGGGGGTAAATGCTTGTGTTCTTTCAGATATTTTATTCTGCACTTAATTTTTTCAATCAATCCTACGATAACATGTCTGTTGGGTACGAACTTGAGTTTGCTAAAGTAATTATTGGAACATAACACTGATTTTTAAAAATATTTTATTTTACCCTTAAATACATGCTAAATTTCTTTTATCCTAAATTTAGTACATGAGCTGGTTTGCTAAGTTTTGGCATGAGAATAACTTAACTCTAAAATTTAAAATAAAAAAAGACTTATGCGTGTTAATAAGAATAATTTTGTTTTAATGATGAACTTTCGCTGAGTAATCGAGCATCTTGCCTCAGTAAGCTTTGAGTGTTTGCGTCAAAAAAGGAAAGCGATTTGTTAAGACAATAAGTGACTCGTTAATCTCGAAGTCTAAAATGTCCGAGTTATTAAGTCTGAAAGGTGCCTCAACACCTAATGCCCCGAGCCAACTAGATTGGGAGCATTGGCCTAACACTCACTACACGGACATCTTAGAAAGCCCAGTGGAGTTAACATTGCACAAGTCACTTATTTAAAAAAAAAATATTTGTTTCATATATACAATATATATATATATATATATATATATATATATATATGCAAAAAAATATATAAAAAATAGACAAATGCATTTTTATTTCAGGAAAAAGTTGTTTGATTGTTTAGAACCAGTCGACTAGTTACTTGTACTAAATTCATTATAAATGAGAGTTACATGCATATTATAGGTGCGAAAATGAATTTTATTAGGAATCACGTGCTATGAGATTAATGACTACTTCAGTAACTCCTGTATGATCTCAATTTAACATGTTAGCATTGAATATGATTGGTAAATCTTTTGTGAGGAATAAAATGCACAATAAGGAATTTGGGATGTTTGTGGGTAGCATCACTGTAAACCCTCATAAGATTAAAACTCGTCCACTAGGAGTGACCTAGAGGTTTAAATGCTTATTGCATACGCTAAATGCAATCGTGCTCCCTAAGAAAATGGCTTTTCATTTAATTAATATATTTAGTTTTGCTTGAGGGCTAGAAAAATTTAGACTTAGGGGTGTGATTGCGTCACATTTTATGCGATCTAATATCACTAACATACATTTTTGTTATTTTTTTGAATAAATTAAATTAGTGTAATTAATTTATTTTATTTATTTTTGTAGATTTTAAGAAATAGAGCAAAAATACATCAAGTTGAAGCAAAATGAAGCCAAAATAACCATACACGGAAGGAAAAGAGACATGACCCAGAAATTGGATCGGGCCATCTCGCAAATCCAATCGGGTTGCAAATTGTGTATAGAAACAAATAGCCTTAAATGGCCATTTAAGGCCATTTGTTAAAGAATGAAAGTTTTGGAAAAAAAAAATTCGGACAGTGAGAATTGAGAGTAGTGTTAGGCAAGGTCAATTCTTTCCTTTTTTCTATTTATTTTCCTTACTTTCTTGTTTTTTTTTTTTCGGTCTTTTTAAAGGTTGGCAGTAGCTAGGTTAGGGGAAGATCCATTTTTTATTATTTTTTTTTTTTTTCTTTTTTTTTTTTCTTTTCATTTTTGTTTCTTGGTTTACTGCCGGCGTGAATTTGTGTTTCAAAGATTCTTAATTTTGGGATTTTGTTGAATATCTTCATGGGAAGAACAATCAGCATGAATGGCTAAGGCACAAAACCGGATTAGGATTGCGATACGTATTTTTGATTTCATGTAATATTGTATTTTTAATTTAATTTCGGATTGTATGTGAACAATTGTGTGATGAGGAATATTGTGTTTGAAATAGTTTCATTGTGATTGAATTTATTTTCAAAGTGTTCTTTTAGAGATTTTAAATTCTAGATTCAATTATTTCTAGAACGTTAGATCTAGTACCTGTGGTCGAGATCTAACAATCATACAATCGTATTATTGGAATTTAATTATTGGTTTGGATGGTTTATGTTTATATTTAAATTCACCCTAGATTATAGTAACGTATGAATTACATACCGAAGATAAATAATGCCGAAGAATAATAAATCTTATCTTTCTGAGTAGTTCTGACTAGTAGTTAGGAACACTCGTTTGCACAAATCTGAATTAAAAAGAAAATACGAAACCCACATGAGTCCAAAATACGAAACCCGCAACTCCTAACCCGATTATCTATTTTTATTTGTTTTAGATTAGTATTTTATTTTTCTTATATTAAAAACTCAAAACTCAAATCAAAATTTGTTTTCATTTCGGAAAGAAGAATAATTAGAAATTGATAATTACAAAACCGATCTTTATGGTTCCACACCACATTTGAATTCGTACTACATCAGTATCGCGGTACCATTTTAAGGGTATTATTTTTTAGCGATCAGTAATGACAGAGGCAACTCTATATATGTCTTTTTTCTCTTAAGTTTCCTATGGTAACAGAAACACTTAACAAACGATGCCTATTCCTACAATTGAGAGAGGGTGTAATTAGCTTGAACCCTTGGAAAAAAACTGGATGGAATAATTTTTATATTTGTTTGTTATGTTAAAAGCGAACATAGGAAAAACTGGTTTGGTTTCATTTCTTATTCCAATTATGATGCTCTATTTCCTCGTTGCCAAACAGTGCCGTATTAATCTATTGGTGATGTATTGCCATTGGCACTTCAGCGTCTGTTTGGTTTCGCAACACTTCAAAAACAAGTTTTTCAATATTTTTTTGAGGTTTGAGGAACTTATATATAGACATCTCTTCTCATCATTTGTTTTTCCGCTTAAAGTCTATCTCACAAGGCAACTATTGTTACAACCATGGTTGTCCAGTCTATTTTGTGAACTGAATGGTGAACATAACATAACATAAATATAAACATATTTTTTTTCAGTTTCTGTTCCTAGTTTTTTTAGGAATAGAAACAAAATTTCGAGAATAAAAACTCTGAATGAATGACAGTAGACATTTTTGTGAAGTGTTCACTTGATACGGTAGGTGCTAAAATTTGTGGATATTGCTTGTCCAAGGTGTATGTTAGTTTAACCACAAAGGAAGTCAAAACAGCCAGAACAAAATTATGGGATTTGTTCCCAAATGTCTATTTTTGTTCCAAGTGTTTTCGAGGAACAGAAACTGAAATAGGAACTAAAACACTACATTAGAAACTCTACTTAGCAGCTTAGCGGATTTTCCTCTTGATTTGTGGCTCTGGTGGTTCATTTAGCTCAGAATGTGCCTTATAGTTTTTGTATAGGGGTTTTTAGTATAAAGTCCTTTACCTTTTTGTTTTTGGTTTTCTTAGTCCTTTGTTAACATTAATTGTGCCGAATGCAAATTACATATTTAGTTAATGTTAACTCAATAATAGATTCAATCTAGTTAGTGTTACCTGAAGCACTAAAAGCTTATTCAAAGGTCTAAAAGAAACAAGAGAAAACTGAGGATAAAAAATTATAATCGACTAGTTTCAAGGAAAATCTAGTAATTTGTCCTTATATGTGTTTATATATTTGGGTTGTAAGCAATTTTGTTGACATTGGTTATTTTCAAGGGCCAATGAAGAAGATTCTCTTGGAATTAGAGTCTAAGGTTTGATGTTTAGTATCAAACCCTTCAAAAATTAGATCTTTAACAGTTAAGTCCAGCTACCCACAAATTAGCAAATAGGGTTTTTCTTTTTTTGAGTTGTTTTGTTGAAAATGGATTCCCATTTGTGTAGTAGATTGATATAGCTTTCTGGGAAACGTAAGCAACTATCGTTAAAGGCATTTCCTGACAAGCCATCCAGGTAGGTCTCATCTCCAATTTCTCATTTGGTTTGGGTATTTGATTAATCTCTAATTTGAATCAATATTTATGTTGCGTTATCGTTGTCTACCCGCTGCACTGGCCAAAGACCTCTTAATCGTTGTTCTCTCAATCGCTGCTGAATCAATCATGCACCAGTTTGAATCAGTATGTTTTGTTGGTTGATTTCTTCACTTCGTTGATTTCACATTTGGTTTGGGCAGTTGATTCATCTCTAATTTGAATCAATTTTAATGCTCGAGTTAATTTAATCGATTAACCGGTAATTTTCGTGTTCGATTGTGTTTTTTAGCAATCACAAACAGTATCTCTGATTGACTGTAAATTGGAGCTTCTTCTTCTATACCTAATCTCTCTATACTTTTTATTAATTCCGACTGGTATTTTACTTGATTTCGAGGTATATTTAGAAAAAAAAAATGATCTTTAGATTGAATCTTGACACTTCAATGTATAATCGTTGATCGCTTGTTGATTATGTTCATGATTTTCTCTTTACTACAACTAGGAAGCTCATTTATTTTTGTTGAATACTACTAACACACCATTTTTTGAGAAATATGAATCTGTAAATAACATGAATACATATCATACCCTAGTCAATAAAACTTACCTGTAGAACTCTCTTTTGTTTTCCAATTCTTGAACCTTTTTCTCGTAATGCCATTTGAGAACAGAGATATCACCACTTGCAAACCATTTTATTTCAGCATTCAGTATTTTAAGAACCAGGGGAATAAAGAGTTATCATTACTATATACTGCTCAAGCATCTTTTATATGGAAAATAGAATGAGGGCACATATATTCATGGTGTTAGAAGAAATTATTCCAAAAATGTTATGAAATTGGGTGATAAAGAGTTGCGGAAAATGTTCTCTTTTGTTTTAAAATTGTTCCAGAAATTCTGTTAGTTTTGAAAAACAAAACAGAATTCTGTAATGTGAATAGAACACTTCAATTCTGTGAATAGAATAGTTCACAGAACTATTCATTTTTGTTCACAGAATAGTTCTGTTATGTTCACATAACAGTTTTGTTCTATTCACGGACACACACCCACAGCATCGTAGAGTTTCGTCATTGTATAGCTTCTTTAATGCAGAGCTTTAGATTATTATTCTTCATCACGTAGTTTCTTCATTGTAGGTTAGCTGAGTCCTTCTTCAAAGCTACTTCTTCTCCTTCTCCTCCAGTTCGTTGTTGCTGCTCCAGTTCATTGCTGCTGCTCATCCCCCAGTTCATTGTTGCTGCTCCTCCAGTTCATTTCTTTGCTCCAGCTTCCAGTGGCTTAAGTATGCACTCTGTTCTATGTTATTGTTTATTTAATTGTTTATTTAATTACTCCCTACTCTAGAGTCCTGTTCGTCACGCCTCCAACAATTTCTTCTACTAATCATTTTCTTCTTAGTTTCTATTTTTTTTTTTTACTTTTATTATTTGCTTGTTTAATTGTTTATTTAGTTTATTTTTGTTATTATTTGTTTGTTTAATTGTTTATTTGGTTTATTTCTATTATTAATTATTTGTTCAATTGTTTATTTAGTTTATTTTTGTCTATTTAATTGTTTATTTAGTTTATTTCTATTATTATTATTTTTGTTTAATTATTTATTTAGCTAATTTCTATTATAATTTGTTTGTTTAATTATTTATTAAGTTTGTTAGTATTATTATTTGTTTGTTTAATTGTTTGTTTAGTTTATTAAAGTTTTAAATTTTAATATAATTTTCTATTCTTCTTTTTTTCCGCTAAGTTGTCTATTAGGACTCAAATTAAATGGCTAGTAAAGGATCAAAAATTGGTTATGGGAAAAAATATTTACCATTAAAAATATTAGTTTTATCCTTATTTAATAGAAATTTGATTGAAGTAAATGTCTCGAGGGATAGAAGTAAACTCCCAAAATATTTTATATTTTCATGCAATTGTATTTATTGAGTTTTTTAGTTGCATTATATCCTATGATGAGCTATTTTGATTAAAATTATATTAATTTATCTCTACATAAATTCAGGAAAGGAAAATTTTGTCTGTACACTTGATACGCCTATCAATCTGTTGTCCATATCATTTTTTATAGTGGTTGGCCATAACTATTATACGAGACCAACACTTCTATATGACATACCATTGGTTTATATTTATCTTATGAGTGCTTAATATATATTGATCAAGGGAACACGTATTTCATCTGTGATATAAAATGTTAAAAAACTTTTGAAAAGATGGAGGAAACAAGTATTTTGTGAGACAAAATGTTAAGGAACTTTGAAAAAGATAAAAATCATAAAAATACAAACTAATTGACAGAGAATATATATTTGAGATAGGTTGTTAGTTTTATAAAGATATTATATGACAAAAGATTATAAGAGTTGAAAATATTGTTTGATCTAAACCTTTAAAATGTCTTTTCTTCTTGGTCTATTAATAAATATATTCTCTAAGTTATTTATTTATTTATTTTTATAGATATATAGGCTGTATCAATCATTTAAATTCATGAGTAATATTAATGGATAAAAGTTGGATATTCAAGTCCACGTGTAGCAATGAATACATAATTGGGGTGGATCAGTTTCTTAATTTTGCTTTTGAAAAATCATCGAATGAGGGAAAAATATTATGCCCATATATTAAATATGTTAATGTCTTAAGAAATAGTAGAGAAGATGTAAAAGACCACTTAATATGTGATGGTTTCTCTAAAGGTTACACGGAGTGGGTATTCCATAGAGAGTCTATAACAAATTCTAATTCCTCAAATCATGCTCGTTTGACGAGGTGTTTCGATGGGAATGATAATATTCATGGTCTATTATTTAAGGCTTTTGGAAGAATTGAGCAAGATGAATGTGAAGTTAAAGATGATTTAACTAGGAAACCAACATGGACTACAAAGGAGCCTAATGATAAAGCTAAGAAATTTTATAAATTGCTTCAAGATACAGACAGGGAGTTATATCCAAGATGCAAAAAATACATCGCACTCTCTTTCATTATCCGTCTATTTTATATAAAATGTATGTGGTTGGGGCAACAACTCATTTACTATGACACTTGAATTGTTTAAATATGCATTACCAAAACAAATAATCAAAGAATTAGGACTCAATTATGAAAAACTTCATGCATGCCCCCACAATTGTATGTTGTACAAGAAAGAAAATGAGAAACTTCAAAAGTACACGGAATGTGGCGCATCCAGATGGAAGTCAGATGGAAATGAAAATCAAAATAGTTTAATTGCTTCTTCTGTAAAAAGTCATCTTGTTCCTACTAAAGTATTGTAATACTTCTCGTTAAAGCCTAGGCTACGAAGGCTCTTTATGTCATCGAAGAAGGCTTCATTGATGAGATGGCATGATGAACACCGTACAAATAATGGGCTTTTAAGGCATCCTACAGATTTAACAGCGTGGAAAGATTTTGATTCAAGATATTTGTTGGCCTATTGAGCTACCCAAGATGGGGGGTGAATTGGGTAGTTATAAAAAAAATTAAGCAAATTTAAATCTTTTCAACACTTAAATAATCAAATAATCAATTTATCCTAAATCTATTATTATCTTCGTTATGCAGGGGATAAATGTTTAAATCTAGGTGCACACCCAAACAAAACGTAAAGAAAGTAAATACTACAGCACACCAAGATATATCTTGGTTCAGTAAACTAGCCTTGCCTAATCCAGTCCCTTGAGCTCCACGGAGATTCGCACCCACTAAAATCCAGATTCCTTTAAAGGTAGGAACGAAATACTGGCAATTATTCTTTTACCAGACTCAGAATCAACCTTTACAATTATCATTTTCCCAAGTTAAGGAAGAACCTTATATTTTTACCAAACTAAAGACTAACTTGATTCTATTACATAAGGAATCACTACCTAATCATTTTTCCAAGCGCAAGAATAACCTTATCTTTTTACCAGGCTCAAGACTAACCTAATCTTTTCACAAGCTAAGGATCAAACCTAATCCTTTTACAAGCTAAAGATCAAACCTCACAATTCTCCAAGTATCATTTTCTCCGGTAAGGATTGAACCTTTACAATTCACTCTATTCAATTTAGGAAGAATCACAGTCTAGTTTTTTTCAAAGAAAAAGAATAACCTAACCTTTTTATACCTTAGATAAAGATTAAACCTCAATTTTTTTTTTGGAAAAAATTGAAACCCTAGCTACACTTACTAGACACCAATCTAATCGTGTCTAATCCGCTCAAACTCACAAATACAAAAAAAAAATATGAAATTCTTTCCACTCGGAGCTTATACTACCTCAAAATAATTCTACCCAATTAATGTCCCAAAATTTACTATGTGATAGAATTAAAGTGATGAATTCAATATCTGATTAAAACAAATATGGGTAGCACATAATTAAGCACGTAATCAGATAATTTCACAAAATCATTTTAAAAAAGATTTTTTTGCTCTTAAGTTTAAAAAAAAATAAAAAAATCTACGATCTTAAAACCAAGTAACAAATAATAATATGAAATCAAATTTCAGCTAAAAGACGTGGAAAGATCTCACCAGAAAAATACCAAAAGATTGAAACAAAATCACAAGACAGCTCAGATCAGTGATACCAACTCAACAACGCTTTAGTTCAAGAACTTCTCACATAAATAATATCACAATTGATCTCTTGAATAAATCTCAGAATAATATCTCTTAGAATAGTGTAAGAACTGATAGTTCTTGATAGTGTGGTGTATCATTATATCAAATTCGTAAGTCTATTTAAATAGATTTGAAACAAGTCATCCAACGGCTAGTTTTCACACGATAAGACATTAAAGTGCACCTATAGACCCCATATATCATAACCATTTCATATTGGTATAATTCACTCACATATGGCTTTTAAAACTCTCAATTAAGTCCACAAATTATTTGTCATTTACCAATCAAATAGAGATAAAGTATTTAATGAATCAAATTGAGAAAATATTCAACCATATATATCATATATATAGGTATATTAAAATATATGTGTTATATCTTTAATATATTCAAATCCCCAAAATATCTCTTTCAGATTTGCCAAAAAAGGGCAAGTAATGGCTAGTATTTTATCATATCCTTAAAATCCTCGAAATCTCAACCACATAGTCAGTTGATCAAACTCCTGCCCATCGTTTGACTGATCAATACAGTGTGTAACATAGGTCATTCCTCAAACGGCAATCGATTGACCGAACCCTTCAGGGTCGGTTGATCAAATAATTCAGGATGCATTTTTGGGCTAAAATCGAGCCATGGTTGGTTGACTGATCCACTACGATCGGTTGACCGATCGATTCAGAGAGTTTCACTTTGTCTAACCAATTGATCAATCTCTCCTGGTCGGTTGACCGATCGATTTAGAAAGTTTCACTTCCCAGCCCATATTCACTTGGTCGACCGAACCCCTACTGGTCAGTTTACTGAATAATGCTGGATACTCTCTTTTTATCAACTTGTTTCAACTCCAAACTTCATTGTTTTAATCCTGTTAACCAAATTTTGTTTATTGGTTAACACAATTGACCCCAATATTCAATTTTAAACACTAATCCTTCTTATGTCAATTTTCATTTTTCAATTTCACATTGGAGTAAATATTTGATCACTAATTAAGATCCTAAACTTTATCAAATTAAACACACAAGAATATAATTCATCAATTTGTGTCATGTGTGATCCTAATTCGGGATATATTAAGAGTATAAGAGTGTTTGAGTTGTTTTCACTTAATTTCTTCGGAATCTTCAACACTTTTTATTTCTTCAACATCCATCTTCACATCCTTGATAATTTCTTCATGATTTGGAACTTTTATATTAAAACACTCAATAAACACATTAGTTCCACAAAAACCATCAACCCTTAATTGTCCATCAAAATCTCGGGATTAATAATTCAGTTATTCTCCTCCAACCCCCGTAATGTGAGACTTGGATTGGAAAGTAATGGCTTTAATCTCTATAGAACAATTAGCATAAAGCACAATACTTGGCTTGTTATTTTAATGCCATGGTTGTGCATGAAACAACCATCATTCATATTCTCTCTACTTATACCTAGTCCTACTGCTCCTGAAAATATGATTGATGTGTATCTGCAACTTTTGATAGATTAGCTCAACCAGTTGTGGGAATGTAGATTTTACACTTATGACATCTCAACCAAGCAAAATTTCAGATGCGGGCAACATTATTATGGACAATAAGTGATTTTCCAGCCTATGGAAATTTATCTGGATGAAGTACTAAGGGTGAAATGGCATGTCCTACTTGTAATAAACATACTTGGCCCAAATGGCTATACAATAGCAAGAAACATTGTTACTATTGATTCTAAGATTTTGATGGACAATTAAAGGTTGATGTTTTTTGTGAAACTAATGGTTTAATTGAATGTTTCAATTTATTAGTTCTAATGATGAAGATATGATGGCAAGTAATGAATGGATGCTAAAAGATGATGACAAATATGATGAAGGATTAAGAGGTTGAAGAATTTGAAGAACCTAACGAAAATAACTCAGGTTAAATTTCAACTCTTAATATCTCAATTAGGATCACACACAATACAAAATGATTTTTATAAATATATGTGTTTTTTGATAATGTTGATTCTAAGATTTTGATGAACAATTAAAGGTTGATATTTTTTGTGGAACTAACGGTTTGATTAAGTGTTCCAGTTTATTAGTTCCAATGATGAAGATATGATGACAAGTAATGAATGGATGCTAAAAGATGATGACAAAAATCATAAAGGATTAAGAGGTTGAAGAATTTGAAGAACCTAGGGAAAATAACTCAGGTTAAAATTTTAACTCTTAATATCCCAATTAGGATTACATGATACAAAAATATTTTTAAATGATTTTTATAAATATGTGTGTTTTTTATAGGATCTTAATTAGTTAAATTATTTTCTCCTATGTGTAATTGAAAAAGAAATTAATAATTGATTAAAATGAATTTAAATATTTAATGGAGTTAACCGAGAAAAGAAATCGGTTAAAATGGGCAAAAACATCAATGAAAATGGATTAAAAACGAATTGAGATAAGTGTTCCAACATTAGTAAGTCGACAGGTAAGTCGACCGGAGCAGGTAAGTCGACCGGAGCATAGAAGGAAAAGTCTCTGAATCTCTAAGTCGACAGGTAGATCGACCATAGCTTAAATGTAAACTCTTTTAATCGATAAGTCGACTAGGCGGTCGACTTGTGATAAGAAATATAACTCTCTGAATCTCTAGGTCGACATATAGGTCGATCGATGGGCACAAAATTTATGGCTTGGCTACATCCTGAATCAATTGGTCGACATGTGATCTTGGTCGGTCGACTTATGGGACTGTTTCAGGATATTATACAATTCCAGATTTTATTCTAAAAGTAGCCATTACTAGCTATTTTATGGTTAAGATTCACGAGATATTTTAGGGATTTAATGTTATTTGAGATATGCAACATATATTATGATATCCCTATAGATTTGGTTAATTAAGTTTGAATATTTCTCAATTTGGTACATGTAATTCTTTATATCCTATTTAATTGTGATTGAAAAATATTTGGGGGGGCTTAATTGAAAAGTTTAAAGCTATAATTAAGTGATTTGAAACAGTATGAAGTCTTAATGATATAAGGGGTCTATAAGAGTAATTAAATATCATAACAAGTGGAAATTAGCCATTAGAGAGCTTACTTTATTCCCATTTATATAGACCTGCATTTTTTATATTAGAGAGAGATCAAGAGTATTATACTGAGATTTTCTAAGAGAAATCATATTGAGAATTGTAAGAGCTTTTCTGAGAGTTATTCTTGAGAATTATTTGTTGTGAATCATTGCTGCTACCGAATCTGAAGTGACATTGCTATAATTATTCTTTCGGTGGATTTTAGGTGAGATCTTTTCAAATTATTTTCTATTTAATATTACTTGATTATATTTGGAATTTGATCTTTAGAAATTGTTTTCCGACTTTTTATTGAAAAATATTTTTGAAACAATTTCTTGAATAAATCTGATTACGTGCTCAATTACGTGCTACCCATTTTATTTTATTTTTTGTTTAAAATTAGATTTTAAATATCTCACTTTTCTATCACCAGTTTTGGGATATTAATTGAGTTCTAATTTATATAGAATGGTAGAAGCTCCGAATGAGAAAAATCACTTGTCAATTTTTAATTTGTGAGTAGAGTGACAGATTGACTACTGTTGGGAGTAGGGGTGGTCATGGGCCAGGGGGGCCGCCTTACCCGAATAGCCCAACCCTATTATTTTAGATCTTGGGCTTTGGCTTTAATCCCATGGGAAGGGCTTAGGCCTAGGTGTTAGGGCCCTATCAATTTTAGGGCCTGGCAAAATAATTAAAAAAATACTATATATATACACACATACACACACATTCAACCATAGGGCTTTGGGCTTAGATTTCTTTTTTAGGGGTTTGCTCTTAAGTTTTTTCAGGGCTTTGGGCTTATTTTTCTAGGGCTTTGGGCTTATTTTTAGGGTTTATTTTTCTAGGGCTTAGGTTTTTTGTATAGGGCCGAGGGCCCTAGGGCCGGGCTTTGGGTTTAGGTTTTTTTTATAGGGTCGGGCTTGAGCATGGAATTAAGGGCCGACTATAGGGTCGGGCCGGGCTCAGGCTTAGCAATTTTATGTAATACCCTACTCTAAACCCGACCCGAGCCCGGCCCGGCCCATAACCACTCCTCGTTGGGAGTATTTAATTTAAGGGTAGATAGTTTCAGTCTCTTCCTGTAAAGAGATTGAGGTAGTAATTCTTCCTATATTGAATTAATTTGTGAGCAATTTCGTAACTATTCAATCCTTACAAGGTAAAAGGATATTTGGAGTGTTTGTAAGATTTTGATTCTTTAACCTTAGTTTAAAAAAAAAAATTAGGTTATTCTTGAGCCTGTAAAAGGTTGAGGTTATTCCTAAGCCTATGAAAAGGAATTTGTAAAGGTTGATTCTGAGCTTGTAAAAGAATCTTTGTGAGGGTTTGATTCCTATATTTAAAGGAATCTTGAGTTTAGTGGGTGCAACTCTCCATGAGGCTCGGAGGACTAGATTAGCCAATAGTAGTTTGGTGAACTAGTATAAATTTCTGGTGTGCTGCTATCTTTACATTACTTATTTTTGTTTTTTGGTGTGTACCTAGTTGATTTTATATTTCCATTGTGATATAAAGATAATAATTAATTTAGAATTAAAATTAATTATTTAGATTATTAAAATATTTTTTCTCTGATAATTTTTTATCTACCTAATTCACCCCCCCCCCTCTTGGGTAGCTCACTAGCTCAACAAATAAGATCCTAATTAGTTAAATTATTTGCTCCTATGTGAAATTGAAAAAAAATAAAGATAACTGACTAAAATTGAACTTAAGTATTTAGTGGAGCTAACTTATAAAAGAAATCAGTTAAAGGAGCCAAAACATCGATGAGAATGAATTCAAAACAAATTAAGGAGAGGATTCCAGCATTGGTAAGTCGACAGGTAAGTCGACCGATGCGTTGAATATGAAGTTGTTGAATCTCTCGGTCGACAGGTAGGTCGATCTGAGCTTAAATGGTGAACTCTCTGAATCGATAAGTTGACAGGGAGGTCGACTTGTGACCAAAAGTGAAACTCTCTGAATCTCTAGATCGATCGATGGGCAATGGAATTTTTGCTTGGCTACATCTGGAATCGAGCGGTCGACAGCTTGGTATTGGTCGGTTGACTGATCAGTCTGTTTCAGGATTTGTGGGATTTCGTGTTCTGATTTAAATAGTAGCCGTTATTAGTTGTTTTATGGTTAAGATTCACGAGATATATTAGGGATATGATATGTTTTAAGTTATTTAAATAACCCTATAGATATGGTTTAATTATTTTTTATATTTATCAATTTGGTACATATAATTATTTCTATCCTATTTAATTGTAATTGAGAAATATTTGGGGGACTTAATTGGGAAGTTTAAAAGACATAATTAAATTATTTGAACCAGGATGAAGTCTTAATGATATAAGGGGTCTATAAGAGCAATTAAATATCATAACAAGTGGGAACTAGCCGTTAGAGAGCTTGTTTTATTCCCTTTTAAATAGACCTGTGTTTTTCACTTCAAAGTTAGATGAGATATCAATCATTATGAGTTATTTAGCTCTCGTTTTTTCTAAGATTTATCATACTGAGAGTTTTATGAGGATTGTCTTGAAAATCATTCTTGAGATATTGAAGAAAATTATTGTTAATCACCGATTTGAAGTTACATTGCTAATCATTATTTATTCGGTGGAATTCTGGTGAGATCATTCCAAATTACTTGTTATTAATTGTTGCTTGATTCTATTATTTATTACTTGGATTTTGATCTTTGAAGTTGTTTTCTAGATTTTTTATTGAAAATTATTTTTGAAACAATTTCTTGAGGAATTTGATTACGTGCTCAATTACGTGTTACCCAATTTTTATTTAAAACCAGATTTTGAATATCTCACTTTTTTATCATTAGTTTTGAGATATTAATTAAGTTCTAATTTATCTGGAGTGGTAAAAGCTCCGTGTAGGAAAATCACTTATCAATTATTTGTAATTGTTGAGTTGAGTATCGGATTAGATACTATTGAGAGTGTCTAATCAAGAGTAGCTGGTTCTAATCTCTTCTGGTAAAGAGATTGAGGTTTTGATCTTTGCCTAAAGTATAAAAAGATTATGTGTTAATTCTTCCTTGATTGAATTTGTGAGTGATTTTGTAAAGGTTTCATCCTTACCTGAGAAAATGATAGTTGGAGTGTTTTTGTGAGATTTTGATTCTTGAGTTTAAGGTACAAAAAAATTAGGTTGTGATTCTCCCTGTAATAGAATTAGGTTATTCTTGAGCCTGTAAGAAGTAGAGGTTATTCCTGAGCTTAGAAAAATAAATTTGTAAAGATTACTTCTGAGCCTGTGAAAAGAATCTTTGAAAGGGTTTAGTTCCTACCTTTAAAGGAATCTTGAATTTAGTGGATGCGAATCTCCGTGGGGCTCGAAAGATTGGATTAGTCAAGAGTATCTTGGTGAACCAGGATATATCATGATGTGCTGCTTTATTTATTTTACTTATATTGTTGTTTGGTGTGCACCTAGTTGATAAAACATATCCACTGCTATTAAGATAATAATTAAATTTAAGAAAAAATTAATTGTTTGAATTTTTGAAGTAATATTATTATTCTGATAATTTTTTTGAGCTACCCAATTCACCCCCCCTCCTAGGTAGCTCGTTGGGCCAACAGTTACGTAGGTTATCGTCGTTTTCTAGATATCAACCACAAGTATAGATATGACAAGAGGTCTCTTGATGGAAAGCAAGAATGAAGTTTAGCTCCTATTCCTCCATGTAGGTCTAATGTGTTGGCTCAGTTGTAGGGTTTTGTTTGTACTCTTGGAAAAATACATTATATCCCAAAGAAAAGTAAAAGGAAAATAGGACAAACCGAAACAAACATAGATATGAGTCCGCCTTACAATTGGAAAAAGAGAAGTATACTTTTTAAATTACCATATCGGGAGAATAACTTATTGTGTCATAATTTAGATGTAATGCAGTAGAGAAGAACATATGTGAAAAAATCTTGGGGACGTTTCTAAATATTGAAGGAAAAATAAAGGATGGAATAAAGTCTCATCTTGACATGGTAGATATGAAAATTAGAGATGATCTTCACCCACAACAAAGAGGAAATAAAATTTATTTGTCGCTTGCTTGTTTCGCAATGACGCCAAGTAAGAAAGATACATTCTGTAAAGTGTTAAAAAATGTCAAGGTTCTAGATGGATATTCGAGAAATATATCAAGATGTGTGCAAAAAAAGCAACGTAAAATAGTTGGGCTTAAGAGTCACGACAATCACATTTTGATGGAACAACTACTTCCTCTAGCTTTGCGTAGAATGCTACCCAAAGAAGTGAGTATTGTTTTGATAGAATTTTGTGATTTTTTTAGAATATTATGTTGCAAAGTGATAAGTGTACCCGAGATGGAACAACTAGAACACAAGATTGCATTGATGTTATCAAATTTAGAAAGGATTTTTCCCCCATCTTTTTTTTTATATGTAATGGTTCATTTGGCTGTTCATTTACCGTTATAAGCAAAGGTTGCTGGACCTATACGTTGTCAATGGATGTATGGAGTTGAGAGGTATGTTATGTTAAGTTACATTGTTTTAGTTAGTTTTTTTAATTTAAAATTTTAATATCTAATATGCAATAAATTTTTGTGGATCTCCAGGTTCTTTTTTACCCTAAAATCATATACGCGGAATAGGGCTTATCCTGAGGGTTCTATTGTGGAAGAGTATTTGGTAGAAGAATGTTTGATTTTTTGTTCCAGATATCTGAATGGAATGGAGTCAAAATTTAGTCGGCCTACAATAAATTATGAAGAAAATGATAGTGAAATGCAACAAGTGCAATCTATTTTTTCGCAAGTAGGTCGACCATTAGGAAAGTCAGAAATAGTTGTGTTGGATGAGATCACGAAGATACAAGCACATAGATATGTACTTTTCAACGTTGATCCTATTGTTCCATTTCTTGATTAAGTATTATTTTAATAATTGTATTAGCTTATGCTTCACAAATAACTTACATGAAAATTGGTTATACATGGAACACCTTAAGGTTATTAAGAGAAAGAATCGAAATTCAAGACTGCGAGAAAGAGAAATTGAGCGGATTCGAAATGAAAGTTTTCGTGATTGGTTTAAATCCCATGTACATATTAAATTGCAATGTTTAATACTTGCATATATAATTTTAATATTTGTAAATTCATTAGTTTTAAATTATTTTATATGAGTAGGTTATCGTATTGAACTTGGAGGGAAATGATTAAATAAGTACATAAATTAAATGGCTTTCTGGTGGTCCACTTAATATGGCTAAGAGGTACAAAGGGTTTCTTGTAAATGGGTTCAGATTCCACACGAGAGATAGGGAAAAAAGGAGAAAAACTCAAAATAGTGGCGTTGTTCTAACTGCTAAAATGCTTAGTTTTGCAAGCCCAATAGATATTAATCCTATTGATGGAGATGTCACATATTATGGTGTAGTAAAAGACATCATTGAGTTCAACTATTATGAGGAATTGAAGGTAGTATTGTTTAAGTATGACTAGGTTGACGTTCTCCAAGGTAAAGGAATAAAACAGGACGAACTTAGGTTTACTCTTGTGAATCTATCTAAGTTAATAGGGTCTGGTAAGTGAATGGGATATGAACCTTTTGTTTTAGCATCACAAGTTCAACAAGCATTCTACGAGCAAAACCCATTGGATAAAGACTGGTACACTGTAATAATGCTAACTCCTAGGGACTTGCTTGATATGGGCAACGAACAACTTGATAAAGAGATGGACCCAATTTGGCAAGTTGAATCATACAACAATGAATCTACAAGTGATGCAAGGGACGATGGTGATACATTGAGATAGGCTAGAGAAGATATGATTAGCACTGAGATAGAAACCCGTTTTGTTCATGACAAGAATATTAGGAGAAAATAGTTTAAAGATGATTCGACTGAATATGACATGATGTCTGATTCTTCCCTAGAATAAATTTTTTTTTCTTTAATTAGTACGTTAATTTGTTTTGGTTTTCAATTAGAGACAAGCCTTAGTCGTTTCAATAAATTTTAGGTTTTATCCTATTGATCCTGTTTGTTTTCAGCATATTTCACTTTATTCAATATATTACAAAGTCTGAAGATTCTAGGTATGTAAAAAATGTTTTTACCTTTTTAGTTTTGATTGTAATTCCAGGTATAAAAATTGATGTCCTAACTTAAACTCTATTCATGATACATTTTATATTAAACTGTTGACATGTTTCTTCTTGTTCTTGATATAGAAACATATTTAGACATGGAGCGCTGTGAATATGAAAGTAGATCAGATGCCGATGATATCTCGAATGACTCATTGCCGGCATCAAATGATAAGAGTTTGAATAACTCATAAAATGGTAAATTTCCCTTCTATATTTTAAATAATCTATAGAAATTTTATTGAACTTTTAATTTTATTATCTTACACATGGTAAAATTGACAAATATATTATATCTTATTCAATAGATTCTTCTAAAAAAACAACTTAGAGGCCCAACACGTGCAACTGATGTGTAGAATTTACCTGAAAGAAAATGGATTAACGTTAAGCTCAATGAATTAGGACAACCAGTTGGTGAGAATTACAAAACACTAGTTAAATTTCTTGGTACACGTGCATAGAATGTGGACTTTGCACCCATCCATCATAAAAGTTGGAGATTCATACTAGGAAAGAGTAAGGATGAGATATGGGCATTAAATGAGATAGTATGACTTATATTATTATTTTAATGTAATTATTTATTATGTTGTCATTGGTTGATCTGCGTAGCAAGAGATGGGTAATGAAATCATTAGGGAAAAAATGGAAGGAATGGAAAAGGAACTTGAAATCCAAATATTTTGATACAAGCGATATTCCTAAGTGTTTCGAAAATCCACCTGAAAGGGTGTTGTGATCTCAATGGGAGAAGCTAGTTTTATATTGGAACACTGATGAAGCTAAGGTAATTACAAAGTTTTGTAAATCGTAGAATTATTGCTTACTTTTTTATACTAGGTTATATTTGATCATAATTTATTTTTATTTATTTTTATTTTTTTTGAGTTGTAGAAGCGAAGTGCTACTTATAAGAAAAATCTCTCGAAACAAAATATTGCTCATACTGTTGGCACAAAAAGTTTCGCTCAAGTACGCGAAAAGGAGGTAACTATGTATATATTGAAGTATGTTAACTATTATTCCTGAAATTTCTAATTGTTTGATCAATAATAGATCGCAAGACGTGGCGATGGTTCTCTACCAACTCGAGCTGACATTTTTTTAGCTACTCATAAACACAATCCAGAGAAACATACAAATACAAAAACATCAAATGCAATTGTATGTAAAAGTTTTCAATAGTTACATAATATTATGTCAAATGAGATATATATACTCTAATTGTTCCACAGTGGGTTATAGGCAAATATTGAGAGTATGATTTCTCAACAAATAGAAATCTTAGAAGATAACTTAGTAGATGATGTTGTATCTCGAATAATTGGAAAAGATCGATATAGTCATGTGCGTACATATGGCTTAGGGCTCACTCGTTCCATTATATGTGGAAAATAATTTAATATAGAAGATAATATTGTAATATCTAATCATGCGGTTAATGAAGAAAATGAAAAATTGCGGAACACGCTAGAAGAGATGAAAAAAAGCAAGCAAGGATGGAATAAAAAATGGACAACTGTTTGCAATTGTTTGAAAATTTTGTTTCAAGTCAAGAAGGACTAGGAATCCAAGGTGATATTACGTTAGGTCCAACTAAGGTGAATGTTTGTACTTATTTTATTTATCCTAATTTTTCATTGTGAAATACGTTTTAATGTTATATGTATGTATTTATATTAATTAGGATATGTAAATTATATAGTGATAGGTTCAAGTCACTTTTAACACTCGAAATGGCTTAAATCAAAATTCAAAAAATTTGCAAGCTGACATCACGTTAAGTACAACTAAGGTAAGTGTTTGTACTTTTTGTTAGTCATAGTTTTTCATTATGAATTATGACATAATATTATATGTTTGTATTTGTATCATGTGAGATATTTGAATTGTACGGTGATAGGTTCAAGCTATTTCTAACTTTCAAAATATTTTAAATTGAAAGTTCTCATCGCGGAATTGTAAGTCTCAAAAGGAAAAGGTAATAAAATGATTAATTCAATCAACATTTTATATGTCAAAATTTAATTTTACCATTATCAATGTATCATGTTATTTATATTGACTAATGTATAGATGTGAATTTATTTGATAGATTGATGGGACTTCAAAAAATACAGATACCTCAAATCAATCTCGAATAAATTTGTCTGGGTATCAAATTGAGCAAGTAATGAAACAGTCAAATTTGACATCATCGAATTATGTGTCTCAAATGAGAAAGATAACAAACTAATTAACTCATATTTATTTCGTTACCTTATTAATGTAATTATCATATGCGTTTATACTACTTTATCTTTATATGTTCAAACTATTTATACTTCGAATGACTCAATTAAATCTTGCAAAAATTTATCAACATCAAACTATAGGTATCAATTAAAGAAAGTAATGAAGTCATTAACTTTTATTTTATTCGTTACGTTATGCTATAATTATCATATGCAATTCTTTTCCTTAATCTTGATAGATTCAAGCTACTTATATTCCGAATTATCCAACTCAACCTTCCAAAAATTCTGTAAGTAATTTTTAGTTTGTCCTATAAGTTTCATCGATAAATTGTCATTCAATTGGGTAATACAAAAAATTGTGCTAAAATCGTTGTGTAAAATTTTGATTGTTTGCTAAAATCATTGTACTGAATTGGGTAATAAAGAAATTTCCAAAAATGTTTTGTTCCTTTTCGAAATTATTCCAGAATTTCTATTTTGTTTTGAAAAACTAAACAGAAACATATCATGTCTGTTTCTATTCTGTTCAAAGAACAGTAAACAGAACAAAACAATTATGTTCTATTTTTGTTCTGTAAACAGAAACCGAACAATTTTGTTTGTTTCTATTCTATGAACAAAAACCAAATGGAACAGTTATGTTCTATTTCTATTTCTGTGAACAAAATAGAAAAAAAAAATCTATTTTTGTTTCTGTTCTATGAACATAATAGAAACAGAACATAATTGTTTTATTCTATTTATGTTCTGTTTTCTGATGCTGTTTTGTTTCTGTTTTGTAAAACTATTATGTTCTATTTTGAGGTTTAATTATTTCATTTTGTAGAAATGAAAATGATTTTTCATGTTAAAGGAATGAAACTTTAAAGAATACAAGGTAAAACAAACAAGTGTTGTGAACAATTGAGTTATATTTTATTGATAAAACATTATTATTTTCACAATCTTTATGGACTTACGATTTTACATTATAAAAAATTATATTATAATCAAGAAATAAAAACATAACACACTTCAATATATTATCGATATTTTATTTCATTTTGAATTGTAGATGGAAAAGGCGAAGAAAAAGAGACAAGTGTTTCGTAAGTGATATAAAAGAATTGTATGGTTTTGACAATTCATACTCAAGGTATGTTCCAGTACCCCTAGGTGGTGGGCCCAGTGTCCTGGGTGATGAACTTATATATCATTTATATTATTAATTTCAAAAATAATTGTTGAACACTACTTTGTTTGTTGTGGTTGTGTTGATTATTGTCTTGTTTGGTGTTGGTTATATTTGATAGTGTTATTTAGGTGACAAGTACTTTGAGAATGTTAGATAAATATAGGGAATTATGTCAAAATTTTTGCGTGAATGCCATTTAATATATATGGTTTTTTTTTTCTTTTTGTGTGTGTGTGTGTGTGTGTGTGTGTGTTTATGATGTTTCTGTATCTATATACGTACAGGTGTTTCTTTTTTTGCTAATTGGGTGTTTGATGTTCGTTCCACTTTTCCAAGGGATTTCGGAGATTATTATTTTAGATGATTGATTTACGTTAAATTAGAAATTCAATTTAATAGTATTTTATTGATGTATTTTTTTAGCACTGTTTGAGGATACTAGATTTATGTTTTCAATTATTTGTATATATTTTTATTTGGATTTTTGTTGATAATTAATACTAAAGTTTATCTTATTTCACTGAGATTATCTTATAAATATTTAGCGGCTAAATCGTTAATTGCCACTAAATATAAAAAGGCGACATTTAAATTTGCCGCTATACGAAATCTAGGTTAGCCGCTAAATATCTTGTATATTTAACGACTATATTGTTTTTTCCCACTAAACATAAAAATAAATATTTAATATTTTTATTTATTTTTAGTGGCATTTAAACTTGCCGCTATACGAAATTTAAATAACCACTAAATCTTTTACATTAGCTACTAAATTGTCATTTGTCACTAAATATATAAATAAATATTTAATATTTATTGATTTATTTATTTTTAGTGATATTTAAATTTGCCGCAATATAAATCTAAATAGTCGCTAAATCTTTTGTATTTAGCGGTTAAATCTTAGCGGCAATTATAAATTAACCGCTATAACCTACGGTGACTGCAGTATTAGCGGAAGTTGTATGAATTGTAAATAAAATTTTAAGCGGCTAAAAAATGAGTTTTTAGCGGCTAATAGAATTGTTACTAAAGCCCGTTTTTGTTGTAGTGAATATCCATGGATTACTTTGTGAAAGAAATTTTTTCCATCTCAACCTATCAAAGATATTCTTAATATTAACATGATTGTTCCTCAAATTAACAAAATCCACTGGTTTAGAACAAATGCCTTTATGATTCACCATTTCTTTGTTGTATTTTTCTTCATCTTCTTTTGTCAAGAAAAATATGGCATCGAAATCGGGTTTCTTAGGACATTTCTTCTTTCCCTTTTGCTTAATACTCATTTTCAACTCAAGAATATGTCCACAAAGATATTTTAGTACCAAACCAAGAGAAGAATAACCCCATATTAAAACTGCAACCGAAACCCTACGAAAGAGAAAAGAAAGAACTTGTTGATGAACTACTCGAAAATGCCTTGAAATGGAAAGATTCTTGCTTGAAATCCTTTAATCTAACCCAAATGAGAGGAACCCAAAGTGTTCTTGGATGAGAGTTTTTTGGATCTTGAAGAGAACTTAGAGAAAGAGAGGGAGATGAATTTCAAACTAAACAAGAAAGAGGGACCCAAGGTGATTAAATCTTGAAGTGGTCGGTTAACTGACCAATAGGTCGGTTGACCGACCCATTCCTGACAGAGAAAATGTTGCATTTTTCGTCTTTGTTGATTGACCAACAATTTCGGTCGATCGACTGATTAGACCAGACAATATGTTCTTTTGTCTGTTTAATACTCCTTTATTTCTCATTTTGATCCACACAAATAATTATTTCAAAAAATATTTTTATTCTACTTAAATATTTACTTAATAAAATATTTTTTTAATAGTAATTTTCACACGCACACAAAATAAATAGATTAATTAGAAAAATGTGAAATATCAGTCTCCCTAACAAAATTAACATATTTATACTTTAAAAAATTTGACATATCTGGTTCATCCTTGGGAACAGTTAGTGTATGTACCTTTGATTTTCAATTCCGAACTTGTCTTCCTTTGAATCAGCTAATTTTTCCTTTGACTTATTCATCTTTATAATGCCTTCCTTACATGAAGAGGCTTTCTTCTGAATAGTTTAAGTAATGATCTCCTTACATTTATATGATGCTTTAGACTATTTTTTCTTGTTATGATCAACCACTACTTTATACGTCAGTTTCTTTAGATATTGATTATGCATTGTTATTTAAGAATAATCACCGATTGATCTCCCATACTGAACTTGTTCTTTTCTAAATTTGTGTTAAATATTTGCATGTCATTTTGATTCATCTTTCTTGGTTTAGTAAATCCTGGATTCCTTCTTGGCATATAATATCCATTTGTTGTTCTAGATCAGACAAATCCATCATTCATACCTGAATGAAAATTTTATTTTCTAGGTATCCAATTATTTCTGGATTCAACTGGGTACCCATGCAATAGTTAACACCATTTCTCAAAATGACCAAACTTTCTACAATAATAAGATCTAGCATTTTTAGCAGGTTTCTTAGAATAAACAATTTTTCATACAAGAGCACAATATTGATATTGATATTGATATTGAGGAATTGCTTTAGGGACTATAGGTCTTTCAATGACATTATTTTTCGCAACATCCTTGAATTTATCCACTACCTCATTAAGCTCATTTTCAGTCTTTTCAAGTGACCATTCCAATGAACTAACATTCACCTGATGATCAAATTTCATCTTATGCATAAATTCAAAATCATTAGTTTTCGAAAATCTTTTTTCAACAGAATTATTTTTTAAACAAGCTCTATCAAGTTCACATCTTGAATTTTTCCAATTCGACACTTAAAGCTGCGTTTAAAGTTTTTATATTTGTTCTTTAAAAATCGTTGTGCCGACAGTTTGAAACACTAATTCTTAAAATCGCATTTTTTTCTTCGAGAGAATCAACTCTCTTAAGTAACTTACCACTTTCAAATAGAGCATTTAAAAATATTTTTCTAAATTCTTCTTTCGAAGAGATTTAGTGGTGCTGAACTTTTTATTTTCAAGAATAATATTTTTTTACCCAAGTTTCAATTTTTTTTTCCAAAAAAGTATGTAAGAGTAATTAACATCTCAATAACCTTATCAGTATCCTCATTATCACTATCTTTATCATTTTCACTGCTAGAACCTTGATTATCAGGACAATTAGGAGATTCAATTAAAATATTAGGACAAGCAGAAGTTTCACATGCATCATTAGCACAAACAGGGGTTCACACAAAATATCAATGGAAGTAGAAAATTCACAAACAACATTATCAAGGGCACTCCATGTGATCGTGTTTAGCTAGGATGTTACCCAATCGAGCAAAAACCATCTCTGGTACCAACTGTTAGTCCAAAAATGTACCCAAGATGGGGGTGAATTGGGTAGTGACAAAAAATTAATCAATAAATTAAAATCCAATATATCAATTTACCTAATTGATCATTATTTTGTTAAGAAAGGAAAATATGTTTAGCTAAAACATTAGGACAAGCAGGAGTTTTACATGTATCATTAGCACAAACAAGGGGCTCACACAAAATATCAAAAGAAGCAGAAGATTCACAAACACTATCTTCAATGCATTTTATGTGATAGTGTTTAGCTAAGATGTTAAGTCAATCTAGCAAAAACCAGTTCTGGTACCATTTGTCGGCCTAAAGATCTACCCAAGAGGGGGGGTGAATTGGTAGTGACAAAAATTTAATCAATAAATTAAAATCCAAGATATCAATTTACCAAATTGATTATTATCTTGTTAAGCAGCAGAAATATGTTTAGCTAAGTGTACAACCAAATTATCAGAAAAGTAACAATACAGCACGCAAAGATCTATCATGATTTGGCAAGCTACTCTTGCCTACGCCCAGTCCTCCGAGGCCCATAGGGATTTCCCAATCCACTAACCCTTTGATTCATTTCTCAGGTAGGAACCAAACCCTTAGAATCCTAATTCTTTTCGCAGGCTTAGAATCAACCTTTATAACACCGATTATTTTCACAAATTCGGAATCAACCTATCACTCTCTCATACTATCACACTTATCCTTTTCACGGGCTAAGGAAGAACCTTCTCACACTTTAATTCTATTACAGGAAGAATAAAAATCTAATCTTTTAAAAGGCTAAAGATTAATCTAATCTTTTTCGCAAGCTAAAGATTAAACCTTAATTCTTTCTCACGCTACTGATTAAACCCTAATCTTTTTCTCAGGCTAAAAATCAAAACCTAACTACCTAGATTAGACACCATCCCAAATTTGTCTAATCCTCTCAAACTTGCAAATACAAAACATTATAAGTTTCTTCCCACAAGTAGCTTCTACCCGCCTCAATACAATTATGCCCAATTAATGTCTTGAAATACTATGTAATAGATTTTATTGTGAGACTTACATCTAATTTAAACAATTTTATGCACAAATAGCAAATTATCAGATTTCTCAAATAAAAACCGTTTTAAAAGATTTTCATAATATTAGATTTGGAAACGATTTTTCTCAAAACAATTAATCCAAATAATTAAGAAAATAATCTAAGAAAGTGAAATAATTAACTTGGAAAGTTCTCACCGAAATTTGTTGAAAACGATTTCGATAACTCAGTAACGAACACAAATCGGTGACCAAAGCTTTAATCGTTTCGATCAAAAACTCTTTCAAAAATCCATCATATAAATTTTAGCGAAGAAAATCTATCTTATAATTTCCAAAAGGTGAGTGTTCTTGATTGTTAAATTTGAAAAATACAGATATCTATTTATAGACCTTTAACTAAACCTCCAACAGTTAATTTTCAAATTCCAAGACTTTAAATGACCATTTGATACCCCATATATCATATACTTTCAAAAAATATATGTTTTATTTAAAAATACTTTTAGAAAATCTCGATTTGGTCCCCAAAACTTTTTCAATTAAAAATTCTTAAGGATAAGAAGTAGTTTCATCAATTCAATTCAAAGAATAATTAAATATGTGGAGAAAATAAATAGAAAATAAATAATATAAGATATATATGAGTAAAACAATTAAATTCCTTAAAAAACTCATTTAAAATAGTAACAAACGAGGAGGTTTAACCCAAAAAAAAGATTCAATCAAAAAGCTTACTGCGGACCGTCAATTGACCGGCCCTCCTACCGGTTGACCTACCATATGCAACGGTCAGAATTGTGACCGTCGTACTGCCCTGGTCGGTTGACCAAGTCAACCAGAAGGTTTTTCCTTTTTTCTTATTTTGGCTACTAGATTCTTTAGTCGACCGATCGTACTCGTCAGTTGACCGAATTGGCCAGTAGATCACCTATTTCACTTTCTTAAGCTACAGATTTGGTTAGTCAACCTACCCCATTTCCCGGTTGACTGAATTAACCCAAAAACACATTATTTCAAGTCTTAAAACAATTTTCTCAATTAGACCTTTAACCGAAAATATTTTTATGACTTAATACTTTATAAAAACCATATTAGGACCTTAAACTTATCACTTTCTACTAAGAAACATATAAGATTTATTCATTCTCAAGTGTAATGCGTGATTCTAATTTGGGTTGCATTAAGATCATAAAGGTAAGGAGTTGTTTTCATCTAATTGTCTTCAATATCTTCAATACTCTGAAAATCTTAATTACCTTCATCTTACACCTATCATGAATTCTTTAATAATCATTCTTTTTTACCAAATGTTTTTCTCATTTCAACCTATGAAACTTAAATCTGAAACCACTCAATAAAAATATTAGTTCCATAAAATATAAATGTTTAATTGTCCATCAAAACATTAGGTAAACAAAGCACACTGAAAATGTCCAATTTAGCTCACCTCTTATTTGAATGGTAAGTGGGGGATTTAAGATCTCGATGAGTACTTTAATCTCATCGGCGGTACGAGTTCTTTCCATGTCCAATATACCAATTCCAAAGACTTTTGTGATTAAGTTGAAAACCATTTTTTCATTTATCTTAGAAAGCTCTTTTGGTTTTCTCAAAAAGTTGAATTTCACAAGTAGTGAATTTAAATCTTAGAAAGAAAAAGATGAATATCTATGACGTTTTATCCCAAAATAGTTGTCGTTAGGCGAAGGCCAAACTAGAGCATATACCAATGAACTCCTCAACTCTGCATGTTGGGCAATCGTCTTGAATGGATAGGTGTCTATGGGTCGCTGGATGGTGGTTGGTCAGGGAATGGATCCTAGGTGCTCCAGTCAACATGTGCGAAAAACGTTGATTAGTTAAGGAATTTTCTCAGAGTCCCCACCCTACCACGTGTAGGGATGTGAGCGATCTTCGATGGGCAATAAAATACCCCTCATCAAGTGTTTATTAAATAGTATCGTAAATTATTTATTTACTAGTGTATAACCCCCGTGCCTTAAGGCACGATTTTAAAAAAATAACCCTAATCTGAAACAATCTTTTTTTTTTTTTTAATTTGGCTTTTATTTATCATTATGTAGGTGTAATCATGGGTAGGGGTCATATCAAGCTCCACCTGGGGTATTACAAAAAAAAAATAGTAAGCTCGAGCCTTGTCAAGCTCCACCTAGGGTACCACAAAAAAAATAGTAAGCTCGAGCCTTGTTCCTATTATCATGCCCAAGCCCGACCTTGAACAAAATTTTCAAGCCCAAGCCCAACCCTATAATTTTTTTTAATAATTTAAAAATAATTACTAAATTAACAAATTATAATGATAAAACACATTCACACACAATAATTAATACTTACCAATATTACTTTTCATAAAAATAAAAAGCATTCGTCCACATTTTATACTAAAATAAAATACATTAGTCCATACCAAAATAAAATAAATACATCCATAATTTCATATTAATTAATTATAATTCAACACTAAAATGAATCCAAACAATCTTAAGGGATAAAGACCTTTTTGGTCCCTGACAAATGTCTCGGGTGTCCAATTGGCCCCTAACTTTTGCAACTCGACAATTTGACCCTTGACATTTTAAAATCGTTCCAAATTGGCCCTTGGGTCGGGTTCCGTTAGTAAAATATAGGGAAATTGGATGGAAAAAGTCACGTGACAAGCACGTGACGTTTAGCCAAGGACATATGCATCATTTCATTCTTACTAATAGAATATGACCTATTTACATATTTTGTTAAACTTAAGGGGTTATAAAATAAAAAATAAATAAATAAATAAATAAATTTTTTTTAGGTCGTCTTCTTCCTCTCCGCCGCTGCTCTCCGATCCTTCTGCCACGTCGACGACGCGTGCTCCGATCCTTCATTCACCTACGTCTTCTTCGCCATCTTCATCTGCGTCATCGTCGACGTCTTTACCTGCGTCTTCTTCGTCTTCATCTTTTGCGTCTTCATTCACCTGCGTCGTCATCTGCATCTTCTTCAGTTTTGATTACTTAAAGGGAAGTGGAGGCTAGGGTTTCATTTAGATTTCGATTTCGAAATTGAAACCCAAATCAATTTCGATTTCGATTTCGAATAGGGTTTCGATTTAGGTTCGTTTTCGATGGTGTTTGTCATTTTGGTGGCGATGTTCGGCGGTGTTCTTCGATTTAGAAATCGAAACCATGGTTCAATTTGGGTTTCAATTTGGGTTTTGATTTTGATTTTGAAATCAAAATTGAAACCTAAATCAAAACCCTATTTCGATTTCGATTTCGAAATCGAAACACCCTAGGTTCGATTTCGATGGTGTTTGTCATTTTGGTGGCGATGTTCGGCTGTGTTCTTCGATTTCGATTTCGATTTCGAAATAGAAATCAAAATCCTAAGGTTCGACTTCGACGGTGTTCATCGTTTTGGTGGTGGTGTTCGGCGGTGTTCTTCGTGCCATGTTCTTAGGTTTCGATTTCGAAATCGAAATCGAAATCGAAACCCCAAGGTTCGATATCGGTAGTGTTCTTCGTTTTCGTTTTCGATTTCGATGTTCGTCGGTAGTATTGTTCTTTTTGGTGGTAGTGTTCGTTGGTGTTGATGTTCGTTTTGGTAATGGTGTTCGTTTTAATGTTGATGTTCGTTTTGGTGTTGATGTTGTGTTTTAATATGGGAGCGGAAAAAAAATATGATTATGTTTTGCTCCCTTATTTTTAGCAGAAAATTCTTAAAATATAATGAAATTGGTCCTATTTCCTCTTTCATAGAGATTTGTATTTGCTTTGGTTGAATATGTCATTCTTTTTGTATACCTTGGGGTTTTTAATTCCATTTTTAATAGAAAAAAAATCAAATAATATTTCCAAAAAAAAAAAATGTTGTTTTGTTCCCATAACTTTGTTGTTCCCATAATTAAAAAAAAAAAAATTGTTGTTCCCATAATTTGTTATTCAATTGAGAAAGAAAGACCAAATTAATATATATATATATATATATATATATATATAGATATATATGATTATGTTCTTTTAATTGAGAAAGAAATACTAAAAAAACCATTTTGACCACTTAATTTTAGATGACTTTTCAAAATTAACCTCATTGAATAAAAAGACTTAAATACCCTTAATGAAACGTTGACCGTTAGTTAACTTAACGGAATCTGTCTTAGGTGCCATTTTGAAACGATTTTGAAATGCCAAGGGTCAAATTGTCAAGTTACAAAAGTTAGGGGTCAATTGAACACCCAAGGCATTTGTTAGAGACTAAAAATGTCTTTATCCCCAATCTTAATTAGGTAAAATAAATGGTCAGCCGAGTAGGGCCAAAAAAAAATGTTCATGCCCAAACCCAGCCCTAAAAATGAATGGGCCTAAATTTTGGGGCCCTAGCCCTGTCTATCGGCTCAAAAATCAAGTCCAAGCCCTTAAAAAAAACAATAGGCTGGGCCAACCCCCGCTCCCGGGACCATGACCACCCCTATGGTTATGTGCTAGTAAAAAATATAAAGAAATAGTAGAAAAGACTAATTCCTGAACATTTACTCGAGAACTAAAATTAAATTCCAAAAATGTAGTATAATTGGAAAGAAAAAAAATATGAGAAGTACATTTCTTTTTTGTTGTCAATGCCAGTACAAACACTAGAAAAAGAGTTAGATCCTCATTTATCAATTCCCCCCAAAAAAACATACAAAGTACCTAAAAAGTACCCATACTTTTTTTTATATAGAAATTACCTGAGAGCAACACAATTTCTCACAAGTGGGTAAATGTCTCGCTCATTCTCTCAAAACCAAAATTAAAATAATCTATCACGACCTCTATTCAAATCACCAAATAATATATTACACACTCGATTCCAATTTGGTTTCAATTTGGTACAATTTAATATTTTGTCAAGAAATTGGATAAAATAAATTAATTTGAGGATATTTTTGTTATTTATCGCTTCTCTCTCTCTCTCTCTCTTTACAATTATAAAAAGCTTTTCCCCTATATTTCATTAGAAATTGAATTAAAATTCGTATATATTTATATAAACTCTTTTTGATTTTTATAAATATTGTATTAAATAATGGAGAATAATTTTATTTATATTAAGTTATGAAAAATAAGAGTTTTTTACCCACATATTTTAATTTTTAAAAAATCAATTAAAATCCTAAATTTTCAAATGAACCTTCTTGATTCTAATAAATCTAGTGTCATATTTTTAAGAATTTTTATTTAATTTTAATTAAACTAGGTTCTCCATAATTATGAGATATGTTAGTGAAAACATAGATTTGGGAAAATAACAGTTTTTGGATGCAAAAAGAGAGAGGGACATGAAAATATATGAAAATACTCTCAAATTAATAGAATCCGTTCAATTTTCATAACAAAAATTCTGATTAATCCAAATTGAAGATGAATTATAATATAAGGGACCAAATGTGTCACCTCTGAAAATCTCATGATCCATTAAAACATTCACACAAACTTAAATGAGGAAAATTGAAAAAATACCCTTATACTAAGGGCATTTTTATCCGATTTCATCAATGAAATTTGTAATTGGGCTAGATGAAAACAAAAATGAAACTTGAGGGACTAAATGTGCAAATTTATAAACCTTAAGATCCACATAAAGACACCCAAACTTTAGGAACCAAAGTGCAATTTCTCCTTAAATATATGTTAACTATTGCCTATAATTTCTATATTTTTCATAATTAATTCCTAGTAAGTAAATGAAAGCTAAATACTTTCAATTAATAAATCTAACTAAAATTAAAGAGCAAAAATAATTTCTATTAATATAAAAATTAATGAAAATTCCTATCTATAATCAATGAAAATTTCTTTAAATAGTCCAATTTGGATTTATGCCCAACCGATCAACCCTTGAAGCAATCTATTTACTCAGGAGATTAATGGAAATATATAAAGAAAATAAGAAAATTTAATATATGGTATATGTGGACCTAGAAAAGACTTATGATAGGGTACCTAGAGAAGTTTTGTGGTAGGTGCTAGAAAAGAAACAAGTATCCAATGTGTACATCGAGGTAATTAAGGATATGTATGAACGTATAGTCACTAGTGTTCGGATAGGAGGATGCGATATTTGTGCATTTCTTATTAATATAGACTTACATCAAGGATCATCTTTAGGTCCTTAACTCTTTGTTCTAGTGATGGATGAGCTCACAAAATATATTCAAGATGGAGTACATTGGAGTATGTTATTTGCGGATGACATCATATTAGTGGACGAAAGTAGAATAGGTCCTAATACTAAGTTAGAAAGATAGAGAGAAACATTAGAATCTAAAGGTTTGAAGGTTAGTAGAAGTAAGACGGAATACATGCATTACAATTTTAGTAATGTCCAAAGAGACGGTGGTGCTGTCAAAATTGGCCACGAGGAGATGTCGAAGGTTGATCGTTTTAGATATTTGCGATCAATAATTCAGAGCAATAGCGAAATCGATGAGGATATTACGCATAGAATCAAGGCAGGTTGGTTAAAGTGGAAAAGTGCAGTTGGGGTAATTTGTGATCGTAAGATTTCGTTGAAATTTAAAGAAAAATTCTACAAAACTACTATAAGACTAACGCTTCTTTATGGTTTAGAATGTTGGACGGTGAAAATGGATCATGTCGAAAAAATTAGGGTGACAGAAATGAGGATGTTGCGGTGGATAAGTGGGAAGACGAGAATAGATAAAATTAAGAACGAAATTATTAGAAAGAATTTAGGAATAACACCCATCGAAGAGAAAATTAAAGAAAATCATTTACGATGGTTTGGGCATGTGTATAGAAGACCCATAGAAGCACTAGTGAGAAAATATGGTTTAGTTCAAGTTCAGGGGACTATTAGAGAGACGAGACTATTAGAAATGATTTGGCAACATTAAACCTGATGAAGATGATAGTCCTTTATCGATCTCTATAGCGTAAATGGATTCATGTAGCTGACCCTACATAAGTGAGATAAAGGCTTAGTTGTTGTTGTTGTTATTGTTATTGTGGTCCTTAAAATATGTAACCAAAATAAGTTAGGAAAAATATACTCAATCCTGTTTTATTATATAAACTACTTATAACCTATGCCTGAAGGCACAAGCGGAAAAAGATAACCTTAATATTTAGGCAATTAAGCAAAAAGATCAACAGACTCAATTACGAAAATATCATTACAGAATTACCGCCAGTACTCACAACCACAAACATCAAAACCAATAATCAAATTTAATTGTTAACATGTTTTTTCAAAGACAATAAATTTCAGGAACAAAAATTACTGAAACAAATATTACTAATTCAAGTACCTTATAATATCTCCACATGTGTAGAACTTACCATTTCCGACAATAATCAATGAAGTTAATAAATTATTAATAATAAAAATTTTATAAACAAAAGAGCAACGAAATAAATTATTAATGGAATTAGTGTATCAATAATTCAGTTGAGATCCTCACAATAGAACTTCTGGGTAGACATTGTTCGTTGTAGAAAGAGATTTATCGTCAGGGAGAAAGACACTTAGTCGATCAAATCTGGTCATGACTAAAGATTGGTGTAGTTAAATGAACTCCAACAAATTTCACATATTGCCCTTGTGATGTATTTATTGTCATAGCATAAATACCAAACAAACAGCAAATTATCATCGCGTTATTTGAAAAGGAAATTAAGAAGATGATGGAGTCAAAGATATTCTAGGAATGAATGCCAAATTTTCAACTTTATCATCAGTCAAAATTCTAGCCTCAATTATACGTGAAGCACACCTAACAACCATCAAGTGAGTCCCATTACAAAGTTCAACATTTGGTGTAATATTTCTCAGTAACATTATAGGACAACTTATTTTTATATCTAACTTAAACGGTAGTAATCTTGAAGGATCTAATGAATTTAAATACTCATTAGAAAAACAATTAGTAAGTTGAGAATCAACTCCATCATCCTCTGACATTTTGTCTGCAACCAGATATGTGATAATATCTCAAGGAAACATCTCTAATGTTGCTGAATTTATGGTACTAACATCATCATTTTGTGCAAAAAGAATAAATCGTTCGATTAAAAATATATGAGTAACAGTATCAGGCATATTATGACATGGACAAATAGAAACTATCAATTCTCTTATATTACGACACTTGTGTATGGTTGATGGTAATTGTGCGATTTCACGCGGATCGCTTCCAATCTAAAAAAAAATTAACAAAATTTTACAGGTCATATACTTCAAAAATATAGGGGATGAGTTATTAAGGAATAATAATGTTATTAAATTGATTATTACATATCGTAAGTATCTAGAGAACTCTACATTATCAACATTTGCGCTACTTAAGCGCATATTTTCATCTAAAGTCAACACATGTATGTCTCTCCAAAGGAACAATCGTCTTAATCATGCAACTACAATTTGTTGACAGCCACCATGAGATATAACAAGTAAGATTTGTTTGAAATTACCTCCAAAAATAATAGTAATGCCCCTAACAGTTTTGGATTTTCATGAATATTTGAACTCATGAAATATTTTTTTAATATTTATTTTCACACTCACACTTAACCCAAATAAATTAATTTGAAAAATGTGAAGCATTGTCTCCCTAACAAAGTTAAAATATTTAAATTTTAGGAAATTTGACATACTTGGTTCATCCTTGAGAGTAGTTTGTGTGTATATCTTTGATAGATTTTCAATATCAAGTTTGTTGTCCTTTAACTCAGTCGATTTTTCTTTTGCTTGATTCACCTTTATAATATTTTCCTTACACACCACGACTTTCTCCTGAATTATTTCAGTGACAATCTCCTTACCTTTATAAGATGCTCTAGGCTATTTTGTCTTATTGTGATTTACCACTATCTTATACATCATCTTTTTCTGATATTGATTCCTTACCAAATTTTTAGAGTAAGCATCAATTGATCCCCTGTATTGAGCTTGTTGCTTGCTAAAATTCCTGTTGATCCTTTGCATATTTTGATTCATCCTTTTTGCTTCAATGAATCTGGAATTCCTTCTCGGCATGTAATATCCATTACATATTCTTGGTTGAACAAATCTATCATCCATACCTGCATAAAAAAAAATAAAAAATAAATAAAAAAAAAATCTAGGTATCCAATTATTTTTGGATGCAACCAGGTAACCATGTAATAGATAACACATTTTCTCAAAATGACCATACGTTCTACAATAAATGCAACTAGCATTTTTAGCACGTTTCTTAGGATAATCATTTGTTATTACAGGAGCACGATATTAATAATGATATTGAGGAGTCGTTTTAGCAACTATTGATTTTTCAATAAGTTTAGTTCTCTCAATATCCTTGAATATATCTACTACTTCATTAAACTCCTTTTGAGTCTTTTCAAGTGACCGTTCCAACGAATTAATGTTCACCTGAATACCCAAAATCTTTTTATGCATAAATTCAAAATCATTCTTAAGAATTTGAAAATCATTTTCAACATAATAAATTTTCAAATGAGCTCTATCAAGCTCACACCTTACATTATTCAACTCAACGTTCAAGACCTTATTTAAAGTTTAAAGGTTTTTTCTTTTAAAATAATTGTGTTGAAAATTAGAAACATTATTTTTCAAAACCTCGTCTTCTTCTTTAAGAGAATCAATCTTTTCAAGAAACTTACAAATTTCAGATGGAGCATTTAAAAATTTAGAGGTTTCAAAATACTTGTCCAAATTCTCCTTTTTAAGAGATTTAGTGGTACTAGACTTTTTATTTTCAAGAATTGCAATGTTTTACCTGAGTTACAAATTTTATTTTCCAAAAACATAATTAAGGGCAATCAACATCTCAATAGCCTTATCTGCAGCCCCATTATCATAACTTTTATCATTCTCACCAACAAAACTCTGATTATCAGAACAAATAAGAGATTCACTAATAGCATCAAGACGCGTTGAAGATTCACATACAATATTATCAATAATGCAATCTATGTGATCATATTTAGCTAGATGTTAAGCCTATCCAGCTAAAACCAGCTGTGATACTAATTGTTGGCCCAAAGAGCTATCCAAGAGGAGGGTGAATAGGATAGTTACTTAAATTTAAACAATTAAGTCCTTATCAATTTTCCTAAATCATTTATTATCTTGATACGCAGTGGAAATGTGTTAAATTCTAAATGCACACCCAAACACAATATAGGAAAATAAATAATGCAACACACGATAATTTATCCTGGTTCGTCAAGCTACTCATACCTACGTCCAGTCCCCCGAGCTCCACGAAGATTCGCAACCCATTAAACCCCTTGATTCCTTTACCAGATAGGAACCAAACTCTTATAATTTTCAATTCCTTTCACAGGATCCAAATCAACCTTTACAAACTCTAATTCTTTTCACAGGCTAAGAATCAACCTACCACTCTCTCACTTATCCCTTTCACTTGTTTAGGATGAACCTTTATAATCACTTTTTAATTCAATTACAGGAAGAATCAAAACCTAGTTATTTTCAAGGGAAAAAAAAATAACCTAACCTTTTTATAAGATAAAGATCAAACACTAACCTTTTTCATAGGAAAAAAATTGAAACCTAACTACCCTGACTAAACACCATCCCAAACGTGTTTAATTAACTCAAACTCACAAATACAAAAAACAATTTGTAATTTTCTTCCCACAGTGAGCACATACCATCTCAATACAGATATGCTCAATTAATGGCCCAAATAATTACTACATGATAGATACAATGTGAGGCAAATTAAATATGATTAAATAATAATTTGGGTAGCACAAAGTAAGCACGTAATCAGATAATCAAGCAAAAATCGTTTAAAAGACTTTCAAGACTTTAAGTTAAAAATGATTTTCTAAACAATACTTAACCAAGCAATCGATATATAAATCTTAGAAAGCAAATAAAAATACTTGAAAGGGTCTTACCGCGAAACACCGAAAACTAGAATGATTTCGCAATTAGAACACAAATCCGTAACACAAACAGCAAGTGGGTGAGTGGTTTATTTATCCACAAATTAAATACTTTTAGATTCAAATAGTTGTGAGTTTTCAAGTGTTTTTGTTAGTTTAATGTGTTTTTGTTTTGTTTGGTAAGTTTACAAATAAATGGGAGAAAATGTGAAAAATCTATGGAGGTGTTATAACGTTAAGGCCGATTTTTACCACGATTCAATCCTATTTTGGACAAACTCAAAACATGGAAGGTGTAGATCTATCTCCTAGATTTGGCCTTTTTAATCACCTCAATCATAGTTCAAACAAGAAAATTATGGATAATTTTCTGAAGTCTTGCACTGCAGCGGGAAAGACGTGCGTTGTAGCGCGACTTAGCACCTTTTGGCGCTGCAGCGCCAACAAAAGTAGCGCTACAGCGGGGGAGTTATGCCCATTTTCTAAGAAACCCCTAAAGATACGGCGTTGCAGCGCCATTCCACTAGGGCTGCAGTGCTAACCTGCGGATCTGAGACCTCAAATGAGCTATTTTGGTTCATTTTGAAGGGAATAAAGAGGAGAGATCAGAGGGGAGCAAAGACGAGAACACGAAGGAGGCGTGAAATTGAAGATTTGGAGTAAACTTCTCTATAAAATCAGATTTGAATCTCTTTCTTCTCCCTAATATTGTTTGAATTTTATATTTGGGATAGTTTATTGATCACATGTTTAAATTTATAAAATTCTTGATAATATTAGCGATGAATTTCGCTATGTTGTGCTAAATCGTTTCTATCTAGGGGGTTTTGAATAGCTTTGTATGAATTACGTCTTGAGATTTTAAGTTGTTGTTAATTGGATATCATGTTTTGATCATTTGTATTTTTTTGTGCATAATCGCTAATTTATGCCAGAGGTAAATTAGATATCATAGATGTGTAAGATTAGTCATTCGAAAGGTGATAATCTTGCACATTCAGACCGGAGAAATACAACCCCTATTATATTAAGTGCGAGAGGCTAATATAATTTGGATAGCCAATTGATAGGGGAGACTTAAAGTTTGAATAATTAATTGAGTTGAATAGAGATATTAATTCAATTAATTATACAAACTATTTGACTTGGCATTCGAGAGATGGAAGTGAGGTTAAGTTAGACACCCACGGTTAATTATTGGGAATGTATTCAATTAACAAGTTAGAAGAAAAACATAGTTTAGCAAAGTGATGTCAACCCCCCTAGAACATTTGTGCATAGAAAAAATCCGTATTTTTATTATTTTTGTATTTATGTTTGTTTTAGTTATTTTAGTTTAAAAATCCAAAAAATTGGACGCCTAAATAAAGTTAGGTTATTATAATCATGATACTTAGCAACGATCTAAACCAATTCGTGTAGATATGACAACCCTACCCACCACTACACTATTAAAACTTGACCCGTACACTTAAAAAATTATAGCGACAAATAAAATTGCTACAAAATTTTGGACGCCGTTGCCGGGGATTAGCGTTTTAGATTATTGTTAATATTGTGAATAAGTAACTTGATTTTAATTCAGACATTTATTTTTTTCTAATTTTTGTTTTTGAGTTTTGTCAGTATGGAGAGGTACTTGAAGATGTTTGATCAACAAGTACTCCTGCAATTTTCTCAATGAGATTCCGAGCCATTTTATTATACTTGGTATAGATACAAGGAGTTATTTTTTCGGTTCCCAAATCATGGTTTCTCGAAGGAGTGTCAATTATTGAACTTCCTCGATGGGTTACAAGCCGCAACAAGAACGTAGGTAGTAGGAGAAAATGGTACCTCATTTTTTTACCAATTAACCGCGGACGAAGCCTTTTGCTTGTTGGAAGACATGGCAAAATTTGACTGTTAAAGTTGGAATTATTCAACAAGTTACCAAAGCTTGGGGGATAGTTCCAATATTCCGGTGCCATGGTTTGACACCCCACATTATCAAGCGAAGTCTTCCTCTACCCTTGAAAACCTTCAAGACCTACTTGCCCAATTTATGGAGGGAATAAGGCAATTTTTGGAGGAGATAAGGAAATTGTTGGAAGAGACAAAAGTGGAGTCTTCTTTTACTTATGGAGATTGTATTGCCTGGGCAGAGGAGACAAGACTCCATATGGAGAGAAGAGAGAGGATAGAGACCGTTAATGATCTACAAGTCGAATCTCCATTCGACTCCATTGAGACCAAGTCAAAAATTGTGATACTGAGAGACACACAAGCCACATTCATATATGAAAGCCACCATAAGGAACCGAATACAAGTGGGAGGAATTGGGGTTTGTTCAATGACAATGATTCTAATGAGGAGGAGACCCAAGAATTGATCAACGATGAAGAATCACAAGATGACACTTGTTAGTCTCCACCTTTTGAGATTCAAATTGTGATGCCACCACCGATCAAAGACGACTACATCTACGAGAATCCGATGTGGCTCACTGGTCCTTCCCTACCTTTAACTCCGTTCTTTTAAGCTCACCAAGCACAATTTTCGGAGTCAAGTCATATTGAGAGTACATCTCATATACTGCCATATCTCACCAAGCTTGAGGGCATTTTAAACCAAGACCCATATGTTGTGTTATATGACACATATTATGGGCAAAAATCGCTCTTTGATGAGCCCTTCTCTGTGTCAAGCCAAGGACATTAAACCAAGCGCTTCTTGGGCGGCAACCCAAGTTTCAAAATAATGGAGCCTAAGGATGCGAGCTATGGAAGAATGCCCCACACCGGTTACCTGGCCCGAAGCATCACCACCAACCGCACTAGGAGGTATGATTGTCTCGCCTCCTCGATACGTGTTTCATTCCCTTTGTGCTTAATCTGATTACATGTTTGATTTTGAGTTTGGGAGTGGGATACATGTTGGTCTATGTTTGTTGGGTTTAGGAAAGGCATGTGTGATTTTTGTCCTATATCTTATGTTCTTTTGGCCATGTTTTTAGCTTGATTTTTTAGGTTTGTTTGAATAAATTGTGAGTTTTGTTGAGATGAAATGACTTGATAACGATGAAATTTTTTCTTGGAAATTGCGTAAGATCCATGAGTTATGATACATGCCTAAGGTGATTTGAGCCTAAAAATGACATTCTCATCTACCTTTCACCCTAGCCATACATTACAACCCCGCAAAGTCCTTTTGATCTCCAATAACATATGTACCTACACAATTAATGGAGAGTGACACGAAAAATGGGCTTATGGTTGTTCTTGCATTCACTATATAGAGAGTGTTCATTATCTCCTTAGCACATAAATCTATTCAGGGCTTATTTGGTTGGGTGAGAATGATTGTGCACGAACATACACATTGATAGTTTTAAGTGGGTTGAAATTGATGCTTAAAGTTGAAATTCTAGATAATCTTAATGTGTGCATTTCTTTTGAGCTTGGAACATTGTGTGGTTGCGAAGATTATTGCACTGTCATTGATTCGATACAAAACTCACAATTTGATCATTAGCTTTTGTTGATTTGTATTTTATTTTATTTTATTTTATTTTGCTTGAGGACAAGCAAACGTTTGAATTTGGGGGTATTTGATGAGTGGTTTATTTACCCACAAATCAAATACTTTTAGATTCAAATAGTTGTGAGTTTTCAAGTGTTTTTGTTAGTGAAATGTATTTTTGTGTTGCTTGATAAGTTTACAAATAAATGGGAGAAAAGGTGAAAAATTTGTGCATGTGTTGTAACGTCAAGGCCAATTTGTACCATGACTCAATCTTATTTTGGACAAACCCAAAACATGGAAGATGTAGATCTATGTCTTAGCTTTCCATAACCTTTTGAATCACCTCAATCGGAGTTCGGATGAGAAAATTATGGTCAGTTTTTAGAAGTCTCGTGCTGCAACGAGAAAGACGCCCGCTGCAGAGCGAGTCAACGCCTTTTGGCACTGCAGCGCGGGCGTTCTGTCCATTTTTTGAGAAAACCCTAAAGAAACAGCGTTGCAGCGCCATTTCCACTCGAGCTGTAGTGCCAACCTACGGATCTGAGACCTCAAATAAACTATTTTGGTTCATTTTGAAGGGGATGAGGAGGGGAGCAAAGACGGGCACACGGAAGAGGCATAAAATTGAAGATTTGGAGCAAACTTCTCTACAAAATCATATTTGAATCTCTTTCTTCTCCCTAATATTGTTTGAATTTTGTATTTGGGATAGTGTATTGAACACATGTTTACATTTATGAAATTCTTTATAATATTAGCTATGAATTCTGGTATGTTGTGCTAAATAGTTTTTATCTAGGGGGTTTTGAACAGCTTTGTATGAATTATGCCTTGAGATTTTAAGTTGTTAATTGGATATCATGTTTTGATCATTTGTATTTCTTTGTGCGTAATCACTAATTTATGCGAAATGTAAATTAGATATCATAGATGTATAAGATTAGGCATTCAAGAGGTGATAATCTTGCATATTCAGACTGGATAAATACAATCCCTATTATATTGAGTGTGAGAGGGTAATATAATTTGGATAGCCAATTGATGGATGAGGCTTAAATATTAGATAATTAGTTGAGTTGAATAAAGATATTAATTTGATTAATTATACAAATTACCTCACTTGGCATTCGAGAGGTGGAAGTGAGGTTAAGTTAGACACTCACGGTTAATGATTGGGCATGTATTTAATTAACAAGTTAGAAGAAAAACATAGTTTAGCAAAGTGATGTCAACCCCCCTAGAATATCTGTGCATAGAAAAATCCATATTTTTATTATTTTTGTATTTATATTTGTTTTAGTTATTTTAGTTTAAAAACCTAAAAATTGGACGTCTAAATAAGGTTAGGTTACGATAATCGTGGTACTTAGCAACAATCTAAACCAATCTTTATAAATACGACAACCCTACTCAGCACTACACTATTAAAACTTAACCTGTACACTTGTGGAATTGTAGCAACAAATAAAATCGCTATCACAACCGCTTTAGATCAAGAAATTTGAAGATAATCTCTCATAGAAATCTTAGCAATATATTCACTCTTAGAAAAGCTCAAAACTAATGTTCTTGATGTGATTATACTCATTTCCGCAGGTGTACTTAAATAGACCTAGAACTAAACTTCTAATAGCTAATTTTCTAAAGATATGTCATAAAATGACATCTTAAGACCCCATATATCATACCCTATCAAAATAGGTATGTTTTATTTAAAAATACACTCTGAAATGTTCATTTTGGTCCCATTTTTTTTTTCAATTGGCAATCCATAAGGATAGGATGAATTAAATTTTTTAAATTAAAAGAATATTAAAATATGGGAACCAAATCAATAGGAATCACATAATACGTTTTAGTTTGCGAAATTAATTCAAAATCCCTTAAAAACATCTCTTGGAATCATAAAAAATAGATAAATTTGACCAAGAGATCAAAACAGTTAGTTTGTTGACTGATCTTGTAGGTTGACTGACTCTTGCCTTCGGTCGATCACCTAGTGCTAATGGATTATTTTTTTAAGCCTTAACACCATCAGTTAACCGACCCACTTGGTCTGTTGACCAATACGGTTAGTAGTATTTCCCAATCTTTCAAATTTGCTATTGTTTCATTCGGTTGACCGACCCGAACCTGTCGATTGACCAAATTGATCAGAGACCTCCTTCCTTTACTCATTTCAGCCACTGTTTCAATCGGTTGACTAACTCATTTGCTCAATTGACCGATTGGATCAGTATGTCTTTGTTTCTACTCCCAAAACACACTGTTTTGATAAGTCGACCGACCTCTTTTTCCTATTGACCAAATTGACCCGATAACTTAACATTTAACACTTTAAAATACATTTTTCATTAAGGTCATTTATCAAAACTATTTCACATAAGGAGCATATAAAAAATCTCATTTTAGGATCTTAAACTTATCACTTCTTATCAAAACACACATAAGATTAATTCATTTTAAATGTTGTACGTCATCCTAATTCGGGTGGTATTAAGAGTATATAAGTAAAGAGTTATTTTCACCTAATTTTCTTCAGCATCTTCACAACTCTTGATGTTTGCATCATGTCCATCTTGCACCGTTTATATTTTCTTCAACGATTTTTCTTCTTAATAAAAAAAATATGGAACTTCAAATCTGAAATACTCAATATAACCATTAGTTCCACTAAAAATATCAACGCTTAATTGATCATCAAAACCTTGGATTCAACAAGTAGGTTCACCCGTTTAACTCCTTTAAACTATTATTTTCATTAATTGACCGATTCATTTTTTCGATTAACCGAATTGACAAAAAAACTCATTTTTTTTATGTGTTAAAATCATTTTTTCACTTAAACACTTTATCAAAAATATTTTTATGATTCAACACGTTATAAAAATCATTTTAGGACCTTAAAATTATCACTTCTTACCATGACATATATAAGTTTATTCATTTTAAAGTGTCATGCTTGATCCTAATTTGGGTTGCATTAAGAGTATAAAAGCAATGAGTTGTTTTCACCTAAATGTCTTCAATGCTCTTGTAAAGCTTCATTATCTTCATCTTGCACCCATCTTGAATTCCTTTGAGTCTTCAATGATCACTCCGTAAATTCTTCAACAATTAATCTTTTTAACTCGTTCTTTTTCTCTTTTAAATATATGGAACTTTTAATGTAAAATCACTCAATAAAATTATTAATTCCATAAAATATCAATGTTTAATTGTCTATCAAAATATTAGGTTCAACAATTTGTAACATGAGGACAACAATTTTTCTTTGATAATAGTTTTAAGTACCAAATTATAGTGACCTCAAATTATACAGCTACATAAATACTTACAAGTTGGAGGACATAAATGTAATTTACCCATAAAAAGGATAAAGGGTCGTCTTAACTCAATGTTTCAAACGATGTTAACGCTAACAAAATCGTACGATGGCAGCAGGTAGATCAATGGTATGAACGAACATATTAACCCTAAAGATACGATCGGACAGTGCCAGCTCAAGTTGAAATGTTGTCGCACCTCCAGCTTTCTTCTTCTAGCACCGATGGAGTGACGAAGGTGAACTCACCAAACAGATATGTAATTCGAACCTTTGTCTCCTCTCTTTCACTCTTGATATTCCTGGTGATAGAATTTTTTTTAACTTGGATCAATAATCCTGTCCTATGCGACGTGAAAACGAATCTATCGTCGCTGTCAGAACGGGATTCCATGGCATATCTTCCCATGATTCACCGATTCCCGATTCCAACCCTGATAGATTGATTTATGGCGGATCCCAAAATTTAGGATTAATCATATTATATATTGAGCTGGATTAGTTCAATTTTCACTTTAGGTGTCGACTGTATTTTTTGAGAAGTAAAAGAGGGGTTTTTTTTTAAAAAGCAAAAAAGTTGGGTTTTTTACTCTAATTTTTATATCTAATATTACTACTTAAAACAACGATTAGAGCAACAAAGAAGAGAAAAGGTTGTAACGAGTTCATATAATACCTTTCCTAGGCTGACGAGTTCTTATTATTTTTTAATATATTTAATAACGAGTGGTTCCACTCAATTTTTTTTTTTATTATTATTTTAGTTATATTTAAAAAAAAATTAATTAAAAAACAAATATAATATGATTAATTGTCTTGGTGCACAATTTAAATATAACATCAATTAATGTTGATAATAGCACAAATTGTATGAACGTGTTGAATGTAATATAACTTATTGATAATGTGATTTGGATGTTGAATGTAACAGTCAATTGTGTTTTGTTAATATATAGGACCGTGTTGAATGTAACACAAATGTGAAAATTAAAAATTCTCGAAGTACCATATTGAATATAACACGGATTTGAATGATAAAAAAATGTTGAATATAATATTATATTGAAGATCTTATTCAGACAAATCTGAATATATAATTAAATCATAAAAAAACTACTATGTTGAATTAAACACGATGTGAAAAACTATGAAGATTCTAAAGTAGCATGTTAAATGTAATATAAGTGTAAAAATTTAAAATTCTAGAAATTTCATATTGAATGTATCACGAATGTGAAAGTTAATGAAGAAAATAATGAATAAGATATCATTTTGATAATCTTATTCACACGAATTTAAACATATAATTAAATCGTGAAAAAAAATGTGTAAAATAATAGTTATTTTGATTTTAATAAAATGAAATTATTTCATAAGGAAATAATGATTTAAAAAAGGCAATCTCCAATCCCGCGAATCTCGTAACGCAAATTAAGCATGTCAATTTTCGCGTTTTTTGAAATTTGGACTAGATGGTTTGGAAAATTTGTACAACGAAATTACTTGGTTTAATTTTAAACAGTTGAAATCAATTGGTAATAACACACTTAATTTGGGCTCACTCGATAATCTTTCCCATATATAGGTGTTGGCCCAGTGAGCTACCCAAGGGGGGTGAATTGGGTAGACATAAAATTTAATCCAAATAATAAAATTTCAAAAATCAAACAATTAATTTAATCAATTAATCAATTTATCCTAAATCGATTATTATCTTTTTATAGCAGTGGATAAGTGTTATTAGCTCTAGGTGCACACCTAAACAACACAAAATAAATTAAAGAAAATAAACAATGCAGCACACACCAACATATCCTGGTTCACCAAACTAATCTTGGCTAATCCAGTCCTCCAAGCCCCCACAGAGATTCGCACCCACTAAACCACTAAGTTTCCTTTAAGCATGTAGGAACCAAACCCTTACAAAAATTATTCTTTTTGCAGGCTCAGAATCAACCTTTACAAATTCTTTTTCCTAGGCTCAGGAATAACCTCTTCTTTTTTCCAGGCTCATGAATAACCTTATATTTTTACAAGCTAAAAATTAACCTAATTCTATTACAGGAAGAATCACGACCTAATTCTTTTTATACCTTACACTTAAGAATTAAATCTCACCAAAATCACTCCAAGTATCCTTTTTCCAGGTAAGGATTGAATCTTTACAATTCACCCACAAATTCAATTCTAATCAAGAAGAATCACAACTATCTCTTTTCACGGGAAAATAGTAACCTAATCTTTTTGTACTTAGGTAAAGATCAAACATCAATCTCTTTATCGAAAGAGATTGAAACCCAAAACTACCCCTGATTAGATATTCTTAATAATACCTAATCCGACATACAACTCACCAATTACAATAAATTGATAAGTTCTTCCCACTCGGAGTTTCTACCACCTCAAATCAATTTAAACTCAATTAATGTCCTGATATTTACTAATGAGAGAATTAAGTAAGGAAAATATAAATCTAATTATAAAATTAATGCAGGTAGCACAAAATCGAGCACGTAATCAGATTATCACACAAATCATTTTAAAAGGTTTTTTATGTTTTAAAGTTCAAAAACGATTTTTCATACAATCAAATAACCAAACAAGTAATAATAACAATAAATTCAATTAAGAATATACTTGGGATGATCTCAACAGAAAAATATAAAAATCTGATTATAATAGATATGAGTAGCACACAAATAAGTACGTAATCATATGTTCACCAAAAATTATTTTAAAATATTTTTATACAATTTAAAATTCAGAAAATTATTTCACAATATCTAAAAATTCAAGCAAGTAAAATAATATTTAATCACAACAAAGAATTAAAACTTGAAAAAATCTCACCAGAATATCATCGAAAGAATGAAGATTGAATCGTGACAAAGCTTAGATCGGTGACACCAAAATTCACAACACTTTTTCTCAACAAAAAATCTCACAATTAATTGCTCAATATAATATCAGAATGATGACTCTCAGAAAGCTCATGAACTCAAGGTTCTTGATGGAATGATAACTTTCAAAATGGCTCACAAATACTTAGTTCTTGATATCTTATCTCTCTATTATGTGAAATTCGCAGGTCTATATAAAGTCACTTGAAACATGCCCTATAACGGCTAGTTTCCACAAAATATGTCATTTAAAAACACTTATAGACCCCATATATTGATTCCTTTCAATCCTAGTATATTTGAATTTATTATAACTTTTAAAACATTCAATTTAGTCCCTCAAAAAATTTTCAAACACAAATCGATAAGATATGAAGTATTAAAAGGGCCAATTTGAGAAACACTTTAATTTCATGTACCAAATTTATATGGATATTCAAATAAGAGTATCATATCTTAAATATATTCATATCCCTAAGATCTCTCAATCAAGTAAACAAATAACGGCTAGTTAATGGCTACTTTTTGAATAAATCCCGAAATTCCACAAAACCTGAAACAGCATGGTCGGTTGACCGGCCTCTACCCATCGGTCGATCGATCAATGCAGGATACTAGCCAAGCCAAAATTTCTCACCCATAAGTCAACCGATACTTATCCATCTATCGACCGGATAATTCAAAGACATTCACAGGTCTACCTCTTTATCGACCTAACGATTCAGAGAGTTTATCTTTTGGCTAAAGGTCGACCTACCTATCGATCGGAAGATTCAGGGACTTTAGCTAATTTTCATAAGTCGACCGCTCAAACACCATAAGTCGATTGGTCTCTGCTGTAATCCTTCCTTAATTCAATTTTAATCTATTTTCTTCGACGTTTTTTTTTTCCCCTTTAACCGATTTATTTTCTTGGTTAACTCAACTATCACTTAAATTTAATTTTAAGTAATTATCTTTCTTAAATCAATGTTTCTTCTTCAATTACACACAGGAGCAAATATGTTAGCTAATTAGGATCTTATAAAAAATACACATAATTGTAAAAATATTTTGTCGTGTGTGATCCTAAATCGGGATACATTAAGAGTAAACATAGATTAGAGTTGTTTTCACTTAGATTCTTCAGAATCTTCAATCTCTTAGTATCCATCTCTGCATCCTTCACAATTTCTTCATGATGTTATGGTCTCGACATTGTCTCTGCATTCTTTACAATTACTTCATGATATTATCTCGAACTCTTTAAACTGAAACATTCAATAAACACATTAGTTCCATAAAAAATATCAACATTTAATTGTTTATCAAAATCTTAAAATCAACAATAAAGTTTAAAGTGCAACCAACTGAAGTTAGTGGACACCTTTAAAATGGGTAAGCCTTTCATCCCCTTGTACTTTTATCATATTTTATTTGGACCAAACTACTTTAAAAACTTTTAAATCATCCGTTTACTCTTTAACCAAAAGGAGAAACTCACATTTTATTTAAACAAACATAAAATAATTTAGTTGCCTTTTATTTTTAATTTAAATTTAATGTTTAAAGGTTTTAGAAGGAAAAAACTAACTTTTTGTTTGCTATCTAGCTTTCTTTGGACCTCTACTTCAATTTTTCTTTTATGTTTTTAATAAAGACAAAATAAAATTAAAATTAAAATAATTATATTTTGTCTATTTCATTTAAAATTTAGATGAAAATTTTAATTTCACCATGTTTTTCATATAAATAAATATATTTTTTAATTTATTATGAGTAGAAGGAAATAAAGTATAGGTTTTAGGGCAAAATACATTTTGTTGATCTTAAGATTTTGATGAATAATTAAATGTTGATATTTTTTGTGGAACTAACGGTTTAATTAAGTGTTTCAGTTTATTAGTTCCAGTTATGAAAATAATCATGAAGATATTGTGACAATACTAAAGATGATGACAAAGATGATGGAAGATTAAGAGTTTGAAGAAATTGAAGCACCTAGAGAAAACAACTCAGGTTAAATTCTAACTCTTAATATCTCAATTAGGATCACACATAACACAAAATGATTTTTATAAATATATGTGTTTTTTATAGGATTCTAATTAGTTAAATTATTTGCTCATATGTGTAATTGAACCTGTGAGCTTTCTAAAAGTAATTATATTGATTGAGTTGTGCGATCTTTTCTTAGAGTTATTCTTGAGAAATAGTTGTTGTGGATTATTGCTACTACCGATTTGAAGTTTCATTGCTATCTCTAATCATTATTTTTTTGGTAGAATCCTGGTGAGATCTTTCCAAATTACTTACTATTAATTGTTACTTGATTTTATTATTTATTATTTGGAATTTGATCTTTGAAATTGTTTTCCAGATTTTTTATTGAAAATTATTTTTCAAACAATTTCTTGAGAAAATCTGATTACGTGCTTAACTGCTTACTACCCATCTTTATTTGAAATCAGATTTTGAAATTTTCACTTTTCTATCACTATTTTCGGGACATTAATTGAATTTGAATTTATCTGAGGTGGTAGAAGCTCCAAGTGAAAAAATCATTTATCAATTGTTTATAATTGGTGAGTTGAGTGTCAGATTAGATATTATTGGGAATATCTAATCAATGGTAGCTGGTTTCAATCTCTTCTGGTAAAGAGATTGAGATTTTGATCTTTGCCTAGAGTACAAAAAGATTAGGTATTAATTCTTCCTTGATTAAATTTGTAAGTGAATTGTAAAAGTTTCATCCTTACCTAAGAAAATGATACTTTGAGTGATTGTGAGGTTTTGATTCTTAAGCCTAAGGTATAAAAAGAATTAAGTTGTAATTCTTCCTGTAATAGAATTAGGTTCATCTTTAGCCTATAAAAAGATAGGTTATTCTTGAGTCTGGGAAAAAGAAAAGGTTATTCCTAAGTCTATGAAAAGGAATTGTAAAGGTTAATTCTGAGCATGTGAAAAGAATCATTATATAGAGGTTTGGTTCCTACTTATTTAAAAGAATCTTAGTGATTAGTGGGTGCAAATCTCCATGAGGCTCGAAGGACTGGATTAGCCAAGAGTATCTTGGTAAACCAGGATATATCATGATTTTCTGCTTTATTTCTTTATATTATTTATATTTTGTTGTTTGGGTGTGCGCCTAGTTGATAACACATATCCGCTACTATAAAGATAATAATTAATTTTAGAATAAAATTAATTGTTTATTTTTTGAAGTGTTATTATTATGATATTTTTTAATACTACCCAATTCACCCCCTCTCTTGGGTAGCTCATTGGGCAGCTCATTGGGCCAGCACATTTTAAACCCTCCAACTATTGACACATTTTTATGTGGTTCAAAAAATTTGTAGGCGTTTTTAATTAGTCATTCTATTAGTTTTTTCATTTAAACTAACAGAAGGTCCAATCATGTTCAATGCACATGATGTTTTTAAGGGTAATATAATATTTTATGTTTTTTTTTAATTTTTCTTTTTCTTTCTTCTTCTTCTCTCTCTCTCTCTCTCTCTCTCTCTCTCTCTCTCTCTCTCTCTCTCTCTCTCTCTCTCTCTCTCTCTCTCTCTCTCAATGTATAGCTCAAAAATGTTGGAAAGAGAAGCTGATTGTGTGGAAGAACATATAGGTGGACGCCATCTGTTTTAAACAGAGGGTGTTCATACCGTCGATTTAAAACAGAGGCTAGACGCCCTCTGTTTAAACAGATGGTGCCCTCTGTTTAAAACAGAAGGCGTCCACCCTCTTTGAAACAGATGATGGACACCCCCCTCTATTTCTGGTGAGAGAGAGAGAGAGAGGAGATTGGAAGAGTGAGAAATGAATGATGAGAGAGAGAAGAAGAAGAAAAAAAAAAAAAAAAAAAAGTTTATAAAACTTTACAAAAAAACCTTTAAAAACATAAAAAAGACTATAATTCCCTTAAAAAATAATGTACATCGGGCATCATTAGTCTTTCTGTTAATTTGGATGGAAAAACTAACTGAAGGACCAATTAAAACTGCCTACATATTTAGAGGGTTTAAATTGCAACAATACAAACGTTTTGGACCACATAGAAATGTGTCAATAGTTAGAAAGTTTAAAATGTGTTTTGCCCAAAGTAGGAGGGGGTAAAAGGAAATCAACGGCCATACAAATCTTACCAAACTTGAGGGGCAAAAATTGTAATTTACCCTATGTTTTAATTAGGCTCCGTCTCCCTCCCCGTAGACAGGCCTCTCACGCTCGCAGACCTCCATTTTGAGAACTCATTCGCGCTAAACCTGAACGAACGACTCATCTGCCTCAGAAGGTAAGCTCCTCTCGCTCCCTCTCCGTGTAAATTCACTCTCAATATATGATATTCAGAATATTAAGGACAAAACCAGAATAGGGCTTGGAATGCTTTGGAAATTCTACTGTGAAAGCCTTAATATAGAAATTTTCGCCTTTCTAATTTGAATTTTCGAGCTCTACTTTCAGAAGTTAAGGCTTTGAAAATCTCTGAATATTTATTATATGCGATTCATCTTGGCCAGACATATGTTTCGTTTCTTGCTCTCTCACTTGAAGTCCTGAATTCAAATTATTCTGCGATTCTGCTTCGTTTTGAAATTGGGATCGATATTGAGTTAGGATTCTGATATTATGGCATCTCAAATCATACACACTATTTTAATTAGCTAGAAAATTATACTTTAGAGGATGCCTTGATTCTTTTTTCAAAAAATTATTTTGGACTTTTGCGATGCAGTTAATCTCATTGCACTATGCGCATTTTGCTACCGAAGTAGTCAGCATGGAAATGAGCTAGTTGGATAGCTAGTCAGTTTGAGAATAAATTTTGATAAATTTTATTTTATATAGTTGAACATCTGAATTTAGCTGGATTGTTCGATATGTTTATGTTGGATTAATGATAGTAGACCCGTAATTATGAGAAGAACAAAATTGGGAATGACTTGAAGCCATTGAACTTAATGGAGGAGATGCCCCTAAATGATTTCTATGGTGCGAATTGATTCATGTAGACAACCCCATTTTGGTGGGACAAAGGTTTTGTTGGTGGCGGTGTTGAGGCTAAAAAAATATTAAATTAGGAGTTTGGATATGAAATTAGTCTTTTTTTGGTCTGTGTTGTTTCCTTTTGGTAAATAATGTGTCTTACTATTCCGAATGAGGTTTTACTTCTAGCTGTCAACCTACCAATAAGTTTCTTTATAATTTTGGTTGTTTCATGAATGTTCAATCAATCATTATTTCAAATTTCTTCTAATCAAAATGATTTGGCATGTGTAAACAATTTGCTGAGTTTATCGGTATGCTAATCAAGTAGAAATATGGTTGCAGTATTTTTTTAGTCTGTAATGGACCAGTGCTTCCTTTTAAGGATAGTGCTACTTTATTGTATTCTTATATTTTATGTTATTGGTTTTTAACCACGGGGGTTAAAGTGTCCATGACATGTACAAGTAGTGAAATGAAAAAAAAAGGCTTCTTCAAATAAAGCAGATCGTGGAGAAGGTTTTGTCATGCCAGTGTGCATTTGAATAGTGCCTTTCTTTGTATTTATTGCTGGTAATTGACTAATAGAATTTCAGATTATAATGAACGTGAATATGTGAGTGAGCATCTTCTACCACGCCCTTCATGTTATTTTCATTCTATGAATTGAAATGAATACTCCCATCATGCCTTTTATTTTGAAAAGTTGCGTTGTTTTGAAAACAAATGTAGATACCAAAATTATAGGTATGGAGAATTGCTGATTAGATAGTAAGTAGATTTACATAATTTTTCTTCAAAATAGCTAAATATCTAAGGTTACCCACATGACTGGAGATGCTGGGCATTTCAAGCTACAAGTCAGGAGTTGTTTACATAAAGAAATATAAATTAAAAACTTAATTTTTGAAAACACCCCATTTTAAATTTATTTACCAAAAGAGGGTTAGCCAGTGTTGGGAACACCGGCATTAAATAAAGTGTTAAAACCGGGGTAACTAAGCCCGGCTATACAATTTATTTTTTCATTTTTTTTTTTTTTTCCTTTTCTATTCCTTGAAGCCGGTGTTCATTACACTGGCTTCAATCTCACTGGCCCACCCCCCAACTCCCACCCTTTATTTCTTGAAACCGGGGTTATGAACCTCATTCAATTTCCCCTGTTTCTATCTCATTCATTTCCCGAACCTCCTCCATTTTCTTAGTTTCGTTGCATGTGCTGCCATTGAGGACATCCCGAAATGATTTATAAAGACTTGGCTCTATTGCAGTATCATTTGTGCTCGATTCTTGTTGGTTTTTCCACTGACTTGATTTCTCCTTTTCGGGAGCATCCATCCCTGAGTTTTCCCCTTCATCAATTACTGGTACTATCTTTTCTACCTCCATTGTATCTATTGTATCTGAGCTGTTCGCTTGTTCCTGAATCTTGACTTTTTTGGTACTCCTTGAGAGATCATCTTCTTCCTCAGTTGTTTTGCCATTGGAAATGTTTTCCTTCTCCAGAGCCTTCTCCATTAGTATATTTTTCATAATTAATACCTGATAAGTAAATGAAAACTAAGTACTTTCAATTAATAAATCTAACTAAAATTAAAGAGTCAAAATGATTTCTATTAGTACAAAAATTAAAAGAAATTTCTTTAAATAGTCCTTAAAATATGCAGTCAAAATATGTTAGGCAAATTATACTCAATCTTGTTTTATTATAGTTTCTTTTTCAATGGTATGTACAACTCAGATGATCATTTTCATCCAAATTAATAAAGTTAGTAACATCAGGGCTACAGTTTTTTCTTTGATAATAGTTTTACCAAATCGTTATGACCTTAAATTATAGTGCTACATAAATAGACTTACAAGTTGGAGGACGGAGTGACGAAGACGAACACACCGGACAGGTATGTAATCCAGATCTCTATCTCCTCTCTTTCACTCTCGATATTTCTGGTGATAGAAAGGTTTTTACCTTGGATCCATAATCCTCTACGACGTGAAGACGAATCTATCGTCGCCGTCGGAACGCGATTCAGTGGCATATCTTCCCATCATTTGCCGATCCACGGTTCCAACCCTGATAGGCTGATCTATGGCGAATCCTGAAACTAAGGCTTAATCATAGTATATATTGAAGAAGAATATTTCAGTTTCGTATGAACCCTAAAAAATTGAGCTGAATTAGTTCAATTTTCAATGGCCTCGACTGAATTTTTTGAGAAACAAAAGTGTTTTTTTTTTCTTTTTGATTTTTAATTTAATATTATTACTTAAAATAGAATGAGAGAAATGATTTTAACGAGCTTAGAGAATACCTCTCTTAGACGCTGACAAGTTCTTAATTTTTTTTTATGGGCCACTCAATTTTTTTCGTCTTTTTTTCTTTTAATTATGTTTAATTTTTTTAATTAAATATGATTAATTAAAAATGTTCTATTGCACATTTTAAATTACTTCAAAAAATAATCAATATGATTGGAAAAATATTTTTACCCAAAAAAAGTAGGTACGATATAAAGTAATTAAATTAAAATTTATCGGCTTGTCAAAATTGATAAAGCTATCCTAATTTATGGTTATTTGTTTGTTATTTTATAGCATGTTAGTAAAAATTAATTTTGTAAAAATATTATTTCACTTTTATGATTATTTATGTAAATTTTAATAGTATATTCATTTTTGGTATTTATAAAACCCCATTGCTCATTAAATTTTATGTGTACGTTTTCGGATATTGCTACTAAAACAACCAAATGATATCTATGTTTTTCAAAAGCCCGTGCGATGCGCGAGTCTAAAAATAGTTTTTATTAAATCGATGGACTAGAACCTGACAACCTTCTACGCAATTGAATGCAGAGTCTAAATCCATGGCAATGGCTAAGATGTTTAGGCAACTAACTCGACTCGGAATAACCAAAATACAGAGCGTCAGTTACAGTTCCACTTCAACCACTCATCCCAAAACACCCGCCCTTACAACGATATCATCCGACAACCGATTCAACACAGTAAGACAAACAGTGCAAAACATTCCAAGAAAAGACAAAATTAGCTTCCTCATCACCACGCTCTCCGATCTCGACGACAGTAAAGACATGGTCTACGGAGCCCTCGACGCGTGGGTCGCGTGGGATCAAAACTTCCCCATCGGCCAACTCAAGAATGTACTCCTCGCCCTCGAGAAATCCCAACAATGGCACCGAGAAATCCAGGTCATCAAGTGGATGCTCAGCAAAGGACAGGGCAACACGATGGGGACATATGGGCAGTTAATTCGGGCCTTGGACATGGATCGGAGGCCCGAAGAAGCCCATGAGATTTGGAGGAAGAAAATCGGGTTGAATCTTCATTCGGTGCCTTGGCAGCTCTGTCATGTGATGATTTCTGTTTATTACAGGAACAATAGGTGGGGGAATGTCGTGAGGCTTTTCAAGGGTTTGGAGGCTTTCGATCGGAAGCCTCCGGAGAGATTGATCGTTCAGAAAGTGGCGGATGCTTATGAGATGTTGGGGTTAGTTGAAGAGAAGGAGAAGGTTATTTTGAAGTACCATCATCTTTTTGTGGAGACAACAGAAAATAATAAGAAGAAGAAGTGGAGATCAAAGAAGCAGAGGAAGTTGGAGAATGAGTGTAGTTCTTTGGACGTTGCTGAAACAGCTCAGCAGGCAAGGGCGAATCTAGGAAATTGATTGATTGGGGGTTAAATTTTTATAGATGTTTATTACATATTTGTATGAATCAGAGGGATTTATGTAAAATTTTAATTAAATTTTTATAAAATTATGAGGGTAAAAGTGAAAATTTTAAAACAACCCCCCCCCGGAAAAAGAAAAAAAAAACTCCGGTTGTATGTTGCCACTATTAGTAACGTTTTTTATGAAAGTAATGATTTTACTATTAGTAGCGCTTTCGATGAAAGTAATGATTTTAAGTTCATTTTTTCTAGTACCTTGTTTGTTTCTGTTGAGATATTTGATTTTCAGAAGGGATTTGAACTAATTTTTTCTCTTGAAGATAAAAGTGAATGTAAGGAGCAATATCTAAAAATTTAGAAATGAATGAGTAAAATGCAAACGTAATTAAACTCCAGGGTATGAAATTGCATTTTAGCCTATCCTTTTTGCTACCCTCTTAGACTTGTTAAAATCATCCTCCTGATTCATGTGTCTCTAATCTTGAGGGTGCATCATTCAGGTGTGTTTAATCTTGAGGTGCGTTTGTTTGGGATAAAATGAAATAAAATAAAATAAAATTGGGACAAAAAAATAAAAAGAAAAAAGATTGATAAAAAAAAATTATTTAGTATAGAAAGAAAATGAGAAGAAAAAAAAATACATAATTTTTAAAAAAAAAAAAAAATCCACACAAAATTGAGAGAAAAATGGAAAAAGTGGAGGAGAATTTTTCAAGAAGAGAGTAAAATTAAAATCATACCCTTAATAATAGAATTTTTAATTTATTTTTATAGTATATGAAGATAAAATAATAAAGTGAATTATTTTTATTTTTTTTTTGAATATTTTCCTCTCATTTTTATTTTTCTTTCTCTTTTCCATCCTCCTAACCGAACTTGCCCGAATGTTTTTCATCTCCAACCTTTTAATGTTATAAATCCACAATAAACAAAACTTACATAAAGAGTAATCAACGGTTAAAAGAATAAAAACCATATATTAATATAACAAATTTAATCAACTTTTACAATAATAAACCTTATTTAGTAAGAATGAAAAAATAACCCACAATGGATATTTACAATAATAAACCTTATTAATGACCAGTTGACCACACTCGACCTCCTTACCTCAAATCAAATATAAAATAAAAATCAAATGTAAAATACGGCAAACAAGAATATGATCAAACAATGATTTGAACACCGACAATACCAAACAATAATCTGTCTTATCACACTCCTTATTTCTTCCCCATCAAAATCCATTCCGGAACTATGGCCAAAAAAACAAGTAAGAATCAGATCTATAATCCATTCAAAAAAAAAGGAGAAGGAAAAAAAAAAAATAGATTTCATCAAAGAAACAACGAAACCAGGAAAAAAAAATGATACCCGCAGTTTTGTTTTGCATGCAAGTCTTGCTTTCAGCTCATCGGCCGCCACATTGATGAACTCTTGGGTATTCAGGTATTGCTCCCTTTCGACCCTAAAGAATGGATGGTTTCAATTTTAACCATAAACAGTTGCTGACAATGTCCTCGATAGTGGACTCATATTATTATTATTATTATGCTTGATGCATGTTTATATGATGCTTCATTTTTCGTGTTCGTACGAGAGGTACATGCTAGCTATCGATAAAATAGAGGTATTTTAAAAACAAATTGTGAAAACTTACATCGGGCCATGAACTAGACGTGCCAGATCTTTTGTCATCTTCCCAGACTCCACAGCACCGATACAAGAGGCTTCTAGTTTCTCAGTAAAATCCAGGAGTCTGGCATTGCCATCCAGCCTTGCCCTAAATCATAAACAAGGTAATGTATGCTGAATCTAAAACCATCTAATACGAACCAATATTTCAACGAGAGTAAGTGGTCGTAGTTTGAGTACTGAATTGAAATTTGAATTTCAACAAGAGTAAGTGGTCGTAGTTTGAGTACTGAATTGAAATTTGAATTAGAAACGGACCAATTGAAAAAAATTACATCTGTTTGATCCAATTTCAAGGCTCCAACCATACTCCCAAAGACTATTTAGACCCTGTTTGTTTAGTGCTTCTGTCCCTAATATAGTGAATAAAAAAAATCTGTTTCTGTTCTGCTTCCTGGTTTTTTAACAAATTTATGGGAACCAAAAACAAAAAAAAGAATTATTCCGAGATTTACGTTTCCGTTGTCTGTTTTTGTTCCCAGATTCAAAACAGAGGAGAAAACTGGGAACGGAAAAAAATTGTTTCAGTTTTGTTCCCAGTATTTTTTGTTTCTCAAAATCTGGGAACAGGATATCAACATATTCATTTGTTTCCATATTTCTGTTTCTGTTCCAAGTTTTATGGGAACAGAAACAAATGATCCCTACCTGTGTGCAAGTCCCCTAGACCAGGCAAAGATTAAGGCGATGCCGTTTGTGCTTGTTTCACCACCTTTTTCATGAACCCTGTAGTGGCGCGTAACAGTTCCATGGGCTGCTTCAGCTTGTATGGTCTTCCCATCAGGACACACCTGATAACCCCCATCCATAATCCATTACAATTTCTAAAATAAGAATTCCAACTGCTATTAACAACACTGATCACAAATTTTCAGAACAAAATTTTGGGAACAGAACAGAAACACATTTATTTCCCTATACTTCTATTTTTCGGGAAAGGGAAAAGAAACTGAAACGCTAAACTAACACCAGCGACGTTCATATTAGAAAGTACAGTAAGCCATTGAAGTTGTGAGGAATTGAAATTGTGAAATCAATGGCAGAAATAGTTTGAACCAAAATGAAAGGGCATCAAATCTAACATGTACAATTCATATATATATATATATTCAAAAAAAAAAAAAACATACCAGGACTGATGTCATCAGCCCAACAGATCCAAATCCTGTGGATGAGATGTTGGATAAAAATCCGTTTTAGGTTGCAAACGATATAATACGAATTTGAAATGGAACAAACTGTGGAAACCATATGAGAAATGTAATGAACTCTATGTAGCATTCGGTTTCATTATATTTGGTACGTAGAATGGAATATAATTTTGCTTGGACATCCGTTCAAAATTTGATTCCATTCCCGCCACATACCAAACATCACCTAAGGTTTTTTTTTGAGCTTTTTGTACTTTGTACTCCCGAAGTTTCAGAGAAATCTCACTTTAGTCTTTGTCATTTCCATTTGAAGACATTAAACCCTAAAGTATCTAAATCGTGTCAAGTCAGTCCTTTCGTGATTTTTTATGATGGAATTCACCCATGTGAGTGATTCCATGTTTGACACATGACTGATTTTTGTCATAAAAAATAACAGAGTTACTGATTTGGACTGACTTGACACGATTTTGATACTTTAGGGTTTAATGTGCTCAAATTAAAAGTATAGGGACTAGAGTGAGATGTCTCAGAAACGTCAAGGGTGCAAAGTGCAAAAATCTCGTTATTTTTTGTACACAAACCTTGTGCCGTGAAATCACTCTGCACGTCTCCATCATAGTTCTTGCAAGCCCACACATAACCACCTTCACTCTTAACAGCATAAGCAACCATATCATCAATGAGACGGTGTTCGTACCTACACATTTAAATCGTTCAAACTTGAATATTTAGTGAAGAACTGCAAAAAGCGGCATATTGAGATTGAAAGGTTTAGTCAACTACTCACCATGTCCCAATACCTTCAAACTTTGATTTCCACTTGGTTTCATAAACTTCTTGGAATATGTCCTTGAATCTTCAGCAAGTAGGGAAAAAAAACAAGAGAACAAGGTTGAAATTACCAGAAACTCGGGGAAAAAAAATATCGACAAAAAAAATATGTTTATATTTTGTTCTCAGAAATTTTGTTTAAAAAATCTGGAACAGAACAGATAGGGCAAAGGTACATACCTTCCATCATATTCCTTGAGAATAGTATTTTTGGTGCTCAAGTAAAGTGGCCATTTCTTCTGGAAAGCAGTGCTCATTGAAGCCTCAGCAAATGCATATATCGACTAAGTTTTCTCATAGCAAACACAGGACATATTAAATCAGTATCTTGCAGCAATCCAAATATTTTTGTTAAATTTAACTTTCCCAAAATTATAAAATTCAAACCTCATCGGTATTGTACATGGCCAAAGCGACTCCCCTACCACCATCAAAGTTAAAAACATCCAATTCTATCTTCTCATCCTTCCCTTCTGGTACTGCATAAAAATTAAGAAACTCTTTCTTTTATGCTCAAATCCAAAAAGACTGAAATCTTTAAATAGATAAAGCGAATGCCTACCAAACACAAGCTTAAGTTTCCCAGGTCCTTTAGTAAGCATATCCGTTGCTCTATACTGATCACCAAAAGCATGTCTTCCAATGCATATTGGTTTTGTCCAACCTGAAAATATCAGCTACTATTGTAAATCTATTCCACAATTTCTTCTTCCGTTCCTCAAGTTTGGGGGACTTGTTTCTTTCCTGCTCTAGTTTGTTCGCTCTTGTTTATGCTTCATAACCCGTTTGCAGTTTATTGCTACCGAAAATTTTACTTACCATAAAAAATTAAAAACAAAACGCTCTATTCCATCAACTATAAGAAAGACCAGTTGAAAAAACAGTAAATACCTGGGACCAGGCGAGTAATGTTTTTGCAAATAATTGGTTCCCTAAAGATGGTGCCTGCAAATAGTCCATCATCAATGTATTAAATATTCACATATGAAAAAAGCAATTAAGCAAGCATTATTAAGGGACAAATTCACTAACCATTTAACATGTTTCTAATTGTATTAGTAGGACACCTCCACATTTGCTTCAAGTCGTACTCCTTCACACGAGCTTCATCTGTAAATTAGGTTGCCGCAAGATATTAAATTTGAATCCATGCTTATTAATGAAAGAAATCACAGAACATTTTTTCTTCCCCCTGTCAAACTCAATACCTGGATTAATGGTTGCACACTTGATCGCCACATTGTACCTACAACCAGACCATATACATTAGAACTTTTTTTTCCTTGATTATACATCAGAATCAAATGATACAACTACAAATGGATCAAAGAATCAAAAGAGAAGAATTGTTAGGATTTTGGAAAATTTTCCCCAGAAATTAAGAACAAAAAAGATCAATAAATTCTTCAAGAAATTGCTAACATTTCAAAGCAATCTACAATAGAATTAAGTATACTGCATACTTGAGCGTTGCTTCGGCACTCTCAACTGTAACTTTGTCATCAGTGGCATCACGGTTACGAAGGCCAAGGTCGAAGTACTTGATATCCAACTCCAGAAATGGAAAAATGAGCTGTATTAAGTACATGAACACTCAAAATTCTAGCTAGCAAATTTACGAAATTAATGAAAAAGATGAGCTACAAGCACATTTTCCGAAGTACTAACCGAAAAATAATTACCTTATCCTTTATTGATTGCCAGATAATGCGAGTCATTTCATCCCCTGCAAGAAGATGAAGAAATCGAATATGAGTTCATACATCTGAAACTTACAGACTGAGTCAGTATGTGATATCGTTTAATTAAATAAAGCAATCCAAAATTCGATAGGAGTATTTTCTACTCATCGTAATGGTAGACTCGATGATGATAAGATTATCGGATAGCAGTTGTTCAACCCAGCTTCGTAGTCTAGCAAGCATTTACGGAGAACTTCTTTGTCTAATTTAAAAATCTATCTATGAGTTTGTATCTTAGAAGCGTTACTATCATTCTAGGATTTACAGTTGCCTACTATCATTTGTTCCATTTCCATTATTGAATTGAGATTGATTTCTCGTCTTTGGCAGCCGAGCCAGACGATACCTGCATCACTCCTTCATCCAACTTCAACTGAATCCCGTGATATCTTCGCACGGCGTAGAACATATTCTTCGCCGTTCATCATCAAGAAGAGTTTCAACATCACCTCTAGTATAGATCTGATCTTTCTCCATTGACTTCCTTGAACAAAATCGTGCCGGACAGCCCCACATGAAGCCACCGCTAAACTACAGCAGCTGATCGATACTATCACCTCCTCCATTGATGTTTATGGTTAGGCTGCTTAGGCATGTGTTTTTCTTTTCACATTTTTGTATTTAATTCATCCTCAAGAATTAGGTAAAAAAAAATTGGATAATTTGGTAAGAATTCATAGATTTAATAATTTACATCTTTCCAAGAAATGTTAGTCCACGTGGGAATGTGCTCATTTTCTTGCCAATCAAAATTTAATTATTCCGGACAACATTTTAAAATTTAATAATTTAATTTTAAATATTTCACGACAATACTAAAAAAAAAAAAAAAAAGAATAAAAAAATGCGCTCTTAAAATCAGTAAAAAAATAATTAATCAAAATGAGCATAAATTTTTCTGAACATACATTATCATAAAATTAAAACAAAAACTATTACCTTTGACATTATTTGGACTCTTAAATATTTAAAGGGTTTTTTTTATTAAAAAAATCTTTTAAGAACCAACTCCGCAATAAACTATTTCATTTCTCTAGTTTTTCAATTTAAAATTTCTTTGAAGAAAAAGAAATGTATTGAAGTGTTAATCAAACGTCACTCCAAATGTAGCGTCCGAATATTTCCGACCACATAGTGAGCAAAGGAGTAACATCTAAGTTTCTGGGTTGATAATTCTAATCTGGGTCCACCCCACAAATCATTTTAGGAAAAATTACTGTTTACTCCCAAAATTACTTTCTGTGCACCGACTACTCTCATCCATCTTTTCTTGGACCGTTCACTCTCATCGCCGGCAATTCTTACACCGATTAGTCTCATTTCCAAAAATGGCGGACGATAAAATTACTGAAATGTCCTCCTGTGATTCACGCTTCATCAACCTCGAAGAACAACGTTGACGGACTCTCGATTTTCTGGCGCACTATGCTAGGGAAGCCATCTGGTACAGGTGGATCATAGGAAGATGAGGAGCTACTAGCGGGGAAGAGAGAGAGGGGGAGCTTACCTCATCTTCAATGATGGACTACACGTCTTCGATTGATTTGTAGTTTAGATAGAGAGACTTGATGAAAGAAAAGGCAGAGGAAGAAGGAAGTGTGTGACAGCTGGAGATATTTTTTCCAGCCGTTGTGCGTGACAGATTTAAACTTTTCACCCTATAGTTGTTTTGACTTTGCACCTTAGTTAAATTTGTAAAGAGAGAAATATAATTGATGTTACATTCAACCTCCACGGTTGTTGAATATAACATCATATAATTTTTAACCATGAAAATATAAAATAAGAGAACAATTGATATTATATTCAACATACATTGATGTTGAATGTTAAATTCAACATCCACATGAGGAATATTTTGGTTAGAAAAAAATAATATCATAAAAAAAAAAAAAAAGACAATTGATATTATATTTAATACCTACAGATTAAATGTTACATTCCACATCCATATAAGGGTATTTTAGTAAAAAAAAAAAATTATTCGTGCCAAAAAAAAAAAAATTGATAGGTTTAATCAATAATTTATTCTGCATTTTGGGAAGTTAATGGTGCATGCCCATCATTTTATTTATAATAATTAATAGACGATACCTCCTCTTTTCTCTCTCTTAGTTTAAGAAAAATGCATTTTATCCCTTATATTTTAATTTAATTGGTTTTTAAAATCCAAACATTTTAAATCTTGACTATTTAAAAAATTTTGAAGATAAATTTTGAGATTTGAGGACTATTATTATTTTTTATCTATTTACATCTGCTTTTCATATCAAAAATACATATCTGAATATTTAAAAAACTAAAATTAATTTGATCAATCAATGTAACATTTTGATTCTTGAGTTTAAATTTGAAATACAGCATGTCATTTTAATAAATATCAACAACATAACCTGTCACAACATAACCTGTCAGTTTCATAATAACTAAGAGATCGTTTATCTTCTCATATTAATTACTTAAGGTACCCTCGATTATATTTTGTTGACAAAATACTTTTGTAACGTAACATTTTTTATTGTTTATTCCATATTTTCGATTTCCTACTTTTATATCTCTCTTGTTATCTATTTTTTCAAAAATTTGTTACTTTTATTTTGCATTTTTTTTTTTTATTATTTTTGGTAGATAAAAAATCAAAAATAAAAATCTAGAATATAAAATACCAAAAAAGAAAAAAAAAATAGAAAATTAGGATTTGAAAAATAAAAAAAGTTAAAGTTTTGTTTTTGTTTTTGTTTTCTTTCTTTTTTTCTAATTTTTTACTTTTTTTTTTTCTTCTATAAACACCATATAAAAAAATACAGAACAAAAGTAAAAATTAAAAAATAGAAAACAAGAGAGAAAGATAGAGACTAAAAAATAAAAAAAAATAAAAAAAAATTTGAAAATTAAGAAATAAAAAAAAATATATATTACAAGAGTATTTTTATCAATAAAATATGATAAGTGGTATTTCAAGTATTATAAAAACTGTACATGTAACTTTAGTATTTGTCAAAATAATAAGGATGTTTCGGATATAAACTTTTTCATCAGTACATGTAAATAATTAAAAATTTAAAATAACAAAAAATAAACTTTCATTCATCCCCAAATGTTTGAAATTAGTTGTATAATTAATCCGTTGAATTGTTGTGGGTCTGTCTAACAAGCATGACTGAGAAAATGATTATTTATTTGTAAACGCTTAAAAAAATAATAAAATTTGATCTCACATTGGTTTTAGCGGCACAATACAATACGCCAATTTACAGAAAAAAAAATTATTAATAAATTCTCAATATTACACGTGAAACACTTGGGTATTGTTTGATTATTTTGAAAATAATAGTATCAATTTCAAAATAAAATTATAATTGTAAATTAATACAAATATTTTTTTAAATTTTTTCATGGATTGTTTTTTAATTATTCCTTTCAATTGTGATGGACAAATTGGGATACACAAAAAAATAAAAAGTTTTTAAACTATTTATATTCCTCATTGAATGAATGAGTAGAATGAATGTACTCATTCATTTAAGAGATTGCACATTTATTTAGTATATGTAGATTAATATTATTAAAATTAAGGAGAGCTCAAAAAAGAGAAAATGTACTCATTCATTTAAGAGATTGCACTTTTCAAATAAATTTATTTAATATATGTAGATTAATATTATTAAAATTAAAGAGAGCTCAAAAAAGTTCCTCTAACATTTCTAAACCCTACAAAGGGTTTTTTGCTTTTAGTGTTTTATATAGATATAGGCAAGACAAGTTCTACCATGCATAAAAATTATAAAATAAAAACAAAAATAAATAAAATGCATTAAATAAGATAGTGATGGATTTATTTTTAAATTTAATAATAAACAATTGTTGATGTGAATTTTTTATTTTTATTCTCACTTGACTTGACCGATACCGGCCGGTATATTAAATTTTACAAGTGATTGATCACTGAGTTGAGATTGAGATTGAAATCATTGAGGAAATTCTAGTATTATAACTAACCATCTCGTCCCTCGCCAGTAGCCCCTGCACCCCATTCATCTCTCTCTCTCTATATATTTTCTCTCTTCTCGTCCTCGTCCTCCCCTTCTTATTCTTCCCTCCCCTCCTCTCTCTTTCTCTAGGAGATAGAAAGGAGGAGAGGGAAGAGAGAGAAATAAAAAAAACAAAGAGAAATTTTATTGCCGACACAGTGTTGACACCAACACTAGCGCAGTGGAGGCAAAGAAAGGGATAGTGAAAGAAAGAATATGTAAAAAAAGAAAAAGTTGAGAGAATATATGTATGAATAATTTAAAGGGTAAAATGATACTTAAATTAAATATTTTTTATTTATTTTTGAAGGTGTATAATTAACAAAAAGAATTGTATACTCAGAATCAACCTATATATGCATATATATATATATATATATATATATATATATACATTATAATTATGAAAATCAACCTGTACACAACATTAAAATAATTATTTTAAAATTGCACTCTAATTTATTATTGAACTTATTTTATAATTCACTTGAGACAAAATCTCCTATTTTATTAAAACACGATTTAATATTATAGGAATTTCAAACAATAATTCAGATTAATTTTGAATTTTAGAGACCAATTAACCCAATGAATTAGGTATAGCTACTAATTTTTTTAAATATATTGAATAGATATGTGCAACACGTGAATCACATGAAATGCTCCTAACATCGAAATTGCATTATTAGTAATCAATTGGGCATCATGATTGATGTAATCAATACTATGTCATATATATATATATATATATGTTTGATTATATGCGAAAGTGTAATAATTTAAATATCTCTTCTACTCTGTATAATATTTTTACTTTATCTTTTCTACTTTCAAAAGATATATTTTATTTATTTTTACTTTATTCAAAATGAGAATTTTTTTTTTTTCCGTTTAAATTAACTAAATGTGTTTAAAATCGATGTAATTAAAAATTTCATCTAATTTATAGATGAAATAGACGAAATTATCTATTTATTTTAATTAGTCAAAATAGTATTTATTTTTATATAATTTTTTATTTTATTCGAAAGTGGAAGTAGGTAAAGTATAACTTTTTAAAGTGAATAAAAATAAAATAATAATTAGATAAAGTAAAAAGAATAAAAGGCAATTTACCTTTAGATAAATACATTTTTAAAGTGAACAAAACTTACATGTGTCTGCTTATAAATTGAGTAAAAATGGGTAAATAACAGCTAGGCTAAAATATCCATATTATATAGCCAAACATACTTTAATTTGTAGTCAAGTCGCTATTTTTAATGGAACTTAATTCCTGCTGATTCTAATGGAGCTTTGCATATAATAAATAAATCTATTGACTACCAACTGCTGATGTAGCCTACAATAATGGAGTTATATAATTCATTCAAATGATTTTTATAAAATTATTAAATTTTAAATTATCATTAAGTTAGTAAACTAACCATACACTCACTATTTCAAAATTGATATCATAAGATAAATGTCTAATGAATATTTGTCATATATATATATATATATGATGATATTTAAGGGCGTAATTGATAATATGTTTTTTATATTATTTGTTTCTGGACCAATTTACGTGTACTTTGACTAATATCTTTTTAAGACAATTTTAAAGACGTACTCTTCCACACTGGGATGATGCATTCAAGATTAAATTCAAGATTTAGGGCATGTTTGATAACCACTTAAAAAATTAAGTGTTGAAATTTTAAGTGCTGAAAATATCAGAATGTTATTTGATAAAATTGTACTGAAAATTTAAGTGCTGATTTTTTTTTTTATAAGTACAAAATTTGTATGTTAAAAATTGTTTAATTTACATAACTACCTTTGAATTAAGATAATATGGAGAAAAAAAAATTGAGACCAAAACAATAAAATCAAGGTGCCATTTAAAAAAAATTATATTAAAATTAAAAGTAAAAATTAACTAAAAAATATATAATATTATAAAATTTTTATGCAGTTTGATTACTTAAATTAAATTATAACAATAATTTAAATATAAAATAAAATTAAAACTCTAAAATAATCTAAAGTTAATTCAATTTTCATTAAACTTAACCCTAATTAAACTCTCATAGGAGATCAAGAGTAAAATGATTAAAACATAATTTTTTTTAAGTGAAAACTAATAGAGTGCATTAAGCAAAATAAAATAAGTGAAAGAGTCTTGACTTAATTTTTTCCTCATATTTTGACTTAATTTTTAAGTTAATTTAATTAATTAAGTGATACTAATTGTATTTATCAAATAAACTTAATTAATTAAGTATTTAATATAATCAATTTTAAGTACTTATTTTTTTTTTTATCAAACATGCTCTTAATCTTTAAAGTACTCTCTGAAAAAATCAAAACCTAGTTTACAAGAAAATATGACACTTCTTCTTGTCAACCGAATTAACAGTACATAATAATAATAATAATAATAATACCACTTTTAGATTAAATAAAATAAAAATCCAACTCTCGGAATCGATTTTGACAAAAATAATTTCAAATTGTGCATGAAAATTATTTTATGTGCTTCAAATTATATTGATATTTATACTTTTAAATTGATTTTTGCAGATAATACTTTTATCCAAACTAGCAATTATTTGAGGTTGCATATTAGCTAATAATCTTGAGACATCAATATCTTATTAGTTCTGTTAAGAGTAAATTGCACTTGTCACCCAAAAATTTGTATGATTGCACATTATTCTCTCAAGTGTGCGCGCGCATATCGTTCTCAAGAGTTTGTTTTTCGTTGTCATTGGTCCCTTACACACTTCTGGCTATTTTTTAAAAACATATAACGTTTTCTTTGTTACATTATTTTCCTGTTTCTGATAAAACTAACCATAAATGATCAATAAAGTCAATTAGAATGAAAATAAAATTTGAAAAAATAAAGACATGAAACTTGAAATTTCACATACCATTTTACTACAATGCATTTAAGCATGTGTTAAGGTGTATATATAAAAAGAAAAAAAAAAAGAAAAAAAAAAATAGATGAATAATTAGAGGTAACAAGAGAGAGAGGGTCTCACCATCCATTTCAACTACTGGGTTGGCCACTTTGATCTTCTCGAATCCCATTTTTATATATATATTTTCTTCCAACACAAGAGGAGATTTGATTTTGTGAAGAGAGATATAAAATGGATGATGCAAGTAGAAGGGGTATGGGGAGGGTGTGTATTTATACACACAACCATATTGAACAAAAACACAAATTATAGAATTAATTGTCTTTTACCTCTTTATATTTTCATTTTATTTTATTTTGTCCCCTCTACTTTAAAAATCTATACTTTATTCTTTTCTACTTATGATAAATTTGAAAACTAATTTCGATTTTGTTGATTTTAATAGTTTGTTCTGAAAAAAAAAAGATGAAATTCATAAAAAGGACAAAATTATCCTTCATTTTAATTTTTAATTTATTAAAAAAATAAAAGTAAAGAGATAAAAAGAGTTAGAGAGAGAAAATATCAGTTTTTTCCTATTATTACATTTATATGTTAAATTTAAATTAAAAAATAATTTTGAATAAAATGTGAAGTCCTTTATTCAAAGAGTAGAAGGGGGTAAAATGGATATAAAACAAAAGTAGAAGGGAGTAAAAGATAATTAATCCGAAATTGAACCGCATTTTCATTTAGGCAAGATCAGCGAATAACCCATGTATTTTGACAATTATCTTAATTAAATGTCCCTACTTTTAAATTATCTCAATTAAACCCTTCTACTTTTAAATTGCTTCAAAGCAACCCTTCTGTCTATAAGCGAATGCCACTGCCACCTAGGGATAGTCATGGGTTTCGGGGCCCGTTAAGCCCACCCAGTCCGGCCCTATTTTTTTAGGGCTTGGCTGAAAGCTTGAGCCCATGGATGACTTGGGCTCAAGTTCTGAGGTCCGACTAAATCTAGGGTTGGGCTTGGACTAGGCCAAAATTTTTAGGGCCGGCCCGGCCCGAGCCCGGCCCGATATTTATTATTTTATTATATATATATAGTGGGTGAGTATGAATTTCGATGATATTGTCTCTTTCTTTTGAATAATTGAAAAAATATCCTTGGACAATTACGTTGAAGTGTCTTTGTCTTTTTTATTTGCTTTGTGATGAGGACCCACAAGAGATTGTGATTGATTTGATCAAGCATTGAATAGCAGGAAATCATGACAAAAAACAAAATAGCTGAAAATCTTGACCCAATAAAAAAATAGCTGAAAATTATGTAAAACTTTCAATGTAGAAATTAAGTGTATCAAGTTTTATGGCTCTCTCTCTGAAAGGCCAAAAACCTCCCTCCCCTTGCCTCTGCCATCACCTAGCCGCCGTCATCGATAGGTCGCTTCATGTCAACCGCCACCGCCAGAGAGAGAGGGGTAGCATAGATCTGTCATGGATCTATGCCGTGAGCACAGATCCATGGTAGATCTATCCATTTTTCACAAAACCCACAAATAGCTCGAGATTCGGCAGCTTGAAAATTATGGATTCTTCTTTCTCCTTCGGAATCCATTGATGAGCTTCTTTGCCTGCTTGATGTAAGATCCCAATTCCGTTATCTCTTTGTGTGTGTGTTGTATTATATGTAGAAATGTAGATTACGAATACACACGCTAAATTACTATTTTTTTATCAATTGTTTGTGTAATCAGTGTTAAATTTTTGGGATTGATGATTGTTTGTTCAATCAATGATTCATACATGTGATTGCAGCAGTGTTCGTAGATTGAATTTTATAATTCCAATTTAATGATTTACTAGGTTGATTTATATAGTGGTTATCATTCTTTAAAAAAAAAAAATTGATTTGTAGCTGTTGTTGAGAATGAATGGCGATTATGTTTTTCTATTTATTTTTTAAATTAAAACATATATATATATATATATATATAGGGCCGACCCAGCCCTAAGGCTGGACTTGGGCCCTAATTATTTTGATAGGGTCGGGCTTGGGAATGAAAATAAGATCCGACCTTAGGGCCGAGTCGGATTAGGGTCTTGGATATTTTTTAAATACTCTAGCTAAAGCCCGACCCAGCCCGACCCATGACCAACTCTACTAGCAAGGGGAGGTATTTTTTTTTTTTTTTTTGTCAATGAGAATTTGACTCTCCTAAGGAACACTTTAGGAATTAAATTTTGAATTTAATCAAGAATGCACTAGGCCGATGTGGAAGAGTGCGTCATTAAAATCGTCTAGAGAGGTGATTAATCAAGATACACTTAAACTAGTCCGGGCACATCTTACTGTAAAAAATTAAAATAATATCTAACTTGAACAACCACCCCCACATGTGAGAAAATAATTAAGGATTAATTTCACTTACTTCCCTAAAGATTTATTCATATTATTGGAACACCCCCTTCTTCTTTATCAAATTCCATTGTTTTTTCTTATAATTTTAGACAATTGTATTAACATATTTCACCTGCTCTGAAGGACCGTAACCAATGACAATTTTCTGATGTAAACAAACAAAAAAAAAAAGTGTATTTTTAATTCTGTATTTATTTGTTTAATTTTTAAAAGTCTAAAACTAGTAATTTCCGAGGTCTAATGTCACATTTTAATATTACTTTGTAAACATGATTTTATATAATTTAAAATTATAAATTTTAAAATTTAACTAATTAATTATCTTAAATAATTAAATTTACTTTATAAATTAGAATGGCGTGAATTTTAAAAAACAATTGTAATTAGTAAAAATATAAAAGTTTATACAAAATAAAATATAAAAATCTAATCTAATACTAATATATAAAAGTAGAAGGAGAGAAAAACATTTAATAAGGTTTGAGAATGACTCCTTCAAATTTTTTGGTGAGTTTTTATTTATTTTTCATTAATTATTACTATCTCTTCCTAAGTTCTTATATTTTTTTCATTTTTTTTCAATAAGCCTTCTTCAAGCTTTTTGAAAACTTCATAATAATAATAATAATAATAATATTAAAATATATAATTATTTTAATTTCAAAAAAATAATTATAATTACAAATAAAAAATCCACAAGTCTAATATTTTTTAACCGAGTGAAAGTATTAATAAATAAAATCACATATGAATACGTTACCAAATAATTCAAAAAAAAAAATTAAATTAAACAATTTATATATGTAGTGCAATTAAATTTTACAGATAAAAAATATTTAATTTTTAGAGTAATTTTAAATTTAAAAATTTCAGCAGCAAATACTCTTTAAGTACTTAAAAAACACAAAAAAATTATCGTTTGATAAAAAAAAAATTAGAATAGAAAATGTATTACATAAATCAACAATTTTTAATTCTCATAATAATTTTTAATTCTAAAAAATCAGCACAAAATACTTTTTAAATACTAAAAAAATATATTAACTATCATTTCATCTCGAAAGTATCAAAAAATTATGAATATATTTACATAAACATAATTTAAAAACCAAAATTATAATTATGAATATATTTACATAAACTAAAAAAAAATTAGTGGCCGACAGAAGTGGAATGGCCATTGGTGATATAACCATGATTGTAACATTAGTACTTGAATGAATTCTAATAAATTAGATTAAGACTAAAATGCTTATTTAGTTTAGAAATTTTTATTAATTACTTCACCATTCCATTAAAATTTGTGATTTTCTTTACAACTATCTGTTTCATGCATTTCGGTGTAAGTTTTTTTTTTTTTTTTTTGCCACTTCCAGAACAAATCATATATTTTAGCAATTTTATCTATATAATAAAACATAACAATTTTTAAAAATTTAGTTTTTAATTAAAGATTAAGGCTAATTTGGGTAAAAATAGGGAGCGGAAATTACTTCATGAATTCTTTAGGAAAATTACATCTTGGTCCCTAAAGTATGGGATAAGTGTCTATATAGACTCTAAAATTCGCTGAATTGCACATCCCTCAAATTACACAATTGTGTCAATCCTGCAAAATTGAAAATATTAATGATTTTTGACAGAAAATAGATTGTTTTCAACACTGGGATATTTTTATAATTTCACCACCTCACTAAACGTAAGATATTTTCTCCATATATTTCCCTAAAAACGATTCGTGTCTCTCTTTTTTATTTTTCAAACGAATTGTTATTAAAGAAATGTTAGGAGAAACGTTTTAGGTTTAGTGAAGATATCCCCAGCAGAATGTTAAACGTTGAGTGTCACGATCTAAGCTTGTCCAGTGTTTGTTTTCGCACATGACGGCTTGTCCGTGATCCTTTCCATTTGTTTTCTTACTTAGTTTAGCTTAATTTAATTTATATCCATTATTTCTTGTAAAAGGACCACATTATGTTTTCTCAAGTATAATGATATCTATTCGTATCACTTGTATTTTTTTACTTAAAGTACTATGTGAGAGGACATGCTATTTTAAATCTTTCACACTTGTAGTCTTCAATATTTATACAATTGTTATTCTTATTGTAATTGTATTCTTACTACAATGTTTGCATATGCTGTTTTATTGAAACTTGTTGTTATTAAAATCGCTTATGCTATTCTAGATTCTTTGATCTTCAGACTAGCTACTAGATAATCCTTTAGTTAGCGCCGCACGATCCGTTTTCTAGCCTCGAAAGGCTCGCCCCATGACACTGAGCATACCTCTTTTCCATCCAAAATTATTACCAACATTTGTAGGATTGAAAAAAATATAAAACTTGAAAGACTAAATATACAAGTTGATATATCTCGGGGTTCACATACCAAAAAAAAATATAATTTCCCAAATTTTCATACTTTCCTTAGTATTTTTGGACAAAAAAGAAATATATATTTTTAATAGTTAATCACAACTTACAAATTATTGAAGATACTGAATCCACTAAAATATTATAAAATAAGATCTATTTGATAATAGTATTTTTCGATCTCTACCATTTTTTAATTAAGCCATGTGAATTAATCTATTTTTAAAGTACGATTTTTAATTTTTTGCTGATGCGGAGAAATTAAATAAATCGATATGATTGGAGATTTGTGAAAAGGAAATATTCCTTTTACTTCCAGCTTATGAGGGTTTACTTTCTTTATTTTATATTGATGAATCATAAAGCAGTGAATCTCAAAATAATAATAATAATAATAATAATTGAAATATTTTGGAATATAATATAAATGTTTAAAATATCAGTGAATGATTAGATCTATTGTTAGTTCCAGCCGCCAACGCTTACTCAATTATAAGGTATTTAATTTGGAGAAGGAATTTTTATATTTTTTTATTTTTTTTGAGTTTTTATTTTATAGTCCTTATCTAAGAGCTAGTGTAAAGAAAAACCCAAACAAAGAGTTAACTTAGCCTTTCAACCTCCTAGTACAATGAGTTTAATTTTTGATCCTTTCACCCTTGACGATTTTAATGAAAAGACAACCATACTTCTGCATATATGTAAAATGGTGAAAATATTTGAAACCCTAATCCCACAATTTCTCAATTTTCAGCCGCCTCTCTCTCTCTCCTCTCTCGGCCGAAACGGAGCTCACCTCCACCGCCGTCCAGTCGCCCACGTTCTCTTCCCTCTCGGCCGAAACAGAGCACAGCGCCGTCCGCCGCTTCAAGAGAGGAAAACGAGGAGAGAGAAGCGACGACTCGCGAAGACGAATAGATGTTAGACAGTGACGACGAAGACGAACAGACGACGATGGCAGACAACGATCTTGTCGTCGTCGGGGAGCTCTCCACCGGCAACGCGATAGGCATCCCATGTCTCCCCTTCATCCCCTAGCATTCCGGCGAAAACCCCAAATAGCCTTCGTATTTCTTCTTCACGTAATCGAACTCCTCTGCGCATAGAAGAACATCATATCTTTGCCTACCCATTATCTCCCTTCTCTCTCTATAAAATATGTTTTTAGAGAGAGAGAGAGACGGTGCTCCTCTGAGGGGCTTGGCCGGAGATGAAGCAGAGAGGTGAGTCTTGCAGAAGCCATGGAAGCGTTATAATATCTAAACAAGTCTTTGAGTTTCAATACTTTCCCGTGAATTGGTTTCTGACAAATATCAGCTCGTTTGGGCGGATCAATTTCAAACAGTGATCTGTTCATCTAGCTCTTGATTTTCGAATGAGATATTTTCATAAGATTTAGTTGTTGTAGTTGATGTTTCTGTATTAGATTGAGTTTTATCAGATCTGAAAATTAATTCAAATTTGTTTTTTTCTCTATTTTTTTCAGAAGATATTTGTGGTGTAACAAGCAACGGAGACGGTATCGGTAGTGATGATGATAGGGATATGAATGGTGGTAGAGGTGGAGGGGGTGTTCATTTTTTACGTTAATGTTAATGTATGCGTAATTTTTTCACACGTGTTTTCTAGACAACATGAAATGCGTTAACGTTAACACAGAAGAAAACTAAAAAAAATGCATTAACGTTAATACAAACTCAATCCAAACACATGTTCAGCTCAAAAAGATAAAATATCCCATAATAGTACGTTAATATACAAAATCCCAAAGAATAAAGGTATGTTAACGCTAAAAGAATATGAAAATGTGTTGACGTTAACACACAAAAGTCAAAAAATGTGCATTAACGTTAATGCACACCTAACTAAAAAATAAAATAAAATCTCATGCGATTGTGAAATGCGTTAACATTAACGCTCAAAACCCGTAAAAATACGTTAACGCTAAAAACACATAGCGATGGTTAAATGCATCAACGTTATATGATACGATCATCATGTTAATGTTAACTCACAGAAAAATTTCAAAAAATAAAGATACGTTAACGTTAACACACACAAAACAGATGGATAAGATGCGTTAACGTAAATACACATAAAAAGAATATGAAATGCACTAACATTAACTTGAAATTCAAATATTAATTTTTGTAAAAATATAGGGCAAGTTGTATTTGCCTGAACATTTTACATTAACGTTAATACCCCTATTGCATAATTTTGTCTTGTTACATATGACAAAATTGTAGAATCGTAAATATGAGTGAACATGAAGGCCAAAATGTAAGGACTATTTACTAAAGATTCTTGGGGGACTGAAAACTTAATTATTAATAGTTGAGGTCTGAATTTTAAAATAGGTATCTTTGGAGAACTAAAGAATTAATTACCTCTTTTTTTTTTTTTTTCTCTTTTTTTTTTTAATAATTTTGTTTTTATATATATTTTTTTCGAAATCCAAAAGAGCTCTTACGACAGGTCTAGTGCACAGAATTCGTCAAAATATTAAAAATGATCATGGAAATAATCATTTCATTTCTTGGTACATGAGATTAAATTTTATTTTCATTATAAAAAGAATTGTAATTCCACAAAATATAAGATTAATCAATCCTAAGATTAACTTGATATTAGTCAATTTTAATTACATGAGATTAAATTTTATTCTTTCATCGGCCAAAAAAGCATGACAAAAAACGAGAGATCCCTCTACTTCCACGCCTCCATGGCTACAAACATTGAGTCACTATTGCCGAACAAAATTTATTAATATATATCTATTTATTTAATATATTTTTATATTTTGTTGTTTTATTTTTAAATTTATTTTTAGTCATTTTTAACTTATATTTCAGTTCTAGCTAGTTGTATTAATTTAAATGAATTTAAGAATTATGAATATTAATTGAACAATTAATCAACTATTTGATATTAATTTAAGGACTAAATAGTAATTTTTATAAGGACTCAATATTATTAATGAGACCCAAAAAAAAAAAAAAAATAATAATAATAAAAATATTTATGAGGTGAATTAGTTAAAATAAAAAATAATCAATTTTTCCATGATCAAAGGAAAGTTATATAAATATTGGTTGATACCCGTGTTTGTTTAAATTTTTTTTTTTTTTGGTAGAAACAAAAACAAAACAAGGCAACGAGCTGCGAAGCAAAAGACTATCCACTCTCAAATCTGATAACATAAGTCCTTCGATACCCTCCGGAGGTTCGTCGAGATAGTGAAGCTCAGATCTGCTGTTCGCACCCATGCGAGCCAGGTAATTCGCGTAGCCGTTACCCTCCCGCCTGAAAGCTCTGATCTCCATATTGTGATTCGTCAGGATAAATTTGCATTCCATAACCCAGCTTCTTAAGAGGTGGGTTTTCAGGCAATCTCCCTTGATAAGATCCACAGTTTCCTGGAAGTCCGTTTCGACCATCACCCTTGTGTAACCTTTAGAAATAACTAGGTAGAGACCCGTGTGAATAACTCTTAATTCAGCTTCCAAACTCGTGCATGATTGCAGATGTCCGAAGAACCCAATTTGCCACGCTCCGTCTATGTTCCTGATAAGGCCTCCAACACTGCCTCTTCCCGGGTTTCCGAGAGAACTACCATCTGTGTTTAGCTTGAAATATCCTGCAAGAGGGGGGGACCACTTAAAATCAGTAGTCCTACTGTTGCCATCATGGGATCTCGAAGGACAAAAAGCATCTAACATATCTTTCGAATGGCGGTGAATATTAGAGACAACCACAAAAGGGTCAAGAGTGCACCCTTCAATAGTCTCCTTATTCCGGTCCTTCCAAATTCCCCATAGGATGGCAACAAATAAATAGAGAAAAGAAGGTTTAACCATTCGACCTTTGATACTTTTTGAGATTCAGATTTGGATGTCCAAATTTTGAAATCGTAAAAGTTGACTATTATCAAAAAAACATGGACCATACATGCCAGGCCTTTGGACAAGTCTTAAGCACATGGTCAATTGTTTCAACGGCTCCATTGCATTTTTTGCAAATAGATGAAGCCTCAATAGACCATTTAGCTCTCAAGACATTAGTAAGCAAACGTTTATGAAATATTTTCCAAAGAAAAAACTTAAGGGTTGGAGGGATTTTCAGCTTCCAAATCCGCTCCCAATTGAAAGGAGATTGGGGAGCTTTAAAATCCGCAACAAGCGCATAAGTGGATTTGACTGTAAATTTACCCGAGTTTTCTGGAACCTAGATAGCAACATCCTCTTCCAGTAAATTCGGGGGCTCAAAGCTCAAAATATCATTCACTTGGCTATCCGATATAATATGGATGATTGGCAGAAGAAACCAACTATCAGAATCATCCAGAATATCGGCAACCTTAAGATCCAAACTAAGTTAGAGCTCATCATTACCCAGAGGTCCCATTCTACACCACCAATCATTCCAAAGATTAACGTTGACACCATTACCAATTTTCCATTTAAGGCATTTGGAAATGATGGGGCTGGACTGTAAGATACCTCTCCAGATATGCGAACTCCTGTTATGCTTTTTCCAAGAATAGGGGTTCATATCCAACTGGTATTTTTCCATGATAACATTCACCCAGACATAACTTTTATTTTGAGAAACGATTTTCCAAGCCAATTTAGCCATAAAAGCATCATTGATGTATCTAGCCTTCTTAATATTAAGACCTCCCATATTGGAAGGAGCACATACCTTATCCTAACTGACTAGATGATACTTCCTGCCATGATCAGAGTCTCCCCAGAGAAAACTTTTGGCCAATTTGCCAATTTTATCACACAATTTAATGGGGAGGGGAACAGTTTGCATAGAATATAGCGGAATAGAAGATAAAACAGATTTTATCAAAGTCGTTCTACCCGCTATGGAAAGGTTACTCGCTTTCCAATTAGAGAGGCGTTTCTGCATTTTCTCCAGGACAAAATTAAATTGTTTCTCACTAAGTTTGTTTATCAGAAAAGGGGTACCAAGATAGATGCCCAAGTCCTTGCTTAAACGGATCCCCAACACACTACTAATGTCCCTAGCACAGAGATTATTAACTTTGGGAGTAATAAACAGTTTAGATTTATCAAAATTAATAACAAGACCTGAAGCAGCCAAAAAATCAGATAGAACACGCTGAATGGAGTTACAACTCCCTTTTTCAACTTTAGCAAATAAAAGTATATTATCAGCAAATAAAAGATGGGAAATAATAGGCCCATTTCTAGCAGTTTTGAGACCCCGCCAATTTCTTTTATTAACTTCCTCAAAAATAAGAAGTGATAGCCTCTCCATGCACAAAACGAATAGATAAGGGGAGAGGGGGTCTCCTTACTGGAGGCCCTTTTGGAGAGAAAAACCTTCAAGAGGCTCTCTATTCCATAACACTCTCGCCGTCGCTTTTCGAATACAGTTCATAGAAAGCATAATCCAAGCAGGAGGAAGATTAAAAAACCAAAGAGTATTTTCAAGAAAGTCCCAATTAAGTTTATCATAAGCTTTTTCGAGATCAATTTTAATAATCATCCCACCTTTTTTATCTTTAGAATATTTAAGTTTGTGGAGCATTTCCTGGGCAACAATTATGTTATCCGTAGTTTGTCTACCGGGAATAAAGTTGCTTTGAAAAGGGCCAATAACATTGGTTAACAAGGGTCTCAATCTATCAGCCAGAATTTTAGTAACCAATTTGTAAGAAACATTACACAAACTAATTGGGCGAAACTAGCTGATCTTCTCAGGGATATCAACTTTGGGAATAAGAACAATAAGGGTCTCATTCATTTTTGTAGGCATATCTTTACTAGAAAAGCAAGATTTTACAAAATCAGTAAGATTCTTGCCCACTTTATCCCAATTCCTTTTTTATAAAAAATAGCTTGATAACCATCAGGGCCCGAGGCTTTAAGGTCCCCCATTTTAAATAGAATAGACTTAATTTCTTCATCCTCTGGCATCGAGCTTAGGAAGGGATGGTCGGTAGGCTGGATAGGGTGGATACAAGCCTGATTGATCAGAGCAGAACAGTAGTGAGCTGGGGGGTTAACACAAAATAGCTTATGAAAATACCCCCTCACATGAATCTTGATATTCTCCTGACTATCCAACCATTCATTACAATTGTTTTTAATCATCGACACTTTGTTTTTCCTATGCCTTTGGTTGGTAGTAGCATGGAAAAACTTAGTGTTCTTATCCCCAACAGTCAGCCAGTTAATTCTGGACTTTTGAAACCAAAAGATCTCTTCTTTTCTCAAAAGCTCATTATACTCTTTATTTAATTTTTTCTCGAGGTCATCCAGCCGGCTAGAGTAGTTAGAGTCTTGGAATTTTTGAATCCCCTAAATTCTAGCCAGAAGTTGCCTCTTGATTTTGAATATGTTACCAAAAACTTCTTTATTCCAATTTAGAATGTTCCTCTTAAAATTCTCAAGATTGTGTTCCAAGTTCACGTTATGCTTGTTCCAGTTCTCTTCTAGAAAGGATTTGAAGTTAGGGTGTTCCAACCACATAGCTTTAAATCTAAAGGGGCGAGAATAGTTAAGAAATTTAATACCTAGGACATGAATAATAAGATGAGAGTGATCAGAATACGTACGAGGGAGGGTTTCCACCCTAGCTTCAGGGAAGTTGGTGCACCAGTTGGCATTGGCCAAGGCACGATCCAACCTTTTATTGACCCGGACTCCATTAGCAGCCTTGCCAGCCCAAGTTAGGTGATTAATCTTGGTCATTAAATTAAAAACTTGTACATATGCATTCCATTCCTAATTTATTTTCAATACTAACTAAATATTAGAATGAAAATAGTCAATGTAATAACATATTTAATTTTTTTTTGTCACTAAATATAAGAATAGTAATGATCATTCTATTCCAATACATTGTAATTTCATTTCTATTGTCTTTCCATTCTATTCCATTTAATTCCAGCGTACCAAATGCAATATTAGGATAAATTTGGGTAAAGAATTTTAAGGGGAGGATTTGATTTTGATAAGAGATTTTGAAATGCATAAGTTAAAATTCTTTGTTCGGTTACTCCATAAGATTGTGTTTAGGTAAGGTAATTTATGGGAGGATTTTATTTGGGAAAGAGATTTCACAAATTCTGTTTAAGAAATTTCTTGTTTGGGCACTATGAATAGAAATTTATAAAATCTATTTATTTGTAAAATAGGAGAATAAGAGAGATTTGCAAGTCCTTCAAAACACATGTTATTTCCCAATTATTCCAAGAGAAAATTTGTTATTTTTTCTATTCCTCATCTATTTCACTTCACTTCACTTCAATCCAATTTTTTATTTTCTAATTGTATGAATTTCAAAATTCTCTCTTCTCTCTATATTATATAATAATATTATATTTGTAAATAGGTATAAAAATTATATTATTTAAATAATTATGTATAGTTAAAGTTATTCTATTAAAATTATATTACTAAAATAATTATAAAATTATATTATTAAATACTAAATAAAAATCAAAATTTTATGTATAAATATTTTGTCTATCCAAATAAGGAAATTATGAAATTACAAAATTAAATTTTTTGTCTAAAAAAATTATTCAATAAAGAATTAGGAAATAATAGGATTTTCAAAATCAGAATTTTGAAATTTCATCATTTATAAATTTCATGAATTTATCAAATATATTATCCAAACACACTCTTTATTTTAAGAGAAAATGACCGATCAATCCCATTTTAAATTTCCAGTAACCGATCAAACCAAACAGTTCAGAAATAAATCGATAACTCCCATTGGTAATTTTCTTTGCACTAAGAAGCCCTGCGCCGTGATAATTGCCGATGATGATTTACCGATTTACCTCCCTGCATTTCCGCAACAGACTTTTCCATTTATAGATCGAGATTACCATACGCCACGCATCATTGATTTGGGAAAACGAAACATTCCATTATTAAGGTTTTTTGAGTTTCAAAATCAGTTCAACGAAGATAGATCGAAGAAGAACAAACTGAGCATTCCGAAACACATTTTGGTATTCAATCAAGAGAGCCAGAGTAGAAGAATCACCGATCGAGCATTGTCGATATTTAAAAGTCGATATTTTACAGTGTCAGATCTCTAGATCGAAAAAGGTATGTAAAAATGGTTTTTTACGGCACAAATACTGTTGAAATAAATGAATTTTAATTAAATTTTTAGAATAGAAAGTGTCAAATGTGCAATTTCCTCTAACCCTTTTATCCCACATTGGTTGGGAGAGGTGAAATTAATGTGGATATCTAGGGGTATGTGAGACACTTGGGGTGTGCCCCAAGGGGTACCCACATTTTGTGGAGGGGAGAAGAGTTACATCCCTACCGGTTTACCACACGCGCGCGCGCCGCCGCCGCCGCCGCCGTCCGTGCCGAGTCGAGTCGCGCGTGTGATGAGGTGGCACTTATTTACTTTTTAGAAAAATTTTATTTAAAAATATTTTTTTTAAACAATTTAATTTAAAAAAATTAAAAACGTTTGAACCGTTTGAATAATAAAAAAAAGAAAACGTTTTGAACCAAAAAAAAAAAAAAACGTTTTAATTTATTAAAAAACGTTTTAATTTATTAACGTTTTAAATAAAAACGTTTAACGTTTTAATAATTAAATTATTTAAACGTTTTTTTTTTAATTTCGGTTTCAAAGATTTATTTATGTTTTTCAAACGGTTTAGTTTTTTTTTTCTCCTATAAATAATGCTTTCTTCCTCAGTTTTAGAGACACAGAACAGTCTTCATCTTGATCTGAAATAGCAAAAGAAAATTGCTTTCAGTCTTCTTCTTCATCTGAAATAATTTTATTTCTTTTAAACTTAGATTTCCGAGCAGCCTGTTTGTTTGTTCAAACAGTGAGTGGGTGTTTAGTATTCAGACATTCTGTTGTGCAAAGAAGGTTCTAGACAAAGGTGATTCTGGACTGTTTTATCCTGGGGATGACGAGGCTGTTATACTTCATGCACGTTCTTGGGCAGAGCCGCGAAACGTTTTAAAGAGAGCGACCTAGTCCGCGACTCATCCCAAGAAATTTTGGTAAACTCGTTCTTTATTTATTTTCTGCTTCAACAAATACATATGATTGTTGTGTTCATCAACAAAACATAATTATTTCAAAACTAAATTTTGATGAAGTTCATGCTTTTCATTTTCGAAAGACAACCATTTTGTCTATAAAGACGTTCACGAAGGGTTATCGTTTTTTTTGTTTATCGTTTATCACAAAATCACAGCATTTCAGAACTTTTTTTTTCCCGACGTCCGTACATGATGAGGTGTTTATTGTTGGTGAACAAGATACTTATTGATGTCATTGTGGAAAATTAACAAAGAATGTTACATTCCACATGCATATGAATACAAATACAAGGACATTATTACGGATTTTTGGGAAAATAAACAATGAGTGTTACGTTCCACACGCACGGAGAACGCATACATGTTACATTCAACATCTACATGATCAGTATGTGTTGAACATGCATTTGGAACGATAATTTTGTGTGGCTACCACTGGCCCTTTTTTTGGGGGAGAAATAAACAATGATTGTTACGCTCAACACACATACGACACAATGCATCGATGTTACATTCAACACGCACACACGATCTAGTGCGTGACGTTGGTGTTACATTCCACAGGCAGACAACACAATTTATTCGATGTTATTTCCGGAATAAAACAGAGAATGTTACATTCCACATGAACACCATGTAAATCCTTGTTTGGTTATTGCTAGCCCTTTTTAAAAAAAAAATAAACAATGACTGTTACGTTCAACACATACACACGACACAATGCATGGATGTTATATTCAACACCTACACACAATCTGGTATGTGACGTTGATATTACATTCCACATGCAGACAACTCAAGTTATTCGATGTCATTTCTGGAATAAAACAAAGAATGTTACATTTCACATAAACACCACGTAAATCCTTGTTTGGTTACTACTGGCCTTTTTTTTTGAAAAATAAACAATGATTGTTACATTCAACATATATACACACGACACAATGCATGGATATTACATTCAATACACACACACACACATAATCTGGTGTGTGCACGTTGATGTTACATTCCACATGCAGACAATACAATTTATTCGATGTCATTTCCGGAATATAAATAGAGAATGTTACATTTTACATGAACGTGCACATAAATCCATGGATGTTTAACCACTTGTCTTTTTTTTTTTTTTTTTTCAAAATAAACAATGATTGTATACGTTTATTTTCACACATGGCACAATGCATGGATGTTGCATTCAAAATCTAGACGGTCAGATGTGTATTCATTTTTGAATTTTTTTGCACTGATGGGGGGATATGCTTTTGTTTGATCAGGATAACATCATCAATCTCACTATTGTGAAAATATGAGAATGTCACAACAATGCTGAGGATGAGGGATGATTGTGATATTGCTGAGTTGCATAAAAAAATTAGAAATAAATGGTCAGAATTAAGCAGTGGGAAGCTCGAGTTGTCGTATTCACTCCCCGGGCACTTGAAATGTGTGCTAGACGACCAGAATGACTTCGAGGAAATGTTTTTCCTACCGAGGATCATGAAGATTGAACTTATTAAAGTATGTGCCGAAAGGCGAGTCAGTGATTCAAGCAGATCCACCGGGGCCTCCTTATCTGCGTTAGTTCCTGTTACCGATTGTAGCAGTGACAATAGCGAAGCTGAAATAAACTATATAGGTAGTTATGGTAATATGTTACAAAACCTGAACGACAAAAAGCTGCTATCAGTAAATTAGGCTGATGGCATACAGGAGGAAGGACAAAAATTCAGGGGAGGGACAAGTGAATTTCACATGGCACTGCAGAAATACTCAGTAGAGGTAGGGTTTAATTTTCGGTACCTTAAAAATGACAAGATACATGTCACGGCCGCATGCGCAATGCGAGAGGAAATAAATTGTTCGTGGTTTGTGTATGGGCGCATGAGGAGTGAAAACGACATATTCTACTTTTGAAGCCTAGTGAAAGAACACACATGCAGTGTTGTATTCCAGACAACCAAGAACAAACGTTTGAGCTCAGATATTATATCGTCATGCTTAGCTGACGAGGTGCGTGCAAATCTAAAAACTCGCCTAGTAGATGTCGTTGATAGTTTTAAAAAACAATATGGACTAGATATATCATATCGAAATACATGGATGGGGGTATAAAAAGTCAGGAATAGTGTATTTGATGATTACTCGTCATCGTACGATCAATTAAGATGGTATGTTGAGAAATGTAGAAAGATAAACCCGGGCAGTCACGTCGCACTAGAATATGACAAGGACACAAAGCATTTCAAACGGATATTCATCGCATTCTAAGCGTGCATACACGGATTTCGTTTCTGCCGTCCCATGTTGTTTCTCGACGACACATTTTTGACTGGTAGATACAAAGGGAACTTATTAGCAGCAACAACAAAGGATGGAAACTAAGGTATGTATACAAAATGTTATCAAACATAACAACGTTATATTCAATATTTTTTTGGTCACACGTAACGGTGTTACATTCAACAGTTGTAACATTCAACATGGATTTTATTTTTCTGCCATCTCTTATGAAGGAATGTTCCCAGTTGCGTTCGCCATTGTTGATGCAGAAAGCGACGATAACTGGTTCAGGTTTTTATCAGAACTCAAAAAGATTGTCGAGCCAGATATAGTGTTAACATTCATTTTTGACCGGCACAATAGGATATTGCAAGGAGTACAGAATGTGTTCCCACACTGCCACCTGAAAATGAATTTGATGGCTGCGATGACTGGCACAAGCACGACATTCAAGTAGATGATGATCCAAAAATTGAATGGGTTGACATATGCACACACGTCGGAAATGTACAAGTTGTTGTACGATCAAATTATGTACGAGGGGGGGCACAAAAGTGCAGAGATTCATCCATGAATTGTTAACCATGAGATATAGTAACGCGTTTTTCAGAGGAAAACGGTATGGTGAGATGATGTCTAATCTGGTGGAGTGTTTTAATTCTTGGATAAACGAATTTCGCCACCTACCCGCAATCTTGCTGATCGACAAGATAAGGATAAAATGGATGGACTTAATGGCAGATAGGAGGGATGAAGAAAACAAGATACAAGGCGAGATCACGCTATATTGGGAGAACAAAATGTGCGAATTGATGAATGAAGGGCGAACGTGGAATATCAACTCATCAGGTAATGGAGTGTTTGAAGTTCATTTAACGCATTCGGTCTTAGTTGATACCGAGGGACGATCATGCTCATGCCGAAAATGGCAGATAAAAGGGTTTCCATGTGCACATGCACTTAGAGCTGTAAACAAGGGTGAACTTCTAACATTCAGATACATAGAGGATTATTTTCGGAATTATTTTTATCGAGAGATGTATTTGAGAGGTATATACGCAATACTAATGATAGAACGACCAATATCCATCGAGAGTGAAGCAATGATTCTACATTCCTTATCAAGGAAACAATTGGGATGACCAAAAAAAGTTCAGATTGCATCCCGTGGAGAGGTAAAAGAAAGGCGTTGCGGTAGATGCGGTCAAATGGGGAGACACAATAGAAAATCTTGCAAAGTACCAGTCGAATATGAGGGATTTTAATATTTTGATTTTTTAATAGATTTTTCATTCGTACCCAATAAAATCTATTTCTTGTAGGTTTTTTTTGGACAAGAATAAAACAGTCAATATTTTCATTGTTTGGTTATTATCACAATCCCCTACGTTAGAAAAAATAGCTTGTGTACGAATATCATACTTACATACCAACATGTTTTTTAAGCATTGTTATGTGCATGTTACATTCAACATCGAGAATGATGTTGAATATAACATCAACGTAAAGTCATGTTCCATTCCACATCCAAGTGAATGTTTGAATGTAACATCCATGGAGGGTAGCTATACCAACTTACAACAAATGATACATTCAACAAACCAGCCAACCATTTTTTTGAATGTGCATATAACTTTTTCAAGTGAATGTTGAATGTAACATCAACGTAACATCAACACGCCAGTCATTAAATGATGGTTGAATGTAACATCAATGCAAAGTCATATTACATTCTACATCTAAGTGAATGTTGAATATAACATCAATGGGGGATACCCATACCAACATACAACAAATGATACATTCAACACGCCAGTCAATCATTCTTGTTTGAATGTGCATATGACCTTCAATATCCAGGATAACGTTGTACATAACATTAAGGGAACGCATGTTACATTTAGTCAAACGACAACTTTTAAAATGGCGCATTGATGTGCATGTTACATTCAACATCCGAAAATGATGTTGAATGTAACACTTTGCAAAAGCATCGTATATTTTGTTTAACATTCTACAATAATACACAACCATATTATCAAACACATGCTAAACATACTGGTTTTGACGATTCAAACCACGACAGTACTATATGTACAAACACAAAGGATAAATCAAAATAAATATATTTGGACAAAAAAAAAATAAAAATACAACAACAACAAACCATGGGCTTCACTGCTCTATGTAGACAAATGATTCACTGGGGGTGGGTGTAACATAACCAGGACCAAGCTGGTTCCTCAACATTTCGACCTTATCTCGCAGACTCGAAACGAGCATATTGAGACGTTGGATCTCCAACTTCATGGCCTCGTTGTCTTTGACCATTGAAGCGTACGTGTACTATGCACCACCCATTTTCCATTGTAGGCCCTGTGCAATATCCATCAACAATTTTGATTTCTTTTCCCATTTCGCAAGCGACTTGTCAAAATCGTTGTTGTTGCGCTGGCCGGCCATCCTATTAGAAGTAAAAAACATTAAAATATTCCTTAATTAAAAACATATATCCCTAATTAACAACCTGAAACTTCAAAGAAACTCTTACGATGTATGCGTAAGGGGGTTGGAGGTTGATTTATGCGCAGAAATGAACGAAGAAGTAATAGCAACACGAACAAAAGCCCTAATCTATGTGAAAGGAACTAGAAACCCTGAACCAGTGTTTGAAATTTGGATTCAACTAAGATATATAAAGGAGTCCGGAGTGGGGAATATGAACGAGTTGGATTTATCATCATCCCCCCATCCCCAAATGTACGCGTCGATTCGTTCTCCAATGCAGAAGAATGCCAGCTCGGTGCACAGGTAACAGGCGTACGTATTTCCATCACGACGTTTCGGTCACCAACCATCAGCCGAACAACGTGAACTAGACGACTTTTGCGGTGTAAATGGATTGTTTATTTACACAATTACCAAACCAAGCAGTTAACAATGCCATCTGTTTTATGCAAGCAAAGTATCACAAAACAACACCCGTAGAGTGGAATTTTTACATTTTTAATTGATGTTACATTCAACACACCAAGAAATGTTGAATGTAACATTCAAAACACATATATCTTTGTCTTCGTGTTTGATTATTGCATCATTTTTATGTAGAGACTCAGCCAAACTAGGTGTACTGGATCACTTTGCGGTGTAAATGGATTGTCTATTGGCAATTTTTACAAAATTTTAATTGATATTACATTCAACACAACACGAAAATGTTGAATGTAACATCCAAAACACATGTATCTTCTTTTTTTGGCACTTTCAATAACGTAAAAGAAGGGAATGATCTAAACATGTAACCAATGTTACATTCAACAACAAAAATAAAAAATAAAAAAAATCAAAACAACAGAAAAATAAAAATAAAAAATAAAATTAATTGTTGATTAAATATCACGATCAATTTCAATAACAACCACAATTGTAACGTTCAGTTGACAACAATCAATTTAATGACATAAAAGAATGTCTAAAATATGTCAAAAACAACGGACTGAATTGTTTGTTAGAATATAAAAAAAAAACAAAAAATACTGTCACATATAAGCATTTTAGTGGGGATCCATCTCTAGTGTGGGTCAATAAAATAGCATGTGTTATTGGGATACATAGTCATTAAGTTTTTCTGGCTAAATAGGTGTCCACAGTCCAAGAGAGGCATTAATCATTGAGGAACGTATGAACCAGTGCAACTCATTCCATCTGAAACCCGTCAGAGCCCAAATTGACGTTGATTTTTTGCGCATTGTAAAGCTGTTTCATTACATAAACCACAGCAACACCGTAGTCAATACAACACACATTCAAATGTGATATAACGGTTAACGTTACATTTATATAAATTAATAGGATGACAACATGTATGAACAACGAATGTCACAACTCGTCCCGGACACCCGTCATCCCAGGGCCGGCGTGACGACAACATGACATCACCTATTACATTTAATCTTCTTATACATTACAAAATGCATAAATTACTATACTATTCATTATATAAGACATACATAATCTTTCTCTTTCATATGGTTCACCTCTGACATCTCAACTCAAAGATTTTCAAATGACTCCACCTAATACCAGTAGGGGACCGTCTCCTAAACGATTCACCTGCGAATGTACTGCCTTCTTAGTAAAAACTATTTTTAACATAATAATAATACAATATTTAAATGGATCAAGCATAAATATATATCCACCACACAGTTGGTAAAATCTCTAGTATCAAATAAGTAGTGAAAGTAAAGAAGTATAAATAAGTTTCCAAACACCATAATCAATAACAAATCACCCAATATATATATAAAACACCCCAACTCAAACACACATCTCAATCCCATACCCACCGGCTAAGCCATAATGATCGTTTTAACCTCACGATCGGGAGTTGCAACGGTACCGTAACCATCCGTAGGATATGCCTTCCTAGTGGACCTAACTGCACAGATTACCGCCTACCGGATCTCTTCGGAGGCCATAATATCAATCACCACATAATATCAATCATCAAATATAAATCACTACCTGCCAGACCACCCTCCGGACAAGACATAATATAAATCACCACCTGCCGGACCACCATCCGGACAGGTCATAAACTATGGCATAGTCAACTCAATAATATCATCATCAAATCACAAATCAATATCCATCTGCCGGACTACCCTCCGGACAGACCATAATATAAATCACCACCTCATCAATATCGTCACAAACACCAACGTCCACCTTTTTTTCTCAAAATCAACTTTTAAATTCGAAAATCATATTTTCCCCTTTTATATTTTTATGAAAATCAAATATTTTCTATCCTCTTTTGAAACCACCAAATTCAACAAAACTCATTTTTCAACTTTCTTTTAAAACCACATATTTTGACGAAAGTCCATTTCCGCCAACTCACCCAAAATCCAACGAAAATTATTTTAAATCCTTCTTTTTAGAAACCAATACCATTCTCCAAAAAGATCGTTTTACCAACTCACTCAAAAAACCTGCTTGATCCATATTATTTTGAAATCATCTAATTTAAATACAATTATTTTCCATCATATATATATAAAGAAAAATTTGGCAAGAAGACAGTACACTCACCTGATATTCTGCTCTCAAAAGCTCTACCAAAAATCTGCTACTGAACTTTCGACAATTTTGAACCTATTTGTAACAAGGCCTAAATTAATATCATAGAGAAAATAACTTAATTGTACAATGTAATCCCTACGTTCATAAATTTTCCATTCCCCACGTTTTGATATATGAACATGTTATTCGACTAGTTTAGCATCGTTAAAATTTACGATTTACACCTAATTCATATAAACGATCTTATTGTTTATTATTCTCATTTTTGATATTCTAAGGTTAGAAACTAAATTTAGAATTCATAAAATAAATTAGAAAATGTTACCCGTTCCGAAACCGATTGTGGATTTTTCTAAAATTCCATGTATTTCTGATTCTGCTCCCTACTGCCTAGGCGAACGAGTGACTGCTTTTCCATTACTCTTAATTGCACACTGCAGTTTCACCACTTGAGCGAAAATCCACCGCTTAGGCGAACGAGTGACTTCTTTTCCCTTTCTCTCAACTGCACACTGCAGTTTCACCGCCTGAGCGAAAATCCACCGCTTAGGCGGTAAACGTCTTCCTCCTCCTACTCTGTTTTGAGATCTCAACCACCTCTCTCCCTCTCTTCTTACCAACGGCTCATACCCACTCACTACAACACAACCAAACCTCACAACCACACTCCCATAGCATACACATCACACACATCGGAAACAAACACACACACCCCTACGGCTTCTCCCTCTCTCTCTTCCTCTTCCGTTTTCTGCTTCTGTTTCCTGTTTCTATTTGAACCAGCCGCCGACCAATGAGGAGCTCCAATCACGCCATTGACCACCGGCCACCCCATACCGTTTTGCATACACACACACACATTGATCACACACATACACACACTCCGACGATCAGAACACACACATACACTGCCGGAGGAGCAGAACACACCCACACATTTCGATCAAACCCACGCACGCACACGATCGCCGGCCAAAACAGAACGGAACACACACAACACACAATAACAGAGCACACCCACTTACCGGAGACGAGGCATCCACACCGCAAGCCCACCGCCGACAACTCTTCTCTTTCTTCTTTCTCTTCCTTTCTCTCTCTTCTTTCTCTTCGGTTCTAGATTTTTCTTCCCCATTTTCTTTGTATGTAACTATATATATATACACATATGCGTATGCTCATCCGGCTGGACAAATGCCCATGCCTCCACTTCACCCATCCCCCAATCTCTCTCTCTCTATATATATAAGATGAAGATATTTTTAAAATATTACACAAACCTCCCTTTATATTATGTTGGGGTAGCAATTAAACCCAATCTATGTTTTAATGTTTATACAAAATTTAAATACAACCCCTAAAATTTTAATTCACATAATTAATATCGTAGTCTACCCCGATATTTTCAAAAATATTTTAAAACGCGACTTAAATTATTCGTATATTAAAAATTGGGGTCTTACAGCGAAGGACCCTTACTTTGACCCCCCCTGATTAGGCACTTCGACAACGTTGGAAACTTGGACATGTTTCAGCTTATATTTCTTAGCCTTGGTTGAAAGCAACGTGCTGACGAATGAAATTTGTCAGCATAAAAAACCAACGTAAGGATGATTGTTTGTTGAGCTGCACATTGCAAGTAAGTGTTTTGAACAAAAACTTACAACTTTTTTGGTATTCTCATAATAATGGTCAAATGATCTTGGCTGTCTCAAGTTAATAGAATTATAATGATCCTTGGTTGATTTTTGCTTATCACACACGAGAAGTGTCCAATGCCTCAAATCAAAGGTAGACCCCTTAGTATGTATAGGGAAATATACATACCGGACGTTGGATGAAAATGCCTCTATTATGCTCGGATCGAGAATTTTTACAAGACAATCGAAAACTTTCCGATGGATCCAGGTCTAGCAGGTGCATGAAGTGTAAAAGATAAACAACATTCTTGGGTATGTATGGCGTTACAAATTCATGAGTTAAAATACGGAAAAAGAAAAATAGTATATGTTTTTGGCACTCACCCAACACGCATTGTTTATAAAAAAAGATGAATTAGGTAGATCCGGCAGCTGTTTGACAACCCTAGTCTGCTCAGTCTACATAATTTCCATATTTGTATTAAGAACCTACTCAAACAAATCAAGATACAACAATGAATAAGCGGATTGTGAGGGGTCCTTAACAAAAAATGTTACATTCAACAAATGAGTGCAAGTTACATTCAACACATAGAGGATGTTACATTTAACACATGAGTACAAGTTACATTCAACATTACAAGCATGTTACATTAAACACGTGTGAAATGTAACATACAATACCTTTTTCAAAAAAATATTGAAAAGGTACTTACAAAATTCGATAATTGATCCTCCCACAATATACCAAAGATGTCGCGCATCGATAAATGAGCATCTGGACGTTCGCCCCCATATGTACGCACTACAGGTTTTTTCTTCAAAATATGAGATATTGGGACGCTTATAATATCAGCATAAACAAAAATAACAAAAAGAAAATAAATACTTACGAAGACCCCTCGTTGCGCAAGATTAACTCAAGCTTCTCCCAATCAGCAAAGAGTAACAGACGAGCCACAACACCATCTCGGGGAAGTAACACATGAGGCTCAGCAGCAACTACATCAGATGCGGTGGGCCTAACAGTATAAACGACCATATTCGTGATAGGATTATCGTCTTTCTGCTTCAATCGGCGTTGCTTTTTGATAGGAACAGTATACACATGAACAAAGTCCTCCCTGATCCTCCGTGTCCTCACACGTTTCTTCACATTTTTTACGAGCGAATTGGGAGTTGGTGGTTGACTCTTCAATTGCGTATCGCGTCGCGGTGGCCAAACCAGTCTCGAGTCATCATGGCGTCCAATCTCTTGAGCTTGCCACACAATTACATTATCCCTATCCACTAGTTCTATTTGATAGAACTCAGAAATACTAAAAATGTTCTCTTCATGTTTATGCTTCTCCTCGACTGACTGTGTTACAAAATGGACAACAACCTCGACCAATTGTTCTTCGAGAATATTCTTTTCAGATTCATGGCGCACCTTCTGCATAACTACATACACCTCTAATTCTATAAGATCCTCATTTAATTGTTGTATTTTCCGTTTCAACTCTCGTACCTTTTTATGAAGTTTTTCATTCTTTGCTGCCTTTCTCAATCTTAGGCGTCTCCGAGACTCCCTTAATGACTCAACCTTAGAAGTCAACTAACGATTTTGCTCAACAAGATCATTCAAATTATGTAAACCACTACCAAACTCAGCGACATCTTCGTTAAACGGATGTAATATCCCCAAATCAAAAGACGAAAAATTCACTTAATGAGCTAACTTTCCCCTTGCCTTTAGTTTTGGTCCTCGACTCCTCAGTATCACCATGGACTGGCAAGACGACACCGACTTGTATTTCAGCTATTATCTCAACTAGATGACCTTCATCGACCTGAAAAGCACGTCAGTGATCAACATATAGTATGGATGTTATATTTAACACATAGTGAAATATATTTGGGATCATTGCAACAGACCTGATCCTCATCCAGGTCAGATAGACGCAATCCAGATGCAACAGTCATCAGCTCCAGCATATTCCACTTCCCCCACCGTGGTATGAAGGTCTCTCGCCCGGGAGTAACACGAAGAATGCTAGTGTGCTCACACAGTCAAAATTGAATATAAAAAGTACAAATAAAAAAGAGCAATAGTCATAGACAAAAAAGAAATTAACGAAAGGAAAAAAAAAAACCTGTAGTGCGACCACACACCCAATAACAGATGACGGTGTTTGGTACCCAGCTTCTATTGAAGACATTAGGTTTGAATGCACACGCTCAACCCAATTATAGGATGAAAAGGGTATTCAAATCCTCTACGAGCCTCATATCAGAAATACTACACGATTGACCCTTGTTTGCAAAAAAACACGTTGCAATAAGATACAAACAGAGTAATTGCACAACGTCCTCAACATCGTCATCAGCATCACTCCCCACAATCCTCCTCAGCATGTCCCTGATTTGAACAACACTCATCCTGTTGGTCTTCACCTCTCGTCGACGCAAAAATGAGCAATCACTGTTCTTGGCATACCATGCCGGTATTTGTTTCTTACCAAATGTAAAGCAGAATATCAATTGCACATCATCGGGAGTGAACATCACTAGTTTTGGCCCAATTCTGAAAGCTTTCCGATGCGGCTAATATGTAAGTATAATATTCGCACACAAGCTATCAGTTTTATTAAAAGCTAAATCTGCTGATCTGTCAACAAAAAACGCACTCATTGTGTTCCAAAAAGGCGTCCGCTTAAGAAGTTCAATGTGTGAATCACGGAAACGAATACTGGAAATAAGCGAGCAAAATTGTGATAGATTTGCCCGATATTTAGTAACCAGAGTATGCAGTGGCCGTGATTCTGCAACTTTAGAAGGTGATGAAGCAGGACCATCCGAATCGGACGAGCTACATGATGGCATGAGAGAATTTTGAGACCCATTGGGCGATGCAGCGGGTTGTGTGGATTTTACGGGAACCGAATCATCTAAAAACAACAAATTAGGATGTTAGTCAATGTTACATTCAACACGACCGAACAAACAATTTTCATAGGATATTTTACACCAAATGTTTCATTCAACACACAATCTGATTCTTTAGAATCAAAAAAAGTTAAATAATGTTACATTCAACACAAAAAATTTAAAAATTTTCCTGACAAATAGATAGTTTTTACATTCAGGGATATGTTTGCACCAATGTTACATTTCAATATACAATTTGAATTTTTGGAATCAAAGGAGATCAAAATGTTACATTCAACACAAATTTTATAATTTTTTCTTGGCAAATGAAGAGTGTTACATTCAACACATGTTACATTCAACACACAAAAAAAAAAACCATTGACGCAACAACAATTACTGTATTTTTTGTAAGACGAAACATGGATTTTATGGTTCAAACACATAAAGTTAGCATATACTACACATTAACCATCAACCATAAACGATAAAACGTTTAAATGAATAGAAAACCCAAACCGCTTAAATGATAAAAAACCCCTAACCGAATAACACATGCATTTACAATTATCAAAAGCACAATACAGCAAAAAAATAGAGTGGGACTAAAGACATCACAACAATACACAGAAATCATAAAATACAGGGGTGGTCTGTTTTAGTGTTCGATGCATCGCACTTCTTTGCATGTCGAGTTTTTTAGGATGAAACAACAAATAAACCACAAATCCAAACATTTCATAAACGAGAAAACTTACCCGAGTCTGTGATATTCACTGCGGTTGCAGCCGTATTTGGGTTGACGGTCCTCATTTTACGTCGAGTATTCACCATTTTTTGGAGTTTGGAGGGTTTTTAGAGTGTTTCGAATTATGAAATCGCTGGAGAATATATGGAAAGAGAGAGATTTTAGGGTTTTCGATAAGAATGAAAGGTATAAGGTCTGTAAATGGAAATCGCGTCATTACCAAAACGGTCACACCAAAGTCGCAAAAAGTACGGGTGATTTGAAAGAGACAGCACAAAGGAATGATTCGGTGCTTCACAAACAAAAGCCAACGTGCACCCAAACACATGGCTTTGGATGTTACATTCCACACATCTCTTTGAGTGTTGAATGTAACATCCACACGAAAAAATTTACTTGGCTAAAAAATATGAACAACATATCGAATTAAAGATGATTTTTTTTTTCCTAATTAATATGATGTAAAAATTTTCATTTTTCAACACCAAGATAAGCACGAAACATCTTCGATTTTATTTGTAGATGGTCACGCACGCCACGCCCAGAAATTTTGGGCTGCAACTTCCAGCCTATTAAATGCAGCACAAAAAATGAAATACAACACCCTCATTCGAACGTTGCAGGGGCAGTATAGTCAAGGAATATCATAAAAGACTGGACAGTGAAAAAACAAGGATTGGGGTTGGATCAGTACATGAAATTGTAAAAAGGACCTACCAGTATGTGCCCCCTATTTTAACAAATTTACAGTTTTTCATATTGTTATTTGATCTTTCCAAATTTATATTCAAATCCCCCTTGTTTCCCTTACCATCAATTTTCTTTTTTCTTTTTCTTTTTATTTAAAAATTAGTACTTAACAAAATGATATTTAATGTAATACATTTTTATTGCACAAGTCCCCTCCAAACTCAATTTCTTAATTTCCGATGATTAATTCAATATTTGATAAGAGTTCGTTTAAAATTAATATGTCTAATACAATAGTGGCATTTGAATTTTTTGTACTGAGTTGTAAATTTTATAATTATTTTTAATAATGTGTGAACTTCTCATTAGATTATATTATTTTTGAGTGTAATATGTACCAAAAAACATAAAATAAACACAAATATCAATTAATTTGCCCAAATAATATCACGTTCGGTGAATGAAATTGGAAAGTTAAAGTGTACAAGATAATTCTTTTTAAAGTATAAAGTGTAATTAAAACTTTTTATCGGGAAATACAATAACTTTACAAGTAACATCATTCCCGCCCAAAAACAACAAAATCGAAAATTATTTCAAAGAAAACGAACGACAACAATAAATTTACAAAAACTCTCAAAATCAATAGCAAACAAACAAAAAATTGTTTCAACAATAAAATTTTTGGACATTTGGTGGCAAATTCCTTAATTTATCCTTAATTTTAAAAAAAAATTATAGACAAAATCAACTTGTGATTTAGTCATGCCTATTAAAAAAAAATAAAAAAATCCAATACACGCGTTTGTACTTGCGCAATTATATATAATTAATTCGTGTTTAAAATTTTTGTTAAATGTAACAAATATTACTGTATTTTTAAACATATAACTAATTTATGTGTAAAAATTTGTTAGATATAACAAATATTACACAAATAAATGTAATTTGTAACATGTAACTAATTTTATACTAATACATATAATTAATATTCAACTAATTTATGTATAATATTTGTTAAATATCACAAATATTATACAAATATATATAATTTGTAATATATAATTAATATTACATAACTACATGTAATTAATATTTATTATATATATATATATATATATATATATATATATATATAATAAAGTTAATTATTTGGTTGTAAATAATATTAACTATAATACGAATTTATTCATCAAAATTCTTTCTACAATTCCTGTAATGTCTGCACGTGCGAACAACCAAACTAATTTAAAAAACTAAATAAAAACTTATGTGTTACGAGAGCATTTTTTTTAAACTTACTCATGGCTAATTATCCTAAAATTTTGCAAAATTCTACAAATCCACAACAAACAATTAAATATCCGCTTTAAAGAAATCAAATGCCAGCCAATATTCATGAAACTCTACAAAATCGAAAACGACAATCAAAACCAGCATATTAAAAATCAAACAAAAGCCAAAATTTCTTCAAGGAAATCAAACAACAGCAAATTTTGTTAAAAACTATACAAATCAACAACAAAAAATGCAAAAAAAAAATATTCAAAGAAAAAAATAACAAAAACAATTACAAAATTACGCAACATTGACAACAAAATTGTGCAAAATAGAATAATAAAAAGGGTGTGTCAAAGAATAAAATAATAAAAAATTGCTTCAAATCTAAACAAAAAAAATTAAAAATAATTTTTAAAAATAAATAATATTCGAACATAAACTAAATGAAGTTTCAAATAAGATATACATATATATATACATATATACATATTTTGTTGTTGATCCTAACATGGGGACATATTTTGTAGGATGTTGTGTTATAACCCAACAAGATGACATGTCATGCAGGTGTGTTGTGGCTTAACAAGAGAGTAAGTCCTACAGGTGGTTGATATATATTGTTATTGTTGTTGTTATTGATTATCATTATGATATGATGGTTATACCACGTGTTGACTTCTACCTTTAGAGATATTGAATGACCCTAACATTGACAACTTTAGATTGTGTAGATATACAAGTTACGGTACTATCATAATTCTTGATCGTGAGGTAAATGATCATATGGTTAGCAAGAAAATATGTATGTGGTATTTTATTATAAAAGTAATTTGACTAGTTGATTCAAATTGAGTTGTTTTATTTTGATGATATATGTGGAAGTTTGATATTATTCAAGTGTGTGGTTATATTTATATTTTGAAAAATAGTGTTTGATAAATGTACTTGATCTATAAATTATTTTTATATTATGAAGACAATACACCGATAAAATATTTTGTCTCAGATACTTCAATTGGAGACGGGTCCACCACTAGCGTTAGATAAAATCAGAGAGTGATATCGTTTTTGAGGCAGACATAGCAGTTGTTAGTATCGAAAAATTGGACTTTTGTATTCATGGAATAGTGGATATGTGTGATTACTGATTTTTGAGTTATATAAATATTAAAAAAAAAATTAAGTCGGTTGTACAAAAATTGTGCATATTCATTTGTTTCTGGTTGGGTAATATTAGGCCGAGATCATGCCTAACCTCAGGTGTTGGGGCCTGGGGTGGGGTGTGACAGGTTTGGGGGATTAGTGTGCGTGTGTGTGTGTGTGTGTGTGTGTGTGTGTGAGAGAGAGAGAGAGAGAGAGAGAGAGAGAGAATCTGACACCGACAGTCGGCATCGGATTCTCACCATAGAAGATGGTGTAGGGAGGAAAAAAGGGGGGGCGGGGGCGGGGAGAGAAGTATAAAAAGAAAAAAAAAAGTTAAGGATATATTTGTCAAAATTTTAACGGGTAAAACAGTAATTTAATTTAATTTTCATTCAAATATTTGGTTAGTTTTTGGTCGCATTTTTGGCCAATGAAGGATTAAAATCTAATTCAAACTAATACTAAATTTATCTTAGGATTGATTAATCCCATATTTTTGTGGGATTATAAAATTCTTAGTAATGGAAATGAAATTTAATTTTATATACTAAATATAAGAATTGAATGATCATTTCATGCCGCTAGGGTTATGCATAATTTACTAATATAATGTTTGCAATTGAAAATTCAAGATGGAAAGTAGAAGCAAATATGAACTTCACAGGTACAAGTGTAACTCGATCCAACTATATTTGGAATTTGAAAAAGAAAGGGATGTTTCTTCTTAAGGTAAGTTTATGTGTTGGATTCTTCTATCTTATCTTGACTCATAGAAAAGGTAAAGACACAAGACAAGAACGATGTTGATGAAGTTCGTAACCCTGGTGGTAGGTGTGCTTCCATTCAACTGAGAAGCTTCACGCTAGTGTTGGTTATAATTGCACATCGTGTTGAGCCAAAAAATGATACACGCGCACGCACATATACACACACATCCATGCATACATATAGAGAGAAGAAGAGGGAGGGTACGATAGGGGCAGGGGTTAGACGATAGTTGTAGGAATTCTCAAAAAGAAAATTCTTATACACCCCAACCTCAACCCTAACCCCATCCCTTGGAAAGAAAAAGATAGCACCGAAAAAAGGAAAGAGCTAGATGGGGATGTTTGTTTTTCCTATGAATCAAAGATTATTAGCTTGGCGAAAGAAGTGGGTCAACCTCTATTTGGTTTCGGCCAACAACTTCTCTTGTAGGCGAGCTTTCTACAAAAAAGTGATGGTTGGGATGTGATGGGGGCGGGGTCTTAGTGAATAAAAAAGGTAAAAAAAATATAAATTTTAAAATAATTTTCATAAGGGCAACATAGTAATTTTAAATAGTGGGTGTACTTAAAAGGGTACACAGATAGAATTACACTTTTCTTTTTCTTTCTATTTTTTAAAAAAAATAAAAATGCAGTTTGAAAGTCAAATTTAGACCTCATTAACAAGTCAACGTAATCTATTCTGTCAAATCCAATCCGAAATTAGGGCAAAATGGAATCATTTGTAAACTTTGGGGACGTAATGTGTCCAAATTGAGATCCGGAGGACCGTTTAAACAAGGGAAGCAAACTTCAAGCATCAAAAGTGCAATTTCCCCAGCAAGAAAGTTGCTGGGGTATTCTTGTAATAAATAATACACGAGTTTTGGTAGAAAATGAAATTATGAAAGCAATTCAAAGACGAAATTCCAGCACCGAGTTTCTTGACCCAATCATCAGGACCTAAAACAAAACACAGGTCCACCAAATATAAAAATGAGAGCAATAATAGAGATTGGAATCATTGACAATTTTGATCCCTTATTTTAACAAATATTAAGAGACTCATTATCTTTTCAATTTAATTATCAAGGCACCATCTATCATAATTTATTGATAAAAACACCCTTGTTATCTAATATCTTTTGCTGCCTATGTCATATTTTGTATTTTCTACTCATTATATATCTTTCTTGTTTTCTAGTTTTTATTTTTTAAATTTGTTTCTTCTATTCTCCATTTTTTCTTGTCTTTTATTTTTAAATATTTTTAATAAATAAAAAAATAAAAAATAAAAATCTAGAAAATAAAATACAACAAATAAAAAAAATGAAAATTTTGAAAAATAGGATTGGATAAATATAAAATGGTTAAAGTTTTCCCTTTGTTTTCTAATTTTTTACTTTTAGTTTTTTTCAATAAACACTATATACAAAAAATAAAGAAATAAAAATAAACCAAATAAAATAAAAAATATGGAACAAAAATTAGAAAACAAGAGAGAAAGAGTAAAAAGTAAAAATTAAACAAAAACAAAAATTAAAAAATTAAAAGAATAAGATAAGCATATGTTGAAAGGGTATTTTTGTCAGCAAAATGTGATAAGAGGTGTCTCAAGTACTATAAAAACTATAGTGATGACATTGATATTTGCCGAAATGACAACGAGTGCCTTAAGTATAAACTCTATAATTTTATATCGCATTTTTAATAAAGAGTTTTTTTTTTTCAAAAAATTTCAAGACCCAAATCTTCAAAACTATTTTCTGAAGCCTATCTTTGAACTTCTCAAAAAAGTGTATTGAAATTCTAAACCACACAAGCCCTAAGAACACAAGTAACGTGTACCTACAGTTTTGCCTTGCCAGAAAGTCTTGCAGTCAGCTCCTCAGCCACGGCATCAATGAAGCCCTCAGTATTCAGATATTGATCCCTCCCCACCCTTTAAAAAACAAACACACAATTCTCATTTAGAGAAAGACAACATGTATCCCAAGGCATATAACTTCCCTCCCTTGTGAAAGGTCTAAAACTCAGCCCCCTCCTCAACATATGTACAACGAAAAAAAAAAAAAAAAAAGGAAAAAGAAAAAGAAATAATACATACCGGTAGGAAAAGGGTAAACTTACTTGGGACCATGGATTAGAAGTGCGAGATCCTTTGTCATCTTCCCGGATTCCACAGTACCAATACAAGCTGCTTCTAGTTTCTCAGTGAAATCCAACAGCCTCGCATTGTCATCCAACTTTGCCCTAAAAAACAAAACGTTTTGTATCAAACCCGGGCATTGCCAGCTTTATGGGTTCACGTCAGCTCAACGGTTAAACTGACATTTAAGGCATTGTGGGAATAATAAAATTGGCTTCTATTCTGTTCCCAAAATTTAAGAACAATTTTCTGCAAACAAAACATAATTGTTCTCTGCTTCTGTTCAAAGTTATATGGGAATGAGAACAGAAGCTCGGGAAACAAAAACACCAAACAAATGCCACCTTAATAATTCTGTTTTCTATTCTTTTGTTTCTGTTCTTAGTAATTTTGAAGAAAAAAAAAATAGAAACATGGAAACAAAAACAAGAAAATATGTTTATGTTCCGAAAAATCTGAGAACAGAACAGAAACAATTCTTCCTTTTGTGTTTCTGCTTTTGATCCCACTTTTCTAGAACATAAACCAGAAAAAGAAAAAGAAAAAGAACACTAGTCAAACAACACCTAAAAGAATATATATGACCACGTTTGATTACTGTTTCCGTTCCCTGATTTTTATTCCCTCTTCCAAAACTTTGGGATTAATGTACAAATGCGGGTTTGGTAAACACATTTCTGTTCCCAAAATTTTGGGAGTAATTTGGGATTAATTCTTGAATTTCTTAAGAATCTGAGAAACAAAAAAAATGTTGATTCCTATTCACTCCCACAAAACTATTCCCACCATCACCACGCCGCCACCATGCATTTAAAGAAAAAAAAAAAGAAAAAAAAAAGGAACAAACGTGTTTCTTGTTTCTGTCTCACAAATTAAAAGAAACAATTTCAAGACAATGGTCGTTACTAGACATGCTTCTATTCCCGGAATACTCCAAACTGAAAACAGAATTCTCATGCCAATTTATTGGACATAGAAATAAAAAAGCAGAAACACTAACTAAACGCCACCAATAATTTGCAGAATATTACTACTAATTGTATTGGCTACCTGTGTGCAAGACCTCGAGACCAAGCGAAGATTGAAGCGATACTGTTGGTGCTAGTTTCACCTCCTTTCTGATGAACTCTGTAGTGGCGTGTAACGGTTCCATGGGCTGCTTCAGCTTCTATGGTCTTTCTGTCGGGGCACACCTGAAAACAGATTACACAATCAATCAGAATGAAAAAACGTGAAATTAATTTACAAATATTGATTAAGAATAAACAAATCATATTTACTTTTGAATAGGAACAAACATACCAGAACTGACGTCATCAACCCAAGAGATCCAAATCCTGATAAGACGAAAATTTGAAATTAGACAAAACACACCTTTGGAGGCCTGAATGGAAAGATTGGTACAAGGGTGCGTTTGGTGAGGTATTTGAAGGAATTTGATTTATAAAAGGGATCTGACAATTTTGTTATGTAATCCTGTTAAGAAAATTTTACAAATCATTTTCTCAAATCAAGAGGGTGATCCCTGGGTACAATGGGGTAAACAAGGGTAAGGCATCGTACATCTAACCCTCCCTAGACCCTGCAATGGCGGGAGTCTTAGTGCACTGGATTGCCATTTTTTATTTTTCAAATCAAATTCTTTCCTTAAACACCTGACCGAAACGCAAAGTAAAGTTATTCTAAATGCTCAAGAACAAACCTTGAGCTAAGAAATCACTCTGCACATCACCATCATAGTTCTTGCAAGCCCATACATAACCTCCTTCGCTCTTAAGAGCATAAGCAACCATATCATCAATGAGACGGTGTTCATACCTACCACAGTGAAGCATGCAAAGTGAAAGTTATCCGAAAACGCAAAATTAAAAATAAAAATAAAATTATACTGTGCCAATACTAAAGGTCACAGCTACTCACCATATCCCAGCAGCCTCATACTTCGATTTCCACGAAGCTTCATAAACTTCTTGAAATATGTCCTTGAATCTTCAGCAAAGGGAAAAACGAGAACAAAGTCAAAATAGCTAAAATGAAGATCTTGATTCTCGAAATGAAATGTGGAATAAAATAAATGAAAATTAAGAAATGGGTATGGAAAGGTGCATACCTTCCATCATATTTCTTAAGAATAGTGTTCTTTGTGCTAAGGTAAAGTGGCCATTTCTTCTCGTAAGCAGTGGTCATAGAAGCCTCAGCAAAAGCACGTATGGACTGAACTCAAAGCAAAGAAAGGATTATAATACTAAGAGTTCAGCCACAATCCAGATTTTTCTTGAAATAGCTTCACAAAAATTTCCAAAGCCTCACCTCGTCGGTGTTGTACATAGACAAAGCGACTCCCCCTTCACCAGTAAAGTTGTAAACCTCCAACTCTGACTTCTCATCCGTCCCTTCCGGTACTACATACAATTAAGGTGTCTTTTTTGAAACATATTTTTTAAGAATATATATGAAAGCAAAAGAACATGAGAAGCAAGATAACCAGACTAGAAATCAAGTTGTTCAACAAGATAAACTAATTTTTTTTACCAAACACAAGCTTAAGCTTCCCAGGTCCTTTTATAACTGCATCAGTTGCTCTGTATTGATCCCCAAAAGCATGTCGTCCAATGCATATTGGCTTTGTCCATCCTGAAGTGCAATTAAAATTTAGCACCACTAAATCAAATTTATTAAAAAAAATGAAAATGCTGATAACACGAAATGGTAATAACCTGGGACAAGGCGTGGAACGTTCTTGCAAATAATTGGTTCTCTAAAGACGGTGCCTGCAATAAAAGTCAGTAGTCATGGCCCATCATCAAAGAATTCATTATAACATTTATGTAATTCTAAGCAAACATGGGCAATATCGCTGACCGTTTAGAATGTTTCTGATAGTTCCATTAGGACTCTTCCACATGCTCTTCAAATTAAACTCCTTCATACGAGCTTCATCTGCAAATCGCCAGGCCATATGATATTAAAGTTAGGTTCAAGTTTATTAGTGATGATAACATTTTGAAGGTTCGACAGTTTTCCCATCTATCAAAATCAACCAGCAATACCTGGAGTAATAGTTGCACACTTGATTGCTACATTATACCTACAACCAAACCATACACATCAGACTCGCATCAAAAGAGAAGATCGCTATTTGACTGGAATGCATGAATTCAAGTATTACACAGCAAAGAGAGAGAAAAAGAAGAGAAGGATAATGCCAAGTCGCTCAGGATTTTGGACAATATTACTCAAGTAGCTTATCAAACAAACATATATACAAATAAATAAATAGATAAAGATTGATATTTTTATTATATCATGCGATCAAAACAAAAGATTGACATTTTTCTTTGTCTGAAATGAATAAAGTTTCAAAAGAAAAAAAAAAATAGTTGAATATTAATACATACTTCAGAGTAGCTTCTGCACTTTCAATAGTAACTTTGTCATCAGTTGCATCACGGTGAAGAAGGCCAAGATCGAAGTACTTAATATCCAAGTCCAAAAATGGGAAAATGAGCTGTGGTACATGAACATTCATGTATCTTAGCCAGAATCTTTATTAAACACGAAAACAATAAACTAAAAAAATACATTTACCTCGATAACCATGAAATCCATACCTTATCCTTTATTGATTGCCAGAAAACACGAGTCATTTCATCCCCTGTGACATAGGATTAAGAAAATAAGAGAAATGGTTAATGGATGTAGTTCATATACCTTTTACCATTAAATCATGTGGATCAAAATCACATGTAATCTCATTTTCATCCTCATCACAAAAATGCTTTAGAACGCGAATAGCCAAGTGTTTTTTTATGTTGCAGACCAAAAACATTCATGCGATTTTACACTCTTGTCCATATGATTTCCAAGAAATTAGGCATTTTGCACTAACACCTGGACTATAAAACCCTTGAAACTAATAATAACCAAAGTTTGACTTGGCATTTAGTGGTCACATTGCAAAGGCTAAAATGTGTGACCATGAAATTCTGGAACATTCATGAAGAGCAATTAATTCCTAAGCAAACGGAGATTGTTGTGCTCATAGATTTCACAAAGTACAAGATGAACTCCTCAAATTGTGCCCATAATCTGTATTGTATATTTATATGATTCATATTCATACCAGGAATAATCAATTTCCATTGACATATTTAGTTACAATAACAACTAAGCAATGGCATATGGTAGGAATTTGACAAAAGCCAAAAACATTTGCATGGCAGACGAACAACGATCACTTCACCCTGTTCTCACTCTTATCCAAGCAATTTATTAAAGTTAAAAGACCACCTTTCTTTTGCTAAAAAAAATGTGCCAAATGCATATACACCTTTTTGAAACTATAAATTTTGGGAGCTACCCAAATGCTGAAAAGTTTATGTTATAGCAAGTCAGAGAAATTGAATTAAAATTTCAAAAAACCCCAAAAGCCAAATTGACAACTCGAATTTGCAAGATTATGCATTTATACACGCATGCATGTATACACAGATGGCTCAAGAGATACACCCCCCTAGGCAGATATGTGTGACATTGACACTAAACATGAAAAGCAACACGCGTACTGCAGATTGTAAAAAGCACATTGCAAATACTCAATAACAACTCCTAAAGCATCAACATGATCCATATAAATCTTAGTTTTCAATCCACACTCGCAATGAAAAAGGGCAAAAAAAACAAAAGACAAAAGGGTTACACACGAAATTAAAATCGCAAAGACATGAAGAGTAATAACATCATTCGATGAATAGGCAGAAATGAAAAGGCCTCAAATAACAATTAAGAAAATAAAACCCTTCTAACAAAAGTTCATTCCATTAATCGTCAATCCTAGCTTAGTGGAAGAGTATGAGAATTGCCAGTCAAATACAAATTATATTAAACATTATTTAAATGACATAATAATCCCCAAATTAAGAGGTCAAATTACTACAAGTACACATACAGATCTAAACAAACCGTTAAAAAGGAGAATCATGAGGGAATAAATTCTCATTAAAAACATTACTTGAGAAAAGGGATCAATATATTTTCATACATACGAGCAGCAGATTCATATCATTGAAACGTCAAGGTCAGGCATGAAGTATCTCACAATCACAAAAAAAAAAATAAAAAAAAAATAAAGTTGGGACCACGAGGCGCTTAGCCAGAAGAAAGAAAATGTAAGGTAAAAGAAAAAGAGTTTTGCATCAGAGAATAACTTTCACGCAGAAATCAAATTTTCGTTTTTCTCTTCAAGTCGATTGACGAAACAAGACAAACGAACAATCTCAATTGTCCAGAATCAAGCAAAATAAAGCTAAAAAAATAGAGTAGAATAGATCTATGATGCAGTGAATTTTCAATAACAGATTTGAATAGATCGGAGCAGTAGGTGGCGAAGTGAAGCCTCACCGTCCATCTCGACGATTGGGTTGGCCACTTTGATCTTCTCGAATGCCATTTTTGCTTCTGGAGATCCAGATACCGAGAGACTCGACCAACCGGTGATCGGCTATTTAGACAGGGAAAGTAACGGCGATTTGCCGAAGATAAGTAGCAAGAAGCGGTAACCTCCGGCACCGGTACAGTACTGGAGTGGAGACTAATGAAAGAGTTGGTGGTGAAGGGAGGAAAAGACGAGGAGACGAGAGCCAATATATAAACTGGCACACTTGAGAAATATATTTAAGAAAAATGTGTAATTAGGCCCCTTTCCTAACCATTTCCATCCCATTCCATTCCCAGATTTTTGAGAATTATGTTTGGGAATAGCGTTTGGTAATTTTTGTTTTCGTTTCTATTTCATTCCCATTTGAAAATTGTGTCCACTTTTTTCTTAAGAAATGAGAAACAAAAAAAAGTTGTTTCTCATTATTCCCATTCCATTCCCAAATCCCATGGTCACTATTCACTTACCGGCCAACTACCGTCCGCCGTTGCCGACCGCCTTCCGCTGCCGCTGACCACCGCCGGCAACCGTCTGCCGCCGCCGCCGGTCACCGTCCGGCCGAAAATTTTCCGGCCACTTCCAGTAGTCGCCGGCGACGGTGCCATTGTCTTCCGGCCGGCGTCGCCGGCGCCACCGCCGTCCGGTCATCGCCGGCGGGGGGCACCGCCGTCTCCGACGCCGGAGAACCGTTGGCGGCCGTTGGCGGAGCGCCGGCCGGCGCCGGCGCCGGCGCCACCGCCGTCAGGCCAAAACAGAAAAGAAAAAAAAAAGAAAAAAAAAAAGATTTTAGGATAAAATCGTTACCAAACACAATTCCCTTCCCAAAACAAAAAAAAAAAATTATCGTTACCAAACGCGAATCCACTCCCAAAAAGAAAACAAAATTCTCATCTCATCCCATCCCATTCCCATCCCACTACTGGAATGGAAACAGAAACGGTTACCAAACGCCACCTAAATTTTTATTTATTACAGGGAACAATTATACTTTTAAGGTGAACGAAATCCGGATAGAACAGAATTGTCATTTTACTATTGATTCCGATTTTCTTATTTGGTTGTTCATTCTATTCAATAAAAGATGATAGAATTGAATTCCACAATTCATGAGTTGGAATCAACCCAGCCAAATAAAATAAAAAAAATAATTTCCACAAAAATTCATCAATATTATTTATTCTGTAGTGTTTTTTTTTTTTTTTTTTTTTAAATAATGTATTATTAGATATATTCAAAATTAATATCTAAAAAAGCATTATGAAAATTTTACTATATTTCGGTATTTCATTATTTTTTTTATTCCATAACAACTAAATAAGAGAATTGAAAAATGATTCTCTTGATAAATTCATTTTATTATGTCTCACATTCTATTTCTTCTCACATTTCATTTCACATCAATTTTATTTCATTCAATCAAATGAGCCATTGAAATTTTGGGTGAGTATTTAATTGCTCCCTATACTTTAAAAGAAACACATTTAACCCTAGGATTAAAATTTGACAGAAATGATGAGATGCTGTAGAGCTAATATGTCACCAGTGAAGTCGACTAGCAATGGCGGTTGTTAATGTTGCGAAGGAGATGAACAATAGAATTTTCTTTATAAGGAGAAGGAAAATAAATTATATTTCGTTTAATTAAATTTATTGTAATATCTAAATTGCCCTTATTTCATACATTTTTTTGACAGACTGTTAATGGTTAGACTAAATTTACACCGAGCTTAAACCTTAGGGTCAAAATGTTTTTTAAATTATAAGAGACCAATTCGACACTCACCACAAACTTCAAGGGTAAAGTGCAATTTTCTCTTATTCAAAACCAAACAATAAGATAGGAGTTGGCTTGTTTTCATCATTTTAGGGCGTTTTCGTTTTAAAATAATAAAAATAAACTTTTATTTCTTCTAAGAATAGTTAAAACAGAAACATTGTCCAAAAATTGACAATGGTTAATGGTTTGAATTTTGTTTTTCTATTTTTATAAAACAGAAAATAGATGTTTTTTTTTTTTCTTTTTTTTCATTTTTACCCCCTAAAAGATGGAAATTTTTGAACAAAAGTTAACAAAATGGAAAGTGATGTTTTATTGGTTTCCTTTCTCTTTTCAACTCTCATGTCATTGTTTGGTTTGATGGAATAAGGTGGAATTTAGTTATGAGTATACCACTCATTTATATTCTATTGTTTGGTTAAACAATATAACGAGAGTTTAATTATCTAAAAAATAAATAAAAATAGAAGAATGACATTCCTTACTTCAAGTCGTGAAACAACGATTATTTAATTAGAATGGTTTTTTTACTCTAAAAAAAATTCAAATAAAAAGAAAATCGAGAAAGAAATATTTATTAATATATTTTCTAGCAAGTAAGAGTAGATAAATTGAGTTTCAAAAAAATATAGAAAGAGAATGTGTCTACATAAATAAATTTTAAGAGAAAAATTACCAAATATAAAATTATGCAAATAATTTATACATTAACGAGAGTGTCATTTTTAGAGGGAGAGCATCATTAAAGTAAATAATTTAAAGTTAGAAATATGTTAGAGAGAGTAAATTGAGAGTATAAATTTTGAAGAAATAAGTAGTTAGAGAGAGGGAAAAAAAGAAGATATTTGTGGGACTCTATTTTAGATTGAGACATGTGAAAAAATCAATACATTCTCATTGGTGAAAAAACAAATGCGGTATGTGTTGGTAATTTAATGTTTAAAATTAATTAAATAATTAATTATTTTATCAATTATTAATTGAAGAATAAAAATGAAGAAGAAACAGTTTTGATTTCTTTATTACAGAAACATTCCAGATTACAACAAAAATAAATAAATTATAAGCTAGAATAGAAAACCAGAAAGAATGATAATTGTATATAATAATAAAACAAACATAAACAAAATATTTACTATATAATAATAATAATAAAAAAAAAAACAGAAACAAGAATACCAGAATAGGAGATCGAGACAATCGTTTAACGATTTGTCCTTAAAGCATATGTCGCCCCCGCTAGGTGCTCACGGTTGAATGAGCGTTTGTCTCCCAAGATACAACGACGATCAGACTACTACTAGTACTAGCACTTGAAACCAGGAAGAGGAAATCAGAAGCCGGGTGAATAGGAAAAATGTAGAACTCTCTAAAAAACAAGAACAAGGAATAGGAAAAAACTTTCTACCGAAAACAAGACTGCAATGCAATGTATCTTATGGGATGCCTAATACTAAAAAATGCATGCCCTTTTATCGAGAGCAAAAACCAACCTAAAGAAATCTGAGATTTAAGGCATTCAATGGACAACAGTAATTTTCATGCAGTTACACACCTGAAGAATCTTCAAGGTTTTGTAACTCTCAGTAATTACACACTTGAAAAGACAACCTTCAGATTTATAATTTCTTTCAAGTTATAAAACCTGCAATATATACTTTAGGCTTTGTTTAGCTTGATTTTTTTTGAATTTTGTACAAAACATATCAAATCATAGTCAAGCATTCCCCAAGGCCACAAGGCCCAAGGCCTAAGCCTAGGACCCAAGACCCGAGCCCGAGCCCGGCCTGGCCCAGCCAAGTCGGGAGAGTTGTCAGTCAGTCGGTCGATGGCGGCAGCGTCGCGCGCGCGCGTGTGACTTTATCATAGCCTTTGACCTTCTTTATATCCATATCTTTCAACACCCTAGAAGGCTTACCTACAAAAAGGTATCTCAAGCCTTAATAAATGAATTTTCATCTTCTCAGGTTACTAATGTGAGATAACCTACACTACATGTCAATTAATGTCTTCAAGTGGGTACTTTAATGAACAATTTTAATTCATATCTTAAATGATTTTATACAAATAAATATACTACATTCATCTCCTCACCAAACATATCACAAAAATATATTTATGTATCCCAAATTATTATTGAGTGCCACAAATAATTGGGTCACAAAATACCTAAAACATTATTTAATACAACAGTCTATCGCATGAATAAAAATTGATTGGATAAACATGAATATGAAATGTAGACTCAAATCAAAAGAGAGAGAGAAAAAAAAAAAAAAAAAAAAAAAAAAAAAAAAAAAAAAGAGCTAAAAAAAAAAAAATATCACATTAAGACATGTAGCTTTTGGCCTTGAACTTTTTTTAGTAAGAATCCATCGGATTTACTTAGCCAACTAGTGAACATGATATCTTGAACTGTTTGGCATTTCGTGTAAATTAAAACAATAGAAATTACATATTATCTTCTAGACACTTTCTGTTTTGTGGTTGTGTTCATTTTGACCCTGAACACCCTGGTACTTCATGAGTGTTTCTAGAGAATTTAGCCTTTTTTATTCTCTCAGAACCGACCCAGTTCTCACTCATATAGGTGATGTTCTATAAAGAATATTCTGTTATACTCCACTTGAAATTTTCAAGATATAGAAATCATTGAAAGTTATACTTATCTTTAACCATATTGCAGATATCACTATTATATCATAGGAATGAGACATAGAATTTATCTACTTAATGATACACCTATAGTCACCTTCAATATTCGGTTGTCCCTTTGAACCTAGATCTTGGGATCTCCAGTCAACTAAGTTGGGTTGCCATTATGATGACTATTTTGTAATAGGTTTTAAATAATTTCTCATCGATAAGTACTTTACTCTATCTTGTGTAAGACCTTTAGTTAATGGATCTACACTATTATCTTTTGAATTAAGATAACTTCATTAGAGAGTAACTGCCTTACGGTATTATGCCTTCGATGTATATGTCGAGACTTACCGTTATATATACTACTATGTGCTTTTACAATTGCTGATTAACTATTACAATGGATGCAAATAACTGGCATAGGCTTAGTCCAATTAGAATATCTTCCAAGAATTGTTAAAGCCATTTTACTTCTTTTCCTGCTTTATCTAAAGAAATAAATTCAAATTCCATTGTGGATTTGGTAATACATGTTTGCTTAGAGGATTTCCGCGACACTGCAGGTCCTCCTAATACAAAGATATATCCGCTCGTGGATTTGATGTCTTTAGTATCAGATATCCAATTTGCATCACTGTACCCTTCAAGTACTACTAGATATCTCGTATAGTGCAAACCTTAATTTTGAGTATATCTTAAATATCTCAAAAGCCTCATAATAGCTTTCTAATGTTCTTTACCTATATTGCTAGTAAACTTGCTTAATTTACTTACTGCGTAAGGAATACCAGATCTTGTATAATTCATTATGTACATTAAACTATCTATTATTCGAAAATACTCCAACTGAGATATACTCTCATCAATATTTTTTAAAAAATATTAATTAATATCTACTGGTGTTTTGGCTATACCAGAGTTATCCTTGTTAAATTTTTCAAGGACCTTCTCGATATAATGAGATTGAGATAAGATCAACACTTCAGATGTTCTTGTAATTTTAATTCCAAGAATGACATATGTTTTTCCCAAATATTTCATCCCAAATATATTTGTTAACATTTGTTTGGTAGATTTTATAATTTTATCACTACTACCAATAATAAACATGTCGTCCACATATAAGCATACAATAACATAACAAGACTTTGTTGTCTTAATATATACACACTTGTCACATTCATTGATCTTAAAATTATTTGACAACATAACATTGTTAAATTTCTCATGCTATTGTTTTGGCACTTGCTTTAATCTATACAAAGATTTTACAAGTCGACATACTTTATTCTCTTTTATAGGAACCATAAACCCTTCTAGTTGTTCCATACAAATTTCTTCATCTATTATACCATTCAAGAAAGCAGCCTTAACATTCATTTGATAAATCTCAAGAATATGTATAGCTGCTATTACTATTAATATACGTATAAATGTGATTCTTGTTACTGGTGAATAAGTATTAAAATAATTTATACCCTCTCTTTGCTTGTAACCTTTAGCTACAAGTCTTTCTTTATATTTATCAATTGATCCATCTGCTTTCATCTTTTTCTTAAAGATCCATTTACACACTAGTGGTTTCATTCCAGATGGAATATCCATTAGTTCTCATGTATGATTTTAAAGGATGGATTCAAATTCACTATTCACAGTCTCTTTCCAAAGAGGTATTTCAGGTATAGACATTGTTTCCCTAAAAGTTTGAGGTTCATATCCTATCATATAGGTATAAAAATCAAAACCAAAAGATTTTGAAACTTTTGTTCTTTTACTACATCTAGGTTCAATCTCATCCTCATGGGAATTATTAGAAGTAGTATCACTTATTCTCTTTAAATAACTCAACTCAATAGAGTTCTTACAAGGAAACACATTCTCAAAGAATGATACATTCATTGATTCAATAATCGTATCTTCATGCACATTTTTAATTTTTGATTTATGAACCAAAAATCGATATGTGTTACGATTTTGTGCATATCCAATGAATACACAATTAATAGTTTTTGTCCTATTTTAATCTGCTTAGGATCAGGAACTATAACTTTTGCAAGACACCCTATATTTTTAAGTATGAATATGAAGGCTTTCTTCTTTTCCACAATTAATAAAGGGTTTTATTTAATTTCTTGTGAAGTAATTTATTTAAAATAAAATTTGCTGTTAAAATAACCTCCCCCCACAAGTTCTAAGGTAGACCATAACTTATTAACAAAGAGTTCATCATTTCTTTTAAAGTTATGTTCTTTCTTTCAACAACTCCATTCTGCTGAGGTGAATAAGGTACTATAGTTTGGTGGATTATTCCATGTTGTGCACAAAACTCACCAAAAGATTAAACATATTCTTCAGCTCTATCACTACGTAACATTTTAATCTTTTTAAGTTAATTTTCAACTTCAGTCTTATAATGTAAAAACATGTCTAATACTTTATCTTTACTTTTAAACAAATAAATATAATAATATATTGTACAATCATCAATAAAAGTAACAAAGTACGTTTTCCCTCCTCTAGTTTGTACAAATTTTAAATCACAAACATCTATGTGCACTAACTTTAGAGGTTCACTTTTCTGTTCAATTGAATGAAAAGAAATTCGAGTCAATTTTGACTCTGCACAAGTCTCACATTTGTGAGTTCTATTATCTTAACATTTAGGAATTAAATTCATATTAATTAATTTACGTAAAATATCATAATTAACATGTCCTAAATGACCATGCCACACATCCAAAAACTCAATTATATAAGCAGAAGAAGTACTGACTTTATTATTGTTATTATTTGGGATTACAGTTATCACATTAAGCTTGAAAAGACCTTCATTCATATAACCTTTTCCCACATACATACTATTCTTGGTAAGTACAAATTTATTAGACTCAAACACTAGCCTGAAACTCTTCTTACTCAGCAACGATCCAGAAACCAGATTCTTACGAATACTTGGTACATGCAGCACATCGTTGAGAGTACGTTCTTTACCAGAGGTCATCTTCAGCATGACCTTTTCATGTCCTTCAACCTTAGAAATTGAAGAGTTTTCCTTATAGAGCTTTTCTCCAGATTTCACCAGCTGATAAACGGTGAAGATCTTCTTATCATAGCATATGTGGCGAGTAGCACCAGTATCTGTATACCATTCTCTGGGATTGTCAATAAGGTTGACTTCAAATACAACCACTATCAAATTCATCTCGGAAACCTTATCAGTAAGGTATTCTACTTCAGTCACATGAGCTTGATTTTTAGACTTCTTTCTCTTCGGTACAACCCTTTTACGACAATCTTGAGCACGATATCCCATCTTGTCACAAGTATAGCAGTTACCCTCAAACTTTTTGTTTGCAGTTCTATTAATCGAGCTTGATTCAGTTTGTTTCTTCTTCTTGTGAGTTTCTATGACATGGGCTTTTGACATCATATAATTACGATTTTCACGTTTAGAAAAGATCCGATGTTCTTCTTCGATTCTCAATTTGAGAACCAAGTCTTCAAGAGTCATCTCTTTTTGTTTATGTTTGAGATAATTCTTTAAGTCATCCCATGATAATGGCAATTTCTCAATCACAACTGTCACTTGAAATGACTCACTAAGAGTCATTCCTTCAGCTTGAATGTCATGCAGAAGGATTTGGAACTCTTCAGTCTGGCTGATGATTGTCCACGAGTCCACCATTTTGTAGTCTAAAAATCTTTTGACTACAAATTTTTTAGTTCCAGCATCTTCAGTTTTGTACTTCTTCTTCAGGGACTGCCACAATTATTTTGCCATCATGACCGAGTAATACACATTGTAGAGTGTATTACTCAGTCCATTAAGTATACAGTTCTTGTATAGGAAATCATAATGTTTCCATGCATCAATAATAGCAACAACATCTTCTGTTTCTATCTCTTGAAGAAACTTCCATAAAACCTCTTTGACTTTTCTCCATGTAAAGTCGGCACAGAATGCACAACAGGCATAAGCAGAGCAGGTGGTGCAATACCTTGATTTGCAGCCGCAACATCGGTAACAATAATATCATTTGAAGACATATTTATTGTAAGAAAAGCAAACAAAAAAATATAAGAAACTTTGTTACTGAAATATTTTCAAACAAAAAACCAGAATTGTATAAAATAGTTAAGTGGAAATTTTCTTTAAGATTGTTTGTAATTTTATGTTGAAAAATTAATTAAATAATTAATTATTTAATCAATTATTAATTGAAGAATAAAAATGAAAAAGAAACAATTATGATTTCTTTGGTATAAAAACATTCTAGATTGCAATGGAAATAAATAAATTACAATCCAAAATAGAAAACCAGAAAGAAAGATAATTGTTGTGTAATATTAAAATAGACAGAAACAAAATACTTAATGTGTAACAACAAAAAACAGAAACAGGAATACCAAAATAGGAGATCGAGGCAATCGTTTAGTGATTTGTCCTTAAAGGAGATGTTGCCCCCGCTAGGTGCTCACAGTTGAATGAGCATCTGTCTTCCAGGATATAAGAACAAGAGGAAGAAACTTTCTGTCGAAAACAAGAATGTAATGTAATGCAGCTTATGGGATGCCTAATGTTAAGAAATGCATGCCTTTTTATAGGGAGCAAAAATTAACTTAAAGAAGTCTGAGAATTAAGGTATTCAATGGACAACAATAATTTTCATGCAGTTATACACCTAAAAAGTCTTTAGGATTTTTTAACTCACAATAGTTACACACCTGAAAAAAATGACCTTCAAGTTTATAACTTCTCTCAAGTTATAAAACCTGCGATATATACTTTAGGCTCTGTTTAGCTTGGAATTTTTTGAATTTTGTACAAAACATACCAAGTCCAAGAATTTTCCAAGATATCCATGATCCACAAGCCCCAAGCCCAAGACCCAGGACCTGAGCCCGAGCTTGACTGGGCAAGGCAGGTAGTTGGCAGCGGCGGCGCGGGCGCATGGTTGTATTTATTTTATAACCTTTAGCCTTCTTTTTGTCCATATCTTTCATTGCCCTAAAGGGCTTATCTACAAAAGGTATCTCAAGCCTTAATAAATGACTTTTCATCTTCTTAAGTTACCAATGTGAGATAACCCACGCTACACGTCAATCAATGTCTTCAAGTGGTTATTTTAATGAACAATGTTTATTAACCTCTTAAATGATTTTACACAAGAAAATATACTACATTCATCTTCTCACCAAGAAAAACATATTAGTATATTTAAATATCCCAAATTATTATTGCGTCCCACAAATATTCGAGTCACAAAATACCCAAAAAAATATTTAATACAATAGTATATTTATTTGTAAAAAAAAATAAAAAATTTAGAAATGAATGAAAAACTGACACTTAAAGTATCCACTTGAAGTTATAGATTAATATATTGTGTGGGTTATCCCACGTTGATTAGTGAAGAATATAAACAATCATTGATTAATATTTGGGTTAGTGTTTGAATGGTAAGCCCTTTAGGACACTCGAGTGTTATGAACTGGAAGTAGGCTAATGGTTATAATATAAATAAAACTATTCGCGAGCTCAACCATCATTGTTTCCCTTCTCCCCCTCCCCCGATGGCACCAGGCTCAAGTCAACCTAGGCCTTAGTTTTGGAGCAAAAATCTACTTTAAGAAGATATCATAAAACGAGTGACTCGGTTTGTCCATTCTGATATTTGATTTTATTTTTTTTGTTCGTAATACAGTAAGTGGTTTCTAATTATTTCTTTCTATTTATTTTGTTGAGTATTTTATATTTCATTTATTCACTATAATTTCAAATCCTATTTGGGAATTTTATTGTAATTTGCTAATCTAAAATATTTTTTTAACCGATGACCTATAATTCCACTTATTTACATGCATAATACAACCAAACAATATAATATAAAAGTTTTCCACCACTAAGCCATATTTTATTCCTTTAAACATACAACAACAACCAAACAAAATAATTAAATTGTAATTACATTCTTTCTCCCATTTCGTCCAATCGAATGAGCCATTGGATGGTCTAAATTGTTTTAATAGATAAATAAGTGTGGATACCTTTGGTAATAATTATAATATCAAAGAAAAAAAATCGTTTGGGCTTTCTAGAAATACAAATCTATTCGATTATCTCATTACTTTTGTTGGCCCAAATAGCTACCCAAGAGGGAGGTGAATTGGTGGTAGGGCGTGAAATACACCGCTACTTACACTCGTAAGTATACGAGGTCTAAGTTTTAGTATAGTGTGATCGTTAAGATTGGGTTATCGTATCCACAGGAATTAGTGTCGTTACTATCGAACACCGCGTTTGTCGTGACCTAACTTTATCTAGGTGAAAAATAAATGTATTTATTTAATTAAACTAATACTAATATATCCTAAATTAACTACACTAATATACTAATATGTTTTAGGGTGAAGAATTGTCTAGGGATTAACGTGTTTATAAATACGTGTTTGATCTCATTTACTCACGTTTACGGTGTTCGACTTATTTGACAATCTCGGTACATAAACTCCATCGCCACTTCTCCCGAGTGTAAGATAGAGGAATACATGACTTTGAGTCAACGAAGAGATCCCCCTCAACGTCTTAACAACCCTAGGTCATGTGAGTCTTGCTCGGCATCATTGATTGCACACAATCTAACTCTCGACCGAGTCATTGGATCGTGCGTTGTATTTACCCTATCGACAATTTCCGTTCTAAAACTCCCTCGCCACCTCTCCCGAGTGTAAGACGAGGGATATAACGCAACTTTGTGTCAACGAAGAAGTCTCCCTCAATGTCTTAACGACCCTAGGTTGCGTGAGTCTTACCCCAACGTCATCGATTGTCCACAATCCAAATCCCGACCGGGTTATAGAATCATGGCGTTTGTTTACGCAAATCAGAATCCGGGGTTTGTCAAAACCCCGTATTCTCCATTTATCTAACTAAGCATAATAAACAAATAATACGATAAACACAATCAAACTACGAAGAACAATCATAAACGCAACACCGAAATTATCCAAATAACGTATTTATAAATATAATATTAATCCCTATACAATCCATGTTTAACTATGGCCATAGCCGCATTTACAATGAAATAACAAGCTAAACATGCTCACAATATCCTAAGCTAAGGAAATAAGGAAAAACAATCGAAGAACTTAGCCTCGTTTGAAGATAAATCGCTAAGAACGCTCAACGATCGCATCGCCGTCTTTCTCCACTTCGGGATGTAAGCTCCACTTCTAAAACTACTCTATCTACCCTTAGATTTATTCTAAGGGGCTCAAAATATCCAGAGAGGCTGGAGAAGGAGGAGGAGAGGGGATATATATAGGCAAAATATCCTAAAAATATCTTCAGGCTGCGTAGAGGGTCACTGCCTAGGCGGATACTAGGTCGGTTTGGTGACCGCCTGGATGATGAAGACAGCGGTGGACGTGGAAAAGTTTCTGCTGGATTTCTGCCTTGGCAATGGAATTCACTGCTTAGGCGGTGGTCTGTCCATCGCCATTTGTCTTTCTCAGCTTCTTCACTGCCACGGCGGTGGTCTGGACGTCGCGGTGGTAGGCTTGTTTCACAATTTTGCCTCCAGCTTGTTTTTCCACCGTTCTTCGATTGCTTTTGGTTCGATCTCATCATTTTTGCTCCAGTATTCTATCTTTTTTTCCCACACATTTAATTTATACAAAAAGTATGAAAACTAATTAAAACATAATTAAATACTATATAAACGCACGAAAACTAACTTAATTCGGTTTGAAAATACGTAGGTAGATCATACCTATCAAATATCCCCAAACTTGGAATTTGGCTAGTCCTCGAGCCAAACACACAAAAGAAAATGAAAAACAAAACTGAATTAAATAGAAAACAACCTAAACACAATCTAAATATAAAGACATGCAAGTTTTGACTTCTTCTAATGGCCTATTTATTTTTGTCCCTCAACAACTACTAGTAATATCGAGTTCAGGCGATAAAACACATCATGAGGTTCTAGAATCTCGACATGTAATAATGGTGAACGCTATTCTAGATCCTGTAAACGTATTAGTGCGAGACTTAATAATATAACTATCCAAGACCGGATTGGATTATCCCCCAACTAAATTCACAGCTTGTACTGTGAAGGACTAGGATTTTCATAAGCCTGATTGGGGTCCACTATCTACTAATGTAGGTTAAGTAGTTCGTAGAGATCATTAAGACTTAGTTCGGTTAAGGAATAGTTGCCCAAGGGTAATTTGGAATAGAAAACGGGTTAACGTTGTTAACTTAACATTACCCAAGGCTCAACGCTTGGCACATTTACTCTCGAACCCCCATACTTAGATTGGAAATAATCCTGAACATGCATTTAAGACCGACGTACTCACTTGTCAAAAGAAACGAAAATAAAAATCATATTTACATTTGATTTTTATTTTCTTTTCAACGAACACACCCCTAAACTTATTTGATTGTTACTATTGAAGGGGTGTGTGAAATACAAATGAAAAACGACAAGTGAGTATTCAAATATCGAACCAATTAGAAGTTCGCCCTAAACCCAACCACTCACATCAAGTAGCATTTGCAATTGTTAGCTTGATTCACTCAAATGTGCCTTTAAATTCAACGATTAAGGTTTGGAAAAAGGTCAACTGGTTAGGGTATTAGTTTATGTGTTCAAAATTGAAATGGCATTTAGGCTTCGATAGGGTAACGAGGGATAAACATGTTACATAGTAGGCTTCAAAGGCTTAAGCGACAAAGAGAATGCCTAAATTACGTCTCCTGAACTACCTCGCCTAGGATTTCGCCTGAAGCTTCCCCTCAATCAAGTACTAGAATCCTTAATGTGTCATGAGTTTGGCTAATCGATAATATTTCTCAAGTCAATTGAATAGAAATACATTGAGTCTATGTGCCCGTGCAAATTAGGATCTACAATAATTTTTACCAAAAACATAGTCAAGCACATAGAATTACACATGCATGAGTATTACCCTTGACCTCAAAAACAACCAGGGGGTAATCTCATCATCGGGTAACGGCCCAGATGAACACAAAACTCAGCATATAACACAACAACAACAAAAACATAAACACATTCTAACCTAAACACACATGCAATACTGAAAAACAATAACACATAAACTAACAATACTAAATACTGCACATCACTTCTGAACTTAAAAAGGATAGTGTTCTCAGTGATCCCAATCATCATTCTCAACATATAAAATTAAAGTATGCTGACGAAGGGTGTTTAGAACACGTACCTGGGAGGCAAAAAGATCTCGCCTTCGAATAAATTCGGCTATGACGGATTTAACTTATTTATGACCTTGGGTTGCTTCCCAAGAAGTGTGTGGTTTAATTTCCTCGGCCCGACATTCAAATCACCCTAAAATTTGGTGACATTTTGCTTTGTTCGGCTCGATCTTTCAACGAAACGCCTCACCGGATTATGTGCGTGGCCCTGTACCATAAAACGGTTTGGAATCCCATTGAAAGGGATGCATCAATACTCGTCGATCTAACATTGCCAAGTACCTTGCATTAGAAACAAAAACAAAATTACAAACAAAAATTATATACAAAAGAAATACCTAAAGTAAAATTAAGTCATTTACACACAATATCGACAATAAACGAAAAAACACAATCCCGGTAATACGATACACATGCTTCTCCTATCTAAAACTTAAGTCCTGAGCCGTTACCATGTATCTCTTGCAATAACATCAAAACAATCCCTGGAAACGGCGCCAAAAACTTGGTAGGGCGTGAAATACGCTACTACTTACACTCGCAAGTATACGAGGTCTAAGTTTTAGTATAATGTGATCGTTAAGATCGGGTTATCATATCCACAGGGATTGGTGTCATTACTATCGAATACCACGTTTGTCGTGACCTAACTTTATCTAGGCAAAAAACAAATGTATTTAATTAATTAAACTAATACTAATATATCCTAAATTAACTACACTAATATACTAATATGTTTTAGGGTGAAGAATTGCCTAGGAATTAACATGTTTACAAACACAAGTTCGATCTTGATTTACTTACGTTTATGATGTTTGACCTATTTGACAATTTCGGTACGTAAACTCCACCGGCACCTCTCTCGGGTGTAAGACGGGAAAATATATGACTTTGAGTCAATGAAGAAGTCCCCCTCAACGTCTTAACGACCCTAGGTCACGTGAGCCTCGCCCAGCATCATTGATTGCACACAATCCAACTCCTGACAGAGTCATTGGATCGTGCGTTGTATTTACCCTATCGACAATCTCCATTCTAAAACTCCCTCGCCACCTTTCTCGAGTATAAGATGAGGGATATAATGGAACTTCGTGTCAATGAAGAAGTCCCCCTCAACGTCTTAACGACCCTAGGTTGCGTGAGTCTTACCCCAACGTCATCGATTGTCCACAATCTAAACCTCGACCGGGTTATAGAATCGTGGCATTTGTTTACCCAAATCTAAATCCGGGATTTGTTAAAACCCTGTATTCTCCATTTATCTAACTAAGCATGATAAATAAACAATACGATAAACACAATCAAACTATGAAGAACATTCATAAACGTAACACTGAAATCATCCAAACAACGTATTTATAAATATAGTGTTAATCCCTATACAATCCATGTTTAATTATGGCCATAGCCGCATTTACAATGAAATAACAAGCTAAACATGCTCACAATATCCTAAGTTAAAGAAATAAGGAAAAACAATCGAAGAACTTAGCCTTGTCCGAAGATAAATTGTTAAGAACGCTCAACGATCTCATCGCCGTCTTCCTCCATTTCGAGATATGAGCTCCACCTCTAAAACTACTCTATTTACCATTAGATATATTCTAAGGGGCTCAAAATATCCATAGAGGACGGAGAAAGGGGAGGATAGGGGATATATATAGGTAAAATATCCTAAAAATATCTTCAGGCTGCGCAAAGGGTCGCCGCCTAGGTGAAAGAATCCACTGCCTAGGCGGAGACTAGGTCGGTTTGGTGACCGCCTCGGCAATGAAGACAGCGGTAGACATGGAAATGTTTCTACTGGATTTCCGCCTAGGCGGTGGGTTGTCAGTAGCTATTTGTCTTTCTCAGCTTCTTCACCGCCGCGACAGTGGTCTGGACGCCGAGGCGATGGGTTTGTTTCACAATTTTGCCTCCGATCTTGTTTTTCCACCATTCTTCGATCTCTTTTGGTTCGATCTCATCGTTTTCGGTCCACGCACACCTGATTTATACAAAAAATATGAAAACTAATTAAAACATAATAAAATGTTATATAAATGCACGAAAACTAACTTAATTCGGCTTGAAAATACGTAGGTAGATCAGACCTATCAATTGGGTACTTACAAAATTTAAACAAATAATTCTTTAAACAATTAATTATCAAATATCCAATTTTTCTAAATTGATTATTATCTTAGTTACATAGTGAATAAATATTTACTGTTAGGTGTACACCCAAACACAATATAAGGAAAAAGTAAACAATGCAACACACAAAAATATATCCTGATTTAGCAAGTTAACAGATAGGTATTTTACACCTAAACGGTTCACTGTCACTAATGATCGATCCGCAAGTGATCCTTCTTTGTCCGAATGATAAAGCTCCTTCTTGATTTTCAAAATATAGCTTAAGAATTCTCTACTAGGGTTAGGGTTCTTCAACAACCGGTTTCAGATGTGGGAAAAGGGTATAAATAGGCCTAGGGGGTTCAAAAATATCTAAACAGATATTTTAGCCTGTTCTGCAAATTCCGCCTAGGTGGTAGAATCTTTGCCTATGAGGAGTTTAAGTCAGTTAGAATTTCGCCTAGGTGATGGTTTCTTTGCCTAGGCGGAGGACTAAGTTCTTGGTCTTCTTTCTTTCTGACGGAATTCCACCTAGGCGGTAGAAACTTCGCCTAGGCGGATTTATAGCAGTTTAGCTCTTCTAACAGTTCAACACTTCCAGTGTTCTGATAGAATTCTGCCTAAGCAGTGGAAACTTTGCCTAGGCGGATTTCAATACTTCAGCCCTTGCAACCTTCTGACGGATTTCTGCCTAGGCGGTGGAAACTTCGCCTAGGCGAATTTCAACTTCTCTGCGCTGTCAACCTTCTAGCAAATTTCCACCTAGGCGGATTTCAACTTTTCAGCATTTGCAACTTTCTGATGAATTTTCGCTTAGGCGGTGGATACTTCGCCTAGGCGGAATTGCGTTGTTCTTTGAAACTTCATTTTTTCATCTTTTTGGCTACCCTTTTCTCCACCATTTCTCTCGGTTTGCCGATTGTTTACATCCTTACTCCTGACTAATAAAAACGGCTAAAAAGATATTCAAACTTCAATAAAATACTCGAAAACTGGCAAATTCGGTTTAGAATTAGATAGGTATTTTACACCTATCATTAACCTTGCCTAATACAGTCCTCCAAACTCCATGGAGATTCGCGACCACTAAACCCATTGATTCCTTTACCAGGTAGGAACCAAACTCATATAACTCACGATTATTTTCTTAGGCTCAGAATCAACCTTTATAAATATCATTTTCCCAGACTTAGGAAGAACCTTATCTTTTTACTAGGTTTAAGATTAACCTAATTCTATTAAAGGAAAAATCAAAACCTAATCCTTTTAATAGGCTAAAGGTTAACCTCACAACTTCCACAAGTATCTTTTTCACAAGTAAGGATTGAACATTTACAATTCACTCAAAAAACACAATTCAATTGTAAGGAGAATCAAAACCTAATTCTTTTAAAGATAAAATAATAACCTAACATTTTTGCAAGACGGAGATTAAACAATAATTTGTTTCATAGGAAAAAGATTAAAACCTAACTACATTGACTAAACATCGGCCCAATTGTGTCTAATCCTCTCAAACTCACAAATATAGAAAAATATGAGTTTCTTCCCACAAGGAGCTTCTATCACCTCAATACAAATATACTCAATGAATGTCTCAAAATTTACTACGTGATAGATACAATGTGAGACAAATAATATCGAATTAATAAACAATATGGGTAGCATAATTTAGAGCACATAATCAGATAATCAAACAAAATCGTTTTTAAAAAGATTTTTCAAGCTTTTAAGTTTGAAAACGATAATCGAGCAATCTTATATCCAAGAAATCAATAATAATATGAAATCAAAATAAAGAGAAATAGCTTGAAAAGATCTTACCAGGAAAACATTGAAGATTGAAACACAATTGCAATATAGCACAAGTCGGTGACTCCAAATCAACAGTACTTTAGATCAAGAACTTAGAATGAATCTCTCACATAAATCTCAATGAAAATATATTTCTTAGAAAAACTTTGAATTGATGTTCTTGATGTGTATTCTCTCAATCCCGCAGGTCTAATTTTTATAGACAGATATTAGCCCTCTAACGTCTACTTTTCGAAATATATGCCTCTAAAAGACACTCTTAGACCCCAAATTAAGTTAGTGATGCCAAATCAAGAGCGCTTTAGATCAAGAACTTAGAATTAATCTCTCACGAAAATCTCAGTGAAAATATATCTCTTAGAAAAAACTTTGAACTGATATTCTTGATGCGTATTCTCTCAATCTCACAATTCTATTTTTATAGACAAATATCAAGCCTTCCGATGGCTACTTTTCGAAAGATATGCCCGTAAAAGGCACTCTTAGATACCATATAATATTATCTTTCATTTTTGGGGTAATCCACTTAAAAATATATTTTAAAACTATCAAATAAGTTCATGAAATATTTCTTAATTTATAATCACAAAGATAGGAAGTATTAATCAACTTAAATTAAGAGAATTACAAATTATGTGGACCAAATCAACAAGGAAAATTAAATACATGTACCATATCTTCAGTAGGTTCAAATCCCTCAAATCTCTCCCTTGGAATCATAAAAAATGGATTGTTTTTTACAAAGAGATCAAGTCTCTCAAAATTATAACCAAAACAGTCAGTTGACCCATCCCTAGGATTCGGTTGACTGATCGAAACAACACCAAAACCAAACCAAAAACTCACAGGTAGTCGGTTGACAGAAATACCCCATTCAGTTAACTGATCGAAACAACACCGAAACCAGGCCAAATCCAAAAGCCAGTCAGTTGATCGAAAATCCTCCGATCGGTTGACCGATTGCTTCAGGGTAGTTCGTTTATGCTTTTCCAAACTCACTGACTCAATCGGTTGACTGATTTTTCCCAATCAGTTGACTTATTGATTCAAATTGGTCATTTCTTTCACCAATTCTGCTCTAAAATGCCCTGTTTGATTCAATTAACCGATTGTTTTTCTCGTTGACTGAAATAACCCTAAAATTTAAATTTTTATACTATAAACTTTATTTTCAATTAGGTTAATTATCATTGTCAATTCACATAAGGAGCACATATTAAATCTTTAATTAGGATCCTAAATTCTATCATTTCAATATCAAAACACACATAAAGATAACTCGTTTAATAGTATTGTGTGTGATCTTAATTCGGGTTGCATTAAGACTATAAGAGTATAGAGTTGTTTTCACCTAATTTTTTCAGGGTCTTCAATATTCTTCATTTCTTCATTGCATCCATCTTTGCACTCTTTACATTTTCTTCATGATGTCTTCAACATAATCAAATATATGAAACTTTTTTTCTGAAATACTCAACAAACACATTAGTTCCACGACAAACATCAACACTTAATTGTTCATCAAAACTTAGGGATCAACAATCTCCCACTTTTTATGATGACGATTAACTTTGATGTTTTCTTCAATAAAGAATGTAACCACACTTCCCCTAAATTCCGAGAATGGGTATTTAACTCATTTAAGCATAAATCCTAAATTCCGAGAATGGGTATTTAACTCATTTAAGCATAAATATAAAGACATAATCAAGCAATTCAATAAATATTCAATATAAGCCCAAAAATCAATTTAACGATAATGATATTCAACAAAGATCAATATAACCAATTCAACTAAGATCTCTCTTTAATCAGTGCAATGCTTAGGCGAACAAATTCCTAAACATCAATTAACTTGTTTAAACATTAACTTCTTCCTCTTTGTTATCTCAAGAAGTGGAGGCAGAGACCCCAAAACATCATTCTAGGCATACATTGTTATGCCTAACCATACCTAAATCTCGAATAATTTTTATGAATTGATCTTCCGCTAAAAGTTTGGTAAAGATATCGGCAAACTGATCGGAAGTATCAATATACTCAATAGTAACATCCATTTTCTAAATGAAATCACGAATAAAATGAGTGCTATGTTGGATTCTTACTTAAGCATATAACACTTTTATTATCACAATAAATATGGACTTCCTCCTTACATGCTCCAAAATCATTTAATTGTTACTTAATATATAAAATTTGACGGCAACAATTACCAGTTACCACATACTCAGCCTCAGTAGTGGATAAGGCAATTGATTTCTGTTTTTTGTTAGATCAAGAAACCAAAGCATGTCCTAGAAAGTGACATAACCTTCTTGTGCTTTTACGCTCAACGTTGCATCCGGAAAAATCAGTGTCAAAGTAACTTGTTAACTTAAAGTCATTCCTCTAGGATACCATAATCCTAGGTCACTTGTCCCTTTCAAATACCGAAAGATTCACTTAACTGCAGTTAAATGCGATTCCTTCGGACAAGACTAAAATCTAGCATACAAACATGTTCTAAACATTATATTAGGTCTACTAGTAGTAAGATACAACAAACTACCAATCATACCTCGATATATTTTTTCATTTACGTTTTTGCACGTATTGTCTTTGTCTATTTTCGTAACTGTTGCCATGAGAGTTTTATACTCTTTAGCGCCATCCAAGTCATACTTTTTCAACAATTTCTTAGTGTACTTGGCTTGATAGAAGAAAATCCCTTCTTTGGTTTGCTTGATTTGCAACCCAAGAAAGAAGGTTAACTCTCCCATCATACTCATTTCGAATTCGACTTGCATTATTTTAGCAAACTCTTGAAAAACATTCTCATTAGTAGAACCGAAAATAAAATCATCAATATAAATCTGTACTAATAGGATATCAAAATCATTTTTCTTGATAAATAATATTATATCACTAAGACCCCGTTGAAAACTATTTTCGATTAAATATCAGCTAAGTCTCTTATCTTATACCAAGATCTCAGAGCTTATTTGAGCCTATACAAAGTCTTTTGAAGTTTGAACACATGATTGGGAAGTTATCACTCTCAAATCCCGGTGGTTATTCAGCATAAACTGTTTATGCTAGAAAGTCATTCAAGAATGCACTCTTTACATCCATTTGATATAATTTAAAATTTTGTGAACATGCAAAGGTGAGTAACATTCTAATAGCTTCTAAACTAGCCACAAGCGCATACGTTTCATTATAATCAATTCTCTCTTCCTGATTATAGCCTTGTGCTATTAATCTTGCTTTATTTCTAATTATCATACCAATTGCATAATTTTTATTATGAAAAATCCATTGGGTACCAATTATATGATGAAAATCCAGTCTAGGAACTAGAGACCACACCTTATTACGTTCAAATTGAACTAATTCTTCTTACATCGTGAAGATCCATAATTCATCAGTTAACGTCTCATTAACATTTTTAGGATCAATTTGAGAAAGAAAAGCAAGATTTATTATATCTCTAAGGGAAGATCTTGTACTTACACCTCTCTCGAAATTACCAATAATTTCTTTTACCAAATGTCCCGGTACTGTGTTTACAGCCTGTGGTAAAGTCGTTTCCTCTCCTTTTGGTTCCTTATTTTGTGGTTCATTTGTTGTATCTCCTCCTTGGTTTTGATTATTTTGTGTACTTGTATCATTATCATCCAAAAACTTTCTCAACATAAGTGGATTAGATTCCTCAAATACAATATGCATAGATTCTTCTACTACTAACGTACATTTATTATAAACTTGATAGGTGTAAATTACCTATATATTTTCAAACCAAAATTGTTAGTTTTTGAGTACGTTTAATACGTTTTTGTTAAGTTTTAATATATTTTTATTTTTTTGTATTAAAATAAGTGTATGGGTGAAAATGTATGAAATTGGAGCGCAAACGATCAATTCTGACAAAAAACGGTCGTAAAACGGTTAAAAAACAAGCAAGGAGGCAATATTCTGAAAGAAGCCCAAAACTCTACAAGCTTTACTATTAGTAGCATAACCAAGAAAAATTTTATAATCAGATTTAGCATCAAATTTATTCAAATTATCCTTATTATTCAAGATAAAACATTTGCAATAAAAAACTTTAAAATAGGATATATTTTGAGTCTTACCTTTCTAAATTTCATAAGGAATTTTATTAAAACCTCTTCGTATAGATACCCGATTTACTACATGGAAAGTTGTGCTTACTAGGGGTAGGGTGTTCAAAAAACCCAACGAACCGAAAAATTGACGAAACCCCCCCCTCCCCAAAAAAAAAACCGTCCCTTTGAAAATCAACTGGTTCAGGTTTTTTTAAGGTAAAATCGTAACCCCTGGTTTGGTTGACAGTTTTGGTATTCTTGAACAGCGGTTTGAACTGCGCCGAACTAAGGGTTATAAAACGATGTCGTTTTGTATATATACACACACACACACACACACAATAAAAAATCCTATTACTCCTCATAATTTAGCCGCCTCCTCTTGCCTCACTCTCTCAAGGAGTGATCCCCGCCTTCTTTGCTCTCCAAATTGATCGCAAAAGAAGCTCTGCTCTTCCTTCTCATTTCAACCTCAAGCAATAACAGAGATCCATAGATCGTTCTCATCCCACGCTTTGGCTTATCTCAATATCAAAATCGCTCCTTAAGGACCTCAACCATCAGCGTTGTAATCGTCGAATCACAGCTCTCGTTCCTTGTCACAGCTATTGTTTGTTGTCGCGGGCTCATAGCTAGCAGATCTCAAATCCTCCATGGTCGTCACAACTCTTAAATCGTCCATTACCATCACAGCCCTCAAATCGTCCATCTCCTTCGCAGATTCGATTTCGTTCTCAAAAATTTGTTGTTGCCCTAGCAGATTTGGTATGTTTATCTCTATTTGTTATAGTTCTCAAATCCTCCATGAAACTTGTTTTCGATCTTTGTGTTGCTGGTTTGTGTGTTTGAGTTTCGCGTTGCTAGTTTATATTTCTGGTTTTGTGTTACTTGAGTTTGTGTGTGTTTTTCTTGTGGTTGTTCTCGTTCCTCATTCTCCTGAGGAAAACCGCAGTCGAATCAAAACCGACCAAAAACCGCATGTCCTATTTTTTTTAAACAAAAAAATTGAACCGTTAGGGAGCAATTTCCAGTAGATAAAAATTGAGGACCTCAGTTTAAGGACTAAAAATCGGCAAAACTGCACCGAACCACACCGAGAACACCCCTAGTACTTACAGCTTTGGCACAAAAATATTTGGGTAGACGATTCTCATTTAGCATCATTCTGGCCATTCCCTGAAGCGTCATGTTCCTTCTTTCCACAACACCATTTTGTTGTGGCGATCTTGGTGCAAAAACTTTGTGAGCATACTCGAGCTCATCACAATAACTAATTACTTCATCATTTCTGAACTCTTTGCCTCTATCACTACGGATGTTAATAATACAACATTGCTTCTCATTTTCAACACGTTTATAGAACTTAGAAAAAATGGAAGCAACTTCACTCTTTTTAGCAAGGAAGAACACCCATGTGTATATAGAATAATCATCCATAATTACGAATGCATAAAATTTACCTCCTAAACTAGTAATGGCATTCGAAGCAAATAAATCAAGATGCAACATTTCAAGACATCTAGATGTAGATGTGTGCAACTTCTTCTAAAATGATGATATAGATTGCTTGCCTAATTGATATGCATCACATATTTCAATGCAGGTAAACCACGTAAAAGGCTTTTCTTAGATAAATTTGATAGTAATACCATACTAGCATGCCCAAGTATTCTACGTCATAACCAATTGTTCTCAGACGGTACATTTAAATATGATAAATTTTGATAAGAAAAATCATCAAACAGACATGTATAGACATTCTCAAATCGTGATACAACAAGTAATATGCTACTATTATGCCCATTCTTAATTATGCATCTATCATGATAAAAAACACTAACATTATAACATTTATCACATAATTGACTAAAACTAAGCAGGTTATGTTTAAGATCATCTACAAGAATAACATCTTTAATAGTAATAGGCTCATTACCGATATTACTTATATCGATAATTTTACCCTTTGTGTTGTCTTCGAACGTCACATGGCCTCCGTCTTTAGGTGTCAAAGACGTAAATTTAGTTTTATCTCCCGTCATGTGCAGAGAACAACCACTATCCAGAAATTATTTTTCCTCAGCTATTGATGCTTTCAGAATAACCTACAAGAAACACCTCAAATAGTTCATAAGTAGTGCCCAATCTTCATAATTCCGATCTTGTTAGTTGGGACAATTTTAATTCCTTTAGGAACCCAAACTTGTCTGCATTTAGATAATTTAGAAAAACATCTACTAATAGTATGCCCCACAACATTACATTTAAAACATCTAACAAGATCCCTGATTTCAGAAGAGAATTTATGAAATCTCCTTTGTTTAAGGTTTTTCTGAAACCCAATACCAGCTTTGTCAAAGATACTTCGTGAACTTCTTAAAAGCATTTTTAAAGCATTTTTAAATTATTCTCACCACTTGTGAATTTGAGAACTATCGAATATAAATCTGACATCTTGGATTTCAATTCAGTATTTTCAGATTCAAATTTCATCACTTGCTTGTTAAGTGTGTTAATTGTACTTTGTAGGGTATTAATTTAAGAACACTGGTTTTTATAATCAAGTATTAGTTCTTGATAAATATCAAATAAATTATCAAAATCTAAAGGATAAGAACCAGAACATTTCGTTATCTCATCTCTAGTGGCCATTAAAGCAAGTATGGATAAACTGTCAATGCTCGATTTTTCTGAGCTACTTGACTCAGAGTCATCCCAGGTGGCTTTAATCGATTTCTCCTTACTCTTCTTTACCTTGTTCTTCTACCTTATTTTCTTCTCTTTTTCTTTCTTTGGCTCGGGATAGTCGGATTGGAAGTGTCTGGTCTTGTGACAGTTGAAGCATTCCATATTGCTCATGTTGAAATTTTTCTTTCCTCAGAATGTTCGTCGAGTCATTCTTCTGAAATTCTTCTTGAGAAGCGCCATATCATTTTCTTGCTCGTTGTCAAGACTGATATCATCACTATCATTATCTTCCTCATTTTTATGAACTTTTAATGCGAAAGACTTCTTTTTGATATTTCCTGTTTCGTCCTCATATCCTCCTATAGATATCTCGTGTGTCATTACGTTTTCGATGAGCTCATCAATAGCACATATTGTAAGATCTTTAGCTTTCTCTATTATAATTACTTTCAGCTCCCAGACTTTAGTTAGTGATCTCAGAACCTTTTGCACTTTATCCTCCATAATATAGGGCTTTCCGAGTTGACTAAGGTTGTTGCAGATATTGTTTAATCTTGTGTACATCTCTGGAATAGATTCTGTTTCACCCATTCTGAATAGTTCGAATTGACGAACTACGGCATTGATCTTAGACTGTTTCACCTGATTTGTCCCTTCGTGGGTGATTTGCAACTTGTCCCACATTTCTTTTGTTGATCCACAACTTGAAACCTTGGTATATTTGTTAGTATCTAAGGAACAAAATAGAATATTAATAGCTTGAAAATTAATAGAAATTTTCTGTTTATCAGAAGTGGTCAGTTACGCTTTCTTCTTAATTACTCCATTCTCCATAGGAACGAATGGACCATCCTCAATAGCTTGCCATACATCATAATTGGTGGCTTGAAGAAAATCAATTATTCTATCTTTCCAGAATAAATAATTATCACATGCAAATAAAGGTGGACGGTGCATAGACTGCCCCTTACCTAGAGTATCTATCGGGTGCACTATGTGATCTTTCTTAGCTAATATTTTAAACCAATTGAGCTAAACTTGCTCTGATACCAATTGTTGGCCCAAAGCGCTACCCAAGGAAGGGGGGGGGAGGGGGGGGAATTGGGTATTTACAAAATTTAAACAAATAATTCTTTAAACACTTAATTATCAAATATCCAATTTTTCCAAATTGATTATTATCGTAGTTACGCAGTCGATAAGTGTTTATTGCGAGGTGCACCCAAACACAATATAAGAAAAAAGTAAACAATGTAGTACACAAAGATATATCCTCATTTAACAAGTTAGCCTTGCCTAATCTAGTCCCCCGAGCTCCACGGAGATTCGCGACCATTAAACCCCTTGATTCTTTTAGCAGGTAGAAACCAAATCCTTACAACTCACGATTCTTTTCCTAGGCTTAGAATCAACTTTTACAATTATCATTTTTTCAGACTTAAGAAGAACCTTATATTTTTACCAGGTTTAAGACTAACCTAATTCTATTACAGGAAGAATAAAAACCTATTCCTTTTAATAAACAATATGAGGTAAACAATATCTGATTAATAAACAATATGGGTAATACAATTTAGAGCACGTAATCAGATAATCAAACAAAATCGTTTTTAAAAAGATTTTTCAGGCTTTTAAGTTTGAAAACGATTTTCTAGCAATATTATATCCAAGCAATCAATAATAATATGAAATCAAAATAAAGAGTAACAGCTTGAAAGATCTCACCGGGAAAACACCAAAGATTGAAACAGAATCACAATATAGCATAAATCGGTGATGCCAAATCAACAAAACTTTAGATCAAGAACATAGAATGAATCTCTCATGAAAATCATAGCGAAAATATATCTCTTAGAAAATCTTTGAACTAATGTTCTTGATGTGTATTCTCTCAATCCCACAGGTCTATTTTTATTGACAGATGTCAAGCCCTTCAACGGTTATTTTTCAAAAGACGTGCCTCTAAAAAACGCTCTTAGACCCCATATAATATTATCTTCCATTTCTGGGGTAATATATTTAAAAATATCTTTTTAAAACTCTTAAATAAGTCCATGAAATATTTCTCAATTTACAATATCAAAGATATGAAGTATTAATCAACTTAAATTAAGAGATTTACAAATTATGTGGACCAAATCAATAGAGATAATTAAGTACATGCACCATATCTTCAGTAGGTTCAAATCTCCCAAATTTCTCCCTTGGATTCATAAGAAACGGATAGTTTTTGACCAAGAGATCAAGTCCCTCAAATCATAACCGAAACAATCGATTGACCGATCCCTAGGATTTGGTTGACCGATCGAAACAACACCAAAACCAAGCCAAATCCAAAATCCATTTGGTTGACCGAAAATCCTCTATTCGGTTGGCCGATTGGTTTAAGGTGGTCCGTTTTTGCTTTCCCAAACTCGCTGACTCAATCGATTGACTGATTTTTCCTAATCAGTTGACTTATTAGTTTAGGTTGGTTATTTCCTTCACCAATTCTGCGACAAAACACATTATTTGATTAAGTTAACCAATTGTTTTTCTTGGTTAACTTAAATAACCCTAAAATTCAACTTTTTATACTTTAAACTTTATTTTTATTTAGGTTAATTATCATTGTCAATTCACAGAAGGAGCACATATCAAATCTTTAATTAGGATCCTAAATTCTATCATTTCAATATCAAAACACACATAAAGATAACTTGTTTAATAGTATCATGTGTGATCCTAATTCGGTTTGCATTACGAGTATAAGAGTATAAAGTTTATTTCACCTAAGTTTTTGAAGGTCTTCAATACTCTTCGTTACATTCATCTTTGCACCCTTTACATATTCTTCATGATGTCTTCAACATAATTAAATATATGGAGCTCTTTTTCTGAAATACTCAACAAACACATTAGTTCCGCAAAAAACATCAACACTTAAATGTTCATCAAAATCTAGGGATCAACAACTTTTTTGCTAAATCAATTAATCAAGGGATAAAAAATAAAATTGAACATTTTAATCCCATCTTTCAATTTATAGGGTGGTCTTGGGACTCTCTGAACCCAATAAATAGCTTATAAGGAAAGCATTTCCCTTACATTCATAACTTGGTCACCAGTCCCATTCGGAGTAGATTTTGAATAAACCCTACAATCTCCCCTCACATGGGCTTTGGGATCGGCTAACCCTCAACTAGTCTCTCCCTCCGTAGCTATTTGTCCAAAGATGTTGTAACTTGGACTCTAATACCAATACAGGATAGACTTAGGCCTCTCTCAACTCCAGAAGGTAGTTCATTAGGTGAGGTTATCCCTCACGCTTATAACTTGACCACCAACCCCTTCTACATGCAGTGCTGGACAAAACCAATAGAATGGGATCCAATTTTACTAACAAAAGTGCCCAATGGAATTACAGATTTGATGAGATTTTTTCATATCAAGTTGAATTTGGATTATTGTTTTTATTTATTCTCCCTAAAATATGCTAGAATATTTTTATTTTCAAGTATGAGTTATACTTCTCTTTATATATTTAACCATTATTTGGTCATATTTATTGTTTAGTCTGGGGGCGGATGTTAGATCACCTATTATGAGTTATGGACATACAAATTTTAATTTGGAATATAAATCAAATAATTATTCATTTTCATTTTAAAACCAATTGTTCTTGTACATGCTAGGTTTAGCATTCAAATACTTTATTGCATTCAACATTATAAACTATGTACCATGATCAACCTTGATGTTTATAAAAATATTGTGTAATATTCACTCCTTCTTTAAACTTAATTATAACTTCAAAAAACATCCATTAGTATATGATGAGGGTCAATTTGGTCTTGGGTCTTGTAAATAGGTTACCAATGAGCTGAGCCCAAAATAAGGATTCACTAGAGGTCCAAATCCTTACCTCAGTAGGTTGATCGTAGAATAAGGATTGGCCAATGGATCATATCTACAGGCATCTAGGCTTGGAGTTTGACTCCGATGGAATGTTCGTTAAAGAGTCGTGTTGATCATGCCTGGGACCTCAACATACTGAGACACGTTTTCCTAACAGACCCGTTATATGATCCTCCCTCTCTCTTTTTCTCACTAAAGGAAAATCTATAAGTATTCAGGGTGTAAAGTTTAGAGGTAAGTTCAAATCCTCATACATTTGAGTTAAAAGTTATTCTTGCTTGAGATTCTCACTCTTACACCGGAAGTTTTTCACCGAGATCCAAATTCTTAGTGTAAGAATTTGTGCAGTTTCATTAAGTGCGAGGAGCAAAGACTTCGAATACTTTTCACTAATTACTTTGATTCCAATTTCGGCTATCATCAGTATACATTTTGTTACAAAATTTAGGATTGGTTGAATTCAACAACGAATGTTCAATCGAATTATGGAAAAACAATAGATATGAGAAAAAATTAAGTTAAATATAATTATGAAGTATGAGTTAAAAAATGAATAATTTGTATAGAAATGGAAAGGCACTTTGTAATATTAACTTATCACTCCATAATTTCTGGGTTTTTAAGTGGAAATTTCTAAAGTGGGAAAATTAACAATAGACTGTGATACAACGGTCATTCTGATAATCAAAACACAGATTTATATTTTCATAAACGTAGCTTCAAAGTGGTATCCATTTGTATATGTTTTGTTATATAATTTAATATATGTTGAATTCAACACATTATTTTATTTTTATTTTTTTTAAATGTTGAATTCAACGTGGACTTTTTAACTGATGAAAAATTGACAATTCTGCCATTGCTTTGTAACTAATGATTGCACGAATATAAATCTATAATCAAATCAAGTAAACATATGGAAAAAAAAAATGTTATCGCTATTTTAAGAATATACAAATAATTTAGTTTTATTTGATAACTATCCTTACTTTGATAGTATAATTATCTTGAGTAAATCAGTTATCTATTATTTAAGGAATAAGATATTAATAAATAAGAGCAAATCTTACCAATAATAATAATAATAATAATAATAATAATAATAATTAAAAAAGAAAGAAAGAGAGAGTGGAAGAAAACCCACAAAATAATTATAATAATTCGGTAGTTTCTACATTTTAATGGGAATTTCTATTAACTGTCTATAGTAACAACAAAGATGACGATGATAATGATAAGAGAGGATGTGACAATTGAAAAATTATTTATTTAGGAATAGACCTTCCAAATACGTTACCATTTGATAATACTTTTATAAAGTATTTTTTAAACCTAGAGAGTTGATTTGACAAAAGTTTGTTTGTTTGTTTTTGTTTTTTTTTTAAGAAAAAGAAAAAACAAAAGTTAGAAAAGGAGTTCTTACACTAGGAGAATACTAAGTAGTGTAGTGACATTACCTTAGTATTATGTTTATAATTGATCTTTCAATCAAGAAAAATAATAACTGATTGAAAGAAAAAAAAAAAATGATTGCAGAAATCTTATTTCATTGATCTCTATTAATCTCTTAAAATTTAAAAAATAAAGAAAATTAAAGAAACAATTAGCAGCTATTTTCTTGTTTTTCCAAAAAAATACTTAAAACGTGTTCTTATTTTTTAAATATAAAATAAATTCTACTTTTGAAATTAAATTATTTGTTTTTACTTGAAATTAACTACAACTCAACAACTAAAAATAACATCTATAGTGATACACATTGAGAGGTTATGGAAACATTTGAAACGACTGTCATAGTTCATAAGCTTTTATTGTATTTCTTCCAAAAGTAAACCCTAGTTCTGCAATTAAATTTTTTAAGTTTTTAGTCCTATGACTTTTCAAACTTATAATTTTGTCCTATAAAATTTTACTCGAACATCATATTTTGCCCTTATTTTTGTGCAGATATAATATCCCATCGTTAGTCTCTTTTTCTTTTCAAAAATTAATCTCTTACTTTTAATTAAGATTAGTTGGGCTTTCATATAACAAAATAATAATAAGTTATTTATTTTTCCGTAATTTTTTTTTACAGAAATGATATCTAATTTTATATATATTTTGGAGCTTTTTTGATTTTAATGTAACCCTTCTCCCTTAGTTTCACCATCAATGCATTTAGTTGAACTTATGATTTTAGATGAACTCAACTATCAAATGTCAAGTTCAATTTAGTTGAACTCCATTACATATACTGTTTGGTAGATTTCAACTGAAAATGTAAATTGAACCTTCTATTTATAATATTGGTGGGAATTACTAGAGTTAATCATGAAATTAAATTAGTAATACTAAAAACAGTTTCATAGTTGTTGGAGTCAAAACTGGTTAACACCTGCAATTGGTTTGATCAGAATCCACATTGAGATTTTTTTGCTGAGGTGGCATCTTCTCGGTGCATGGTGTCCGTTGTCCTGTGAACGATCCTTTGTCAATGTATCCGGAGTCTGAGCAAGTACCTGCACAAAGAACAGCTGAGGAGTGCCCTAAGAAGTCCCTCCAGCATGAGAGTAAGAGTTCAGGCGTGTTATGTTGGACTTTAATACCTATAGATCTGAATCTATAAACCCTAAACAACATGTTAAATCACCAAAAGTTCTATAAGCACATATAGATCGCGTACCTGGATCCATTACAAACAATCGACTACCGATGTGGAAATGCTGTGACAATTGCACCTAAACGGGACACGAATCGGGGGTGGTATGTGGTATTCCTCAACCAAATCTCCTTAGTCCCTCTTGAGACCATCGTCTCTCTTCCAGATGGGGAGAAGGTGGGTTGTATATCGATTTGGTGTATTGGGAACCATAAACTCATATTTTTCTTTATATATCGTATGATTAAGGTTCCCATAATCCCCTAATTATCCCAATAAAAAATTGGTATCTACACATTTAGCCCATATTATTTTGAGCAGTTTACAAATTTACCCAAATTAATAAGATCACTCAATTTCTGCCTATTAAATTAAATAGCTAACATTATTGAATTAATAATATGTTACCCAATACAGATTAAGAAACGAAATTTCTTAACAATCTCCCACTTTGGTTACATATTATTCCTAAAAGAATTATATTATAAAATTCCTTAAGTGCGCATTTGTATGCTATTTATCCTTAAAATTCTCCTTAAACAACCTAATACATTTCATATATTAGTAATGGAATTACAATGACTTTTATCACAATACAGTTGTGACTAAATCACGATAATCACCATACTAATACACTCAATGACATAGATTAAATGTAGATGAGTAGCATGGAAATTACATGCAATGTGATCTCAGACATACCTATTTCCAACTGGTCCTTCTTTAGTCTTTAGTGAGATCAATCTAAAGTCTTTAATGCAATGCGAACATTGCACATAGAAATCATAAACCATCAACTTTATTATGAAGAAAACTTAAACAATCCAATGTCTAAAGTAAAACATATATAGCATAAAAGTAACTCCCACTAAACCAAGGGATTACTAGAAATAATACCTATATGAGCAGTGTGCTCATGAAAGACCTTAGGCGTTAAGCCCTTGGTTAATTGGCCTGCTAGCATAGAATCTGTCCCTATATGTTTTATGGAAATCTGCTTATCCTGAACTTTCTCCTTAACAACTAGAAACTTGATGTCAATAAATTTCGATTTCGTTGAGCTCTTGTTGTTGTTGGAATAAAGCATCACTGAGTTATTGTCACAGTAAATATTTAATGGCCTGTCAATTCCATCAACCACACGTAGCCTAGTGACAAAATTTCGCAACCATATTCTGTGGTTGGATGCCTTATAACAAGAAATAAACTCTACAGCCATGGTTGAAGATGTTGTGAGAGTTTGCTTAGTAGACTTCCATGAGATAGCTCCTCCAGCTAACATAAAGATGTAACCTGGTGTGGAGTGTCTACTATCCTGGCATCCCACAAAATCGAAGTTAGAGAACCCGATGATCTCTAAACTGTCTAATCTTCGATAAGTGAGCATGTAGTCTTTTGTTCTCCTCAAATAACGCATCACGTGTTTGGTTGCCTTCCAATGTTGCATACCTAGATCACTCAAGTATCTTCTCAAAAATCCTACTATAAATGCTATGTCGGAACGAGTACAGACTCAAGCGTACATCAGACTCCCTACTGCCGACGCATGGAGAATTTTCTGCATCTCTTTCCTTTCAAGATCATTATCGGGGCACTGTTTGAGACTAAACTTGTCTTTTTTAGCCATGGGTTTGTCTCCGGATTTACTATCTTTCAAGACGAATCTACTCAGAACCTCATCGATATAGCTTTTTTGTGATAATCCAAGGATACCTTGAGAACGATCTTGCAGTATCTGAATACCTAATACAAAAGAGGCATTTCTTTCATCTCGAATTTCTTCGTCAGAAATTTCTTGGTTTCATGCAACAAGCCTATATCGCTACTAGCGAATAGAATATTATCGACATATAATATCAGGAAGATATATTTACTCCCATTGAATTTGTGATTTACACAGTCATCAACGACATTCACCTCAAAACCCTACGAGGTGATGACTTGATGAAACTTGTGATGTCATTGATGAGAAGCCTATTTGAGACTATAGATGAATTTCTTCAACTTGCAGACCATAGACTTTGGATCTCCTGATTCAAAGATTTCTGGTTGTACCATATAAATCGTCTCGTCAATATCTCTATTGAAAAACACAGTCTTGACATCCATCAAATGTAGTTCTAGATCAAAGTGAGCCACTAGTGTCATTATAGTTCTAAAAGCGTCTTTCGAAGATATCAGAGAGAAAGTCTCTTTCTAGTCTATGTCTTCCTTCTGAGTAAAGCATTTGGCGACTAGACGAACCTTATATCTTTCAATATTACCATTCAAATCCCTTTTGGTTTTAAATTTTTATTTACAACTAATGGGTTTCGTACCTTTAGGCAACTCGATGAGATCCCAAATGTCATTGTCTTTCATAGACTTCAACTCATCCTTCATAGCATCAATCCACTTTTGAGAGTTAGAACTGCACATGGCTTGACAGTAGTTGATTGAGTCATCCTCTGTTAAACCAACATCATCCTCATGTTCTTGGAGAAAGACGATATACTCATCCGAAATTGCACTTCTTCTTTCCCTAGTGGATCTCCTTAATGACACTTCTTGAGGTTGTTAAGTTTGTTCTATAGGTGCTTGAGGAAGAATCACATTGTTGTCTTGGTCTGGAACAATATCAGGAATAGGAGCCTGAACATTATTATCTAGTGTCGGAATTGTGTCTTAAACAGTAACAGGTATAGAGACCTAATCACCGTCAATAACAGATTCTTCTTCAAGGATAACCGTGTCTTAAACAACAATAGGTACAGAGACATCATCACCATCAATTATAGATTCTTCTTCAAATACAACATTCCTTATGTTTCCTTCCCCCTCAAACTCAACATTCTCAAGAAATCTCTCATTTCCCTTTTCAAAGAAGGATATTGATGTGGGATTATAAAATTTGTAACCTCGAGAGTGTTCAGAGTAATCAACAAAATAACAACTAATCGTTTTTGAGTTCAGTTTTCTTTCATGTGGCCTATAAGGCCATGCTTTAGCTGGACAACCCTAAATATGCAAGTGCCTAATACTAGGCTTCTTGCATGTCCAAAGCTTATAGGGGGTTTTGGCAACTGCTTTAGTCAGTACCCTGTTAAGGATGAATATTGCGGTCTTTAAAGCTTTTCCTCAAAGCGACTCTAGCAAGGAGAAATGACTCCTTAAGAGTTCAATTTCGTCGCTCTGCAACATCGTTCATGTTGGGTTTGTCTAACATGGTGTACTATAGAACAATTTCATACTTATTGAGGAAAATTGCGAAAAAAACCTAGACATTGTTCTCCTGATCCATCATTTCTCCCGTAGTACTCACCCCCATGGTCCGATCTGACAACCTTAATTTTCTTTCCATTTTGAAGTTTAACTTTAGCTTTGAAAGACTTGAAACCATCTGAGGATTGAGACTTCTCATGAATCAAATATAGGTATCTGATGAGTAGTTTATTTACTCACAAATCAAATAATTTTAGATTCAAATAGCTGTGAGTTTTCAAGCATTTTTGTTAGTTTAATATGTTTTTGTGTTGTTTGGTAGGTTTACAAATACATGGGAAAAAATGTGAAAAATCTGTGCAAGTGCTGTAATGTTAAGGCCGATTTTTGCCACGATTCAATACTATTTTGGACAAACTAAAAACAAAGTTGTATATCTGTGTTTTGTCTTTCCATAAATTTTTTAATCACCTCAATCGGAGTTCAGACAAGAAAATTATGGTCAGATTTCAGAAGCCTCGCACTGCAGTGGGAAAGACGTGCGCTGCAGCGTGGGCGTTCTGCCCATTTTTTGAGAAAACCCTAAAGAAACGGCGCTAGAGCGCCATTCCACTCAGGCTGCAGCGCTAACCTGCGGATTTGAGACCTCAAATGATCCATTTTGGTTCATTTTGAAGAGAAATATGAGGAGAGATCGGAGGGGAGCAAAGACGGAAACACGGAGGAGGCGCAAAATTGAAGATTTGGAGCAAACTTCTCTACAAAATCATATTTGAATCTCTTTCTTCTCCCTAATATTGTTTGAATTTTGTATTTGGGATAGTGTATTGAATACGTGTTTATATTTATGAAATTCTTGATAATATTAGCTATGAATTCCACTATATTGTGCTAAATCGTTTCTATCTAGGGGGTTTTGAATAGTTTTGTATGAATTACACCTTGAGATTTTAAGTTGTTGTTAATTGGATTTCATGTTTTGATCATTTGTATTTCTTTGTGCGTAATCACTAATTTATGCAAGAGATAAATTAGATATCATAGATGTGTAAGATTAGGCATTAGAGATATGATAATCTTGCATATTCAAATCGAATAAATACAACCCCTATTATATTGAGTGCGAGAGGTTAATATAATTTGGATAGCCAATTGATGGGTGAGGCTTAAAGATTGGATAATTAGTTGAGTTGAATGGAGATATTAATTCGATTAATTATACAAACTACCTCACTTGGCATTCGAGAGGTGGAAGTGAGGTTAATTCAGACACCCACAGTTAATGATTGGGCATGTATTCAATTAACAAGTTAGAAAAAAACCATAGTTTAGCAAAGTGATGTCAACCTCCTAGAACATTTGTGCATAGAAAAATTCATATTTTTATTATTTTTGTATTTATATTTGTTTTAGTTATTTTAGTTTAAAAACCCAAAAATTGGATGCCTAAATAAAGTTAGGTTACGATAATCGTGGTACTTAGCAACGATCTAAACCAATCCCTGTAGATACGACAATCCTACTTACCAATACACTATTAAAACTTGACACGTACACTTGCGGAATTGTAGCAAAAAATAAAATCGCTACCAGTACCCATAATGAGAGTAGTTGTCTATGAACATAATAAAATATTGTTGTCTAGTCCATGAATTCGTAGGGAAGGGACTACAGCTATCAATATGTATTAGTTCTAAGACATTTGTAGCCTTCTTAGCACCTAATTTTCTAACGTTTGTTTGTTTTCCTTTGATGCATTGAATACAGACTTGAAAGTCTGTCAAATCTAAGGGTTCTAGACATAAGCCTTTGAATTCTTTGCTTAGAGATATGGCCTAAACACTTGTACCATAAGGTAGCAGAATTCTCACTTAATTTTTGCTTTATACCACGTGAACTTGTTTGCAATATTTTGTTATAGGAATTAACATCAAGCATATATAGATTATTAATTAAAGAACCGGAACCAATAAAATTTGAATTTTGATAGAGACTAACTTTATTATTTCTGAAAAAACAAGAAAATCCTGAGTTGTCCAAACAAGAAATAGAAATTAAATTTCTTCTAAAAAATGGTGCAACAAATGTATCAAACAAATTCAAATAAAATCCAGTTTTCAACTATAATCTGAAAGTCTCTGTAGCCTCCACCGCAACTTTATTGCGTTGTCCACAAAGATGAATCTTTCAGCATCACTTGGCGGTCATCCCCACAAGCAACCCTGCATTGACATAGTTATGTGAGTAATAGTACCAGAATCTACCCACCAAGTATCTTTAGGTACAGAAGCTAAATTAACTTCAGAACAAACCAAAGTTAAAAGCATACTCTCCTTTGTACACCATGCAGTGTACTTGGAACACGTTTTCTTCATGTGTCCCGTCTTCTTGCAGAAGTAGCAGGTAAATTCCTTAACCTGCTTCTTTTGTTTCTTCTGCTAAGAAGATCCTTCCGCAGCAAGCTCATCTCTCTTCTTTCACTTGTTCTGAGAGGTTTGAGGTCAAGTGAGCACTCTCAGTCTTATCCCACTGCTACCTTTCTTCTTCTTGCACACAATGAGATATAAACTCATTAAGGGACCATTTGTCCTTCTGAATGTTATAACTTACTTTGAATTGCCCAAAGTGTGTAGCAAGAGAAATAAAAAATAAGTGCATGAGCAAGCCCTCAGTCAGCTCTAACTTTAGTACCTTTAGTTTCGATGTAAAATGAGACATCTCCATGATGTACTCGCTTATGTTCCATTTTCCCTTATACTTCATCGTGATGAGTTTATCCAAAAGTTTACTCGTCTCCAACTTTTCGTTCTTGGCAAAATATTGCTCAATTTCTTCCAAGAACTTCTTGGCGCTTTTGCTCTCAGTAATAGAGCCTTGAAATACTTCCGAAATGGAGCATTTCATTATCATTAAGCATATTCGGTTAGACCAATCTTACTTTTCAATTTTAACCTCATTGAGTTTTTCGGAGTAGTAGTGGGTCAATCCTCCCGAAGTACAAGATCCAAATCCATACAACCGAGGACAATTTCCATGATTTATTTCCAGATTTTGAAGTTTGTCTCGCTCAGCATTGGGATGTTGCTAACTTGGGCAGAAACATTTGTGGCAATGGCAAAAGAAATTGTATAGAGAATAAAATAAACAAGCATACTCACAAGCATTTCATAAAAATAAAACAAGACATGAATAAATAATCCAAATTGAAGACCCATCTCAAGATACTTAACACAACATTAATTCTTAGTCTTTGGCAGAGGAATTAACTGTAAGTGGTACTCTCTGTCCAGTAATCAAATGTTGATGATAGATCCTATCAAACAATAAGTCTTTCTTTGGACCGACTTACTGTTCACATGAAAACTTGATAATTATCACACATTTATTCTCGCATGTACGTTTATTATTTGGCTGAATAATAACTTTCCTTTGGACCGATTATTAATTATATAAATAATAATCATACGTATATCAAATCAATATTTATTATTCAGTTAAACAATAACCTTCCTTTTGGGCCGGTTATGGTTTGCATAAACAACAAACACAAATACTTATTTGGCCAAACAATAGTATTTCTTTGGGCAGGAGAAGGTTCACATAAACAACAAATATCAACATCTTAATATCCAAAAATAAAATAAACTACACAATAGAGATTATTTTGGTAACATATTATTTCATTTTAATTTATTTCAAAATACAAGATTTCATTAGTCGACCATCCTAATAGTCCATTGATCGAATACCATGCAACGGGTTAAAATTTCTGACATTGGGACATCCAGTCAGTCGACTGGTCCTGAAAATTCAATTGACTGAATTGGACAGAGGCCAATTGGCCTCTGTTATGAAGCAATCGGTCAACCGAATCGAATTAGTCGATTGACCGATTCGGTCAGAACCAAAAATACAGTCCGTTTTGTTGTAGTCAGTTGACCAAACCGAATTAGTCGATCGACCGATTCAGTTAGAACCAATGACGGCGAACTCTCTACACAAATTGTTTGACCGATTTTGGGTGTCGGTCGACCCGATTCGGTCAGAGGCCGAATCCAATCTGAATTTTCTGTAGCGAAAAACAGTCAAAAATTTAAAAAAAAAAATGGGTTTTTTTTTCCCCTTACATCCGTAACAAATCCGTAGTTTTTAACAATAATAAATTAAACCACACATAACCTTAATGTTTTCTCCCATGATTTTACAAGGAATCAAACTTTAATAGAGAAAACATAAATCCTAAAATTCTACGAACTTGAAAACCCTAAGAACCCTAATGATTCAACATGAAGTTAGCTCTGATACCACTTGTTGGGTTTTAAATTTTTATAAATCTGAATCTATAAATCCTGAACAACATGTCAAATCACCAAAAGTTCTATAAACACATATAGATCGCGTACCTAGATCCATTACAAACGGTCGACTACTGATGTGGAAATCCTGTGACGATCGCACACGA
>CM028325.1:22999812-23097312 GCA_016647705.1 Eucommia ulmoides
TTTGTTTTTTTTTTTATAAACACATTCATTATTTTTGAAAAATAAAATTATAAATTAAAATAAACGATTTTTTTTGGAAAAAGTTAAAATAAACTAATTTTTTCCCTATTTTTAAATAACAAATTCTTTTATTTTTTTTGAAAAAAAAACTTAAATAATTAAAAAAAATACGTTTTTTGGTTTACAAAAGTTAAAAAAATAAATATTTTTTTTCTTTTGCCGTTTTTTTTTTTATTTTACAAAATTTAAAAATAATTAATTAAATAAATAAACTAATTTTTACCCTATTTTTTTATAACAATTTTGTTTTATTTTTTTAATAACACATTCATTATTTTTTCGGAAAATAAAATTAAAAATTAAAATAAACGATTTTTTTGGAAAAAGTTAAAATAATCTAATTTTTTTCCCTAGTTTTTAATAACAAATCTTTTATTTTTTTTCGAAAAAAAAAATTAATAAATTAAAAAAAACGTTGTTGTTTTGGAAAAGTTAAAAAAATAAAATTTAAAAAAAATTAATTAAATAAAATAAACTAAATTTTTTCCCTATTTTTTTTATAACAATTTTGTTTTATTTTTTTAATAACACATTCATTATTTTTTCGGAAAATAAAATTAAATATTAAAATAAACGTTTTTTTTTGAAAAAGTTCAAATAAACTAATTTTTTCCCCTATTTTTTTAATAACAAATTCTTTTTTTTTTTTGAAAAAAATAAAATTAAAAAAATAAAAAAAACGTTTTTTGTTTTCGAAAAGTGAAAAAAAATAATATGATTTTTTTTGTTTTTTCCGTTTTTTTTTTCTTTTGTTTTAAAAAACTTAAAAAAAAATAATTATAACCCTCTTTTATGAGTGGAACCCTCAATTTTTTTTTTTTTTATCAAAATAAAGACCTTTTGGTGTGACCCTTTAAAATAACTATTTTGTTTTCACGTGAGCATCTGCTAAGTCTACTTTCCGCATGCCTTCAAATTATTCTTTGTAAAGTTCTATGCGAGCTAAACTATCATTTAATTAACATGTACACATTTTAACTACTTAAATTATTATTTAATTAGCATGCATACATATTAATACTAACTAAATTAACAACTAAACTAATTCATTAACTCATTTATGTAGCATAGCAATAAGTAAATTAAACAAAACATAACAAAACTATTTAATCAAATTTAACTAATAAATAAATTAAACAAAACATAATAAATAAACTTACCTCCTAATAGGAAGAAAAAACCGAAGTGAAGAAGACGAAATCAAATGGTAGCTGCAATCAATCTCAATTCAATTGTAACTTGTAAAAAAAAACTACTCAAACTCTCAACATTGAAGGTAAGTTGTAAAAAAAAAATTAACCCAACCTTTTATAGAGGAACGGACGTGAAACAGATGTGAAAGAACTAAAATTTTACCATATAATTTTTACTATTCAGGTCGACATGAGATGACCCTTCTCATGTCCCGTCCGCTGCAGGCTGCAGGCAGGCAGCCTGCAGCGGCTGCTCGGGAACGGCGAAACGCCCATTCCCGAGCAAAAATTAATTTTTTTTTTTTTTTTTTTTTTTTTTTTTTTTTTTTTTTTTTTTTTTTTTTTTTTTTTTTTTTTTTTTTTGTACACGGGGATCAGATCCCTGTGTACTATGTATACCCGAGGATCGGATCCCCGGGTATGAAGTATAAAAAAATAAAATAAAAATTTATACCCGGGGAACAGATCCCAGGGTATACGGTACCCAAAATGTGTACACGGGTTTCTGAATCCCGTGTTTAGATACCCGGGGATCAGAACCCCGGGTAACATTAGTTCTGTAAATAAGTTGCAAACTACACTATTTAAGTATTTTTGTTTTAAAAAAATAATAATAATGTGGGCTATTTAGCCGTGTCGGAAGTCACGGGCGAAAGAAAATAAACTTAATTTGAACTGACTACATCATCAATAAATAAACAATAACAATATGATAATAATTGATACAACCATAACCAACATACTAGTTATTAATAGTTATTTTTAAATGAAAAACAAATACAATAATTATAATTTTTAGTATAAAATTAAGATAATAGTTTGAATTAAATTAAAACGAATGTATATCGATTTTGAAGGCGAGAAGGAAGAACGATTTTGACGAAGACGAAGGGATGAGAAGGAATGATTTTGACGAAGACGATTTCGCGAAGACGACGGTGATGGTTGTGGGGGTGATGGCGCTGGAGGCTACGAAATCGGAGGGAGATTGCGTCAGAAGACAAGAAATTGGTTGAAACGAAATCAGAGCCCTATTTCATCGGTGGTTGAGAAATTAGAGCCCTATTTCGTCGTTGGCTGATAATCGATGGCGATGGCAATGGCGACGGCTATGATGGCGATGGGAGGCTGATTTCGTCATAGGCTATGAGGCGGGAGGCGTCAGTTGCAGATGGTGAAGGAACGACAAAGAAGAAGGATATGTGGAAGGAAAAAATAAATGAAAATGAGTTCAACCAAAGTAGAACATTGGACCAACTAACAATTTTTTTAATTCCCAGCGTGACCCTCATTTTGAATGGGTTGGGTTGGGCACAAAAAAAAAAAAAAAAACTTTCTCATTTTCTTAAGATTTTGAGAATCAATTCTCATTTTTTGGGTTGAGTTGGGTTGGAAACACTAACCAAACGGGGCCTCAGTTACCTCGTAATATTATCTCCATCAGTGTTAATTTTTTTACTCAATTTCTACAACAATTAAAGAAGATAATAAAATATTAATGATAATTTTTTTTATAAAAACAATAAAATAAATTACTAATTGAATTGTCATACCAATATTTCAGTTGAGATCTTCACTGTAGAACTTCTGGATAAATAATGTTCGTTGTAGAGGAGATTCATCGTCAGAGAGAAATATATTTAATCGATCAAATGATGTGCATCTTGATAAAATAACATATAATTGGCCAATAACTAAAAATCGGTGCAGTCAAATCAACTCTAACAGCTTTCACATATTGTCCTTGTAATTTATTTATCGTCATGGCATATGTCAAACAAATTGAGAACTGTCGTCTTATCATTTGAAAAGAAAATTGAGAAGATGATGCATCAAAGTTATTATGGGAATGAATGCCAAATTTTGAACTTTATTTCCTATCAAAATTTTAGCCTCAATTATACGCAAAGCACACCCAACAACCATTAGCCGAGGGTCATTACAAAGTCCATCATTAACATTATTGAACAACCTATTTTTAAATATAATTTCAACGGTAGTAATTTCAAATAATTTAATGAATTTAGATACTCATTAGAATAATGATTCAGGACTTGAGAATCAATTCTGTCATCTTCTGACATTTTGTCTGCAGTAAGGTAGTGATAACCTCCCCTAGAAGTATCTCTAATAATGTTAAATTTATAATACTGATATCATCATTTCTTGCAGAAAGAATAGTCTATTTAGTTAGAAATGCAGGAGTAGCAATACCAGGCATATCCAAACGTAGATAAACAAAAACAAAAATCAATTCTCTCATATTACGACACGTATGTGGTTGATGGTAATTCTACGATTTCAAGCGGATCACTTCCAATTTAAAAAAATATTTTTTTTTACTAATCATGTACTTAAAAAATATAGGGATGAGTTATTAATATTATTATATAGATTGAATTGCATATTATCTTAAGTATGTAGAAAACTCTGTATCATAAGCATTTGTGATACTTAAGTGTATATTTCAATTCTAAAGTCAACACATGTATAAATTTTCAAAGAAATAACCATCTGAACAATGCAGCCACAATTTGTTGATGAACACCTTTAAGTATAACAGGTAAAATTTATCTAAAATCACCTCCAAGAACAACAATAATACTCCCGAATAGGTTTGAATTTTCATGAATATCTCGTAATGTGTGTGTGATCCACCGACTCGGCACAATAAATATGTTGCATTGAAATTTCATCCCAAATAATAATTTTGCTTCTAAAAATAGCTTTGCATGCAATGATTGTTTATTAAATCCACAAATTGGATTATCAAGTATATCAAGTGGAATATGAAATGTAGATTGTGCAATTCGACCTCTTTCAAGTAACAATGACGCATTACCAAATAATGTTCCAGTAATGACAATAAAACCAAGACTGCAACATTTTATTGCTATTGTATTATACAAAAACGCCTTCCAACTACCAATACCAACATTTAGAAAGAAACATTTTACCTTGATTACCAAACACCAATGAAGTAATTGCTTCATAAGCAATACCTTGACCAACATTAAGAAGATCATTGCTAACTTGTACATTTCGTTGTTTTGTTTCACTTCGCATTTGTCGATGTTCCTATATTACTTTGTTGCCAACTATCATATTCTAATCTTTCACTGGCTGTGGCATCAGTGGAAAATCAATTAAACTCTTGTCATATTCTCAAAGAAGTTGATTCAAAAGATACAACTCATAGTTTTTTACTTGTTTTTCGGTTGGAGTGAGAATCACACACGTATGGCGAAGTTTGTGATCAAAATCATCACATATATATTTTCAAAGTTGATGCCATACTTCACATGAATTTGTTGGAGATCATTGTGTAAGAATAACACAAAATAACCTCTTCAACTGATTTTTAGTACTCATAATTGATGCCTCTTAAAGATATTGTATACATTTACTATCATCTTCTAAAATTCTCCTTACTACACATTTGACTTTGAAAGTTGAATGTTCAACATTGTTGAATGTACGTAAGTCTTTAAATGATCGAGGTCCTTTGGCCACAATCAATAATAGACGAAGATAAAATCGTTCACCTGAATTGGGTGGCGCAAACTACATTCTACCAATAACAAACCCCCTCAACCGTCGAATCCGTACTTTTTGAGCTTTATTCCAAACAAAATATTGAGAAAACTCTTGATAAGTATAAGCACATGCATCTTCATGTGCATCACAATATACAAAGAATGTTGTTAAAATTAAAAGTTGTGATTGAGCCCGAGAAACAATTATGACCATTTAGTATTAAAGACAATACAATATTTACCAGATAAATGGAGCACCAATTGAATAACTAGTGGAATCTCTTTATGCATCGAAAAACTAAACAGTCGCCAAGCAACTTCAAACGATCCAATATACCTCGCATCAAGATATTGCTTGATCTCGTCTACCTCTTAAAGTCAATGTTGTTCGATCTTCTCATTTACTAACATAGTTTTTAATATATTTAACACATCTAAGTCCTACAAACTTCAACATTAATATGGCAATCGAATATCTTTAAAATGTATAGATTGTAAGGAACAACAATTCTATTGTTAACCTCTTGCCTTCTCACTGTGTAAACTTTTCCATTATTGCGACGACGATAAATAGGATATCATTCTTGATCCATGGTGGTTTTGTCTACAAAATCTCGCGAGCATCTCTTAGTATATCTATCATTATCCATGCAAGGTGTTTGCATATTTCGAACACCACATGATCCATACACCATACATTTTTTTTTATACTTTCAAAAAGCTCTGTCTCTTCAATTGGATCGGAAAATTTTGCAGAAACTATTTTATCTACTTGTTTGCATGTTCGAATTTTGTTTGGACCGTTAAGAAATATTGATAAATGCATGTGCAACAACCATTTGTTTTGGTATTCAATTGTATAAACATGATCAGTTTTTTTTCTGAATACTTGGGTCTTTTTAATCTTTTTTATCAACGCATTTCTTTTCAACTCAAACATACAACCAACTAAATCTGGGCGGTCAGATGGTTTTTGATATGGCAACAAAACTGAAGAAATTTACGTCCAGTTAGGATTTGTAGTCATGGTGAAAAATACATCCGAATAACAATTGCACCGTTTTATAACCATCAAATCTTGAAATATTTCAAACATTTGTCTTGTTTCACCAATAAAAGATGACAACAAAATAATTTTCTGGCATATTGATCGGGCTCCAACCCATCTATGGATCCATTACATATACTTTGGTATAGTTCACTACAAATATTTTTTTAAATCGAGACTAAAGTAATTTAAATAGTTTTGTTCAATTGTAACCCATGCATCTACCATGAACTCTTGAGATAGTTTTTCTCCTCTTAAAATTGTAGAATTCCCTGTTAGCATTTCAAACAAATAATAACTACAAAATTCCATTTTAATTAATCGATCATTTATATATTGACCATTGATCACATCCCATTGTTTGAATCCAAGTTCCCATTTAAGTTCACAAAAGGGAACAACATAACATAATAGTGCGCCTTAATTTTTCGAAAGGAAAAGAAATATGAAATATTAATAGCATAAATGAAAAGCGGTTTTAAAGCGTCGATTTTCTCAAAAAAAATACTTAGGGCATTTTAAAACAAAGAATTGTCACCTAGTATTGAATTTAAATGGTGGGCTAGGTCACCGAATTTTTAGAAAATAATTTAAAAGGCCTAAATAAAAATTGACTTCAAAACATGATCAAACCAAAGATTCATTTAAAGAGCTCAGGGGTCGGTTACGCTCAGGGAAGGTGTTAGGCAACCTAAGACGCCCGTCCAAAAATGGTACCTTATGTCCAATTAAATCTAATTAATTTAAGTTCGAATGTTTTATTTTATTTTGAAATCCTTTCATTCTTATAAAATATTTTTTGTATTTTCAAAAATAAGGTGAGACAATTTTTTTGTATTTTTTTTTTGGAATGTTCCCCTGATATGATCTCGTATCAAATATTAAGAATTCGATAAGGATGATCTCCGGGGGGTAGTTTTATGTATGTTTTCGATAATTTTTTTTAATTTAAATAGACAAATTAATCTAAATTTTTTTAAGTGATGTAAAAGTCAACATGCAAAATGACATGAATATTATATTATTTTCTATAAATGCAATGTCACAAAAATCCTACTTTCCTAATTTTTTTCATTAATTTAAAGAAATTCCAATTTGACATTCTCTTAAATTCTATAAAAATGAGAATCAAGAAAATATCATGAAAATTGTGTTTTGTCAAAATTAATTCTACCAAAACTTAAAGAAAAATCCAACAAAACGACTTACCGAAGAAAAGAATTTACTAAACCGATTGTTTTTAAATTTTATTTGGGAAATCAAATCGTCAGTAAATAAATCTTTCATTCAATATATCGCATCGTTAAATTCACCCTAAGACTTGTGAGAATTAATTCTTACCAAATAATTTATTATTATTTTTATTTAAGAAAAATTTAGGTATAGCAACAACTTAAATAAAAAAAAAAAAATAAACAGTAAAAATAGGAAAAAAATAATAAAAAAAGGTATCCTATTCTTACGCTCAAAGGCTTAGCACAAAAGGAAAACCTCGTCCTAGCGTGTTCATAGAATCATCGGATGATTTTAATGGAAACTAAACCTGTAGGATTTTAAATTTCTATAATAAAAAAAACAATGAAAAGAATCAAGGGATAAGAAATATACTTGCCCTGGTAAAGATCCCTGATGTACGGCTTTTAATCTCTCAAAGATGGCTTGCTGAATGGACTTTCTTTAAGAATCGCTATCTAGGAGGGTTTCTCTCTGAAGATTGGAGTCCTTAAACTATGAGGGGAGAGTCCTATTTATAGAAAAATAAGGGGAATGAAAAAACCCTAAAAAACTAGCCATGGCTACCAAATTCTAACCTTAATTTGACTAGGAAAAGGAAACAATCGTGGGAAAGGTATGTATGAAAGCGAACACGTGGCAGTGTGAGAAGATGCCATGTGTCTTCACCTTTCTTTTTGACTTTTTTACCAACAATGTGGGGTCCTCTTCACACTTCTCTCTCTCTTCCCCCATAATTTCTCTCTTTATCTCTCCGATTCTCACCCTTCTCTCTTTCTCTCTCTCTCTCTCTCCGTGGGCCCCACATATTTTTCTCATCTCTCTCTCTCTCTCTCTCTCTCCATATTCTCTTTATTTCTTCTTTATTTTTTTATTTTTTTTAAATATTCTTTTTTCTCTTTTTTATTTTTTTTTCTATTTTCTTTCTTCTTTAATGTATTTTGTATTTTCGAAAAATAAAACAAAATAAAAAAAATAAAGCATAAAATATTTTTTTGCGAGACAGTCAAAATGCCTTGTCTACAACTGTCCCTCTTTGTTATGCGAGTTTCACTTGCTTGACAAAGATAAAAGACCACGTTATTTTGATCGTCCAATTTTCTGAATTTTTCAAAGCACATTTTTTGAAAACATAAAAATGACTCATAATGATACTCTCGACAAACACGTGATTGTTTAGAGAATTGTTTAAAGTAATAAAAAAATGACTCATAACGATACTCATGACGAACAAATATCCGTTTAAAGGATCGTTTAAAGTGATAGAAAATAACTCATGATGAAACAAATGTTCTTCTAGATGATCATTTAGAGTGATAGAAAATGACTCATGATGATACTCATGATGAATACATGTTCGTTTAGAGGATCGTTTATAGTAATGAAAAAAAGACTCATGACGAACAAATGTCCATGTAAAGGATCGTTTAGAATGATAGAAAATGACACATGATGATACTCATGATGAACACATGTTTGTTTAGAAGATCGTTTAGAATAATGAAAAAAAAATGACTCATGACGATACTTATGACGAACAAGTATCTGTTTAGAGGATCGTTTAGAGTAATAAAAAATAGTTGATGACGATACTAATGACAAATAAGTGTCTGTTTAGAGGATCGTTTAGAATAATAAAAATGACTTATGACGAACAAGTGTTCATTTAGAAGATCGTTTAGAGTAATGAAAAATTACTCATGACGATACTCATGATGAACGTATGTTTGTTTAAAGGATCGTTTTGAGTAATGAAAAATGACCTATGATGATACTCTTGATGAACATGCATTCGTTTAGAGGATCATTTAGAGTAATAAAAATGACACTTATGCCCTAGCCCTCTTAGCTGGGAGGGACAAAAGAAAGTCTAAAGGTATAAAATATGCCCCAACTTGTGGCTGGGCAAAAATGAGAGGTTAAAAATATTAAATGTGCCCCAGCTTACAGCTGGGGTTGACTCTCAGATGACCAAACATTTACAGGTTGCCTACATACCTTAGAATCATGACAAGGATCAGGTTTAGTGTAGTTCACTGGACGCCCTTTTGAGGGCAAAACACATACTTCGATGCTCATTTAGAGCTTCTGAATTTTTAGCAACAAGAGTTTTTTATTTGAGTTGGCGAGAAGGTGAGAGGACCTAGTAATAAAGAAATCTATGCTCCCATCCTTTTGAGATCCTTGTAAGTGGACAAGATAATACTTCCAAAACGAAATCTTAGTTTGAAAATTTGGTCACCTTTGATGACTCGCAATTCGATTTCCCATTTTTCCGTTGTAGTCACTCGGCTGATGGCGCTTGACTCGGGATGATTTGATGAGATTCTTTTATTGAATTTAGAAATTTTGCTTTCTAACTCAAGGGAAGGGCTTGACATACCTCGGGGTGATTCAATGAGATTTTTTTTTTTTTTTTTAATAAGAGACTTCGTTTTCTAACTCAGGGGAGGGCCCAACATACCTCATCAAGGTCTTTTTAGCTTGCCTAACTGGACTCTTGTCTTTCCAATTTTCTAGTTACTTAGATGCTTGGGGTTCTAATACTTTTGCATGCTCTATATTTTCTCAAGTCCTGCAAAACTGATTTAGTCCAAAAAATGGGTAAAATGTCGAAAATTACTAAACAAGTACCTTCAATACCCGATATAATTTTCTATGAGATTTTGAGTTGTATTGTAAAGGAACATCGTTTCGATACACTTCTAGGCCACGATTAATGTTTCTTTTCACAAATTTTGATTCTATTCTAATCCATGAAGTTCTGATCCAAAAAAAATGTCGTTTGGCCCGAAGCGGAAACCTTGAGAGAACCAATCTATCTCTTTTATCTTATCTTCGAACCTCTTCCACATTTGCACCAGCGTTTTTTGCTTGGTTTTTTCATTTTTCCTTTTTTTTTTTTTTTTTTTTTTTCCGTTTTCCTTTTTTCCCCGAATTTGTTTTGAAATAGATGATCAAACTTATAATGGTTCGGGGACAACCGAGCTTCGAAATGAACTTGATCTTCTTTGCGAATTGAGACCTTCTTGCAATATTTAAGAGCTTCTTCATTAGGATAATTGGCCTGGAGTGATTGTGTTCTCTTCGCCGTTGGGTTCGACAACAGGGGAACTAGGATGTGTACACCTAGTTTTATCAAATCACTAAAGAAACACCGAAGACAGCTTTGATCAGCTTTCAACAATAATATCACAACATCGTTAGGGCAATGGATGACAATCTTAACTTTCATATCCTCCGGTACTCTAGAATTGTTGTTGGATTTGGTTAAAGTCTTTTTGCATCTCACTATCATTTGGCAGAATAAAATCTTCCTTTGTTTCTATTCTCATTAGATCGTGATTTAGTTCTGTATTGAAATCATACACTTCACATCCTTACTCTGTCATATCACATATAATATATGTAGGCAATTTGGGTATCTGAAAGAGTAAAATTCACACATTAGACCATAGCTTGGATACAACAACATCACATTTATTGAAATTCAAAAAGCTATTACAGAACAAATCATTTTCCATTCAAAAGACCAACAGGGTGGAAAGGTGAGTACGCAAAAATGTCCCAATTTTATCAAAAACACCTAGCAAATTAAAAGTGAACAAGGATCCCAGTTTTGCAGCTTTTATATTTTCTAACTCGAACCTCGGGCACACGACTTGCTCTCATCTCCGCTAATGTTTTGGTAAAGATCGACTTTACATTCCCTGAAGGTGCATGCTCAGGTAGCGAATTCAGTTGGCAATTTGGCACAACAACCTCAATCCTTTTGTTAGGGAACATGATGGCCCCCATCTATATGAACTCTCGGATCTTGGCTTTTAGTTCAAAGCATTGCTCAATAGTATATCACTGAGTTATAGAATGGTACTCACATAAAGTATTTAAAGTAGTGGATTTACCCCTAGGCTTAGGCTCGTAGGATGGAAGAGGCATCAGCATCCCCTACTTTAAACAATTCTAATACAACTCAATGATTGAGATCAGAATGTCTAGTGGTTCATTTTCATCGTTCCAAAAGTTTTTCCCAGTAATGCTAGGTAGATAAACCAGGTGATATTGAGTTCCTAGCTTTAGGGTATGGTTAAGAATTTGAGGTGGGGGGTTTTGGTTTGGTTAATAGGATGGCGTATAGTAAACGGGTGTTTGGTAAGCTTGTGGGTAGTATTGGAGAGTGTGGTTTCGGTAAGGGGAATGTACGTTCTAGTATTGGTAGCGGGGACGACTTTGAGAATATGGTTGGTTTTGAGGGTAATTTTAGTTTTGGCGATTTTGAGGGAGATGCTTACTGTATTGGTTGTTTTGGTTCGGGTAGTAGGAAGCTTGGGGGTCATTTTGGTGATGGGTTTGCTAGGAGAAAACGAAGACGACAACCTCATTCTCTTTCTTCTTTGGCAGAGCTGACCTCTTTGTCGGATCGGGTGAGGCCCCTTCGATCTTTTCACTTCTTATTCCTTCTTCTATTACCTCAGCTTGCTTGATCGCATCGCCAAAGAAAACTATTGCTATACTTGAAAGACCTTGATAGAATGATGACATCTGAATCGATTTAAATAACTTTAACTGAGACTCCTCACTAAGTCGAGGGACAACTTTTGTATCCTCTTCCCTCCAACAGGCAGTGTATTTCTGAAAGCCCTCATCATTTTTCTTTAGAATCTAGTACATGGTATTACAATTTACTGTAACATTTTATTGTACATATACTGCTCACAAAAAACCTCTACTAAGTCCTCGAAGGTTTTAATCTACGACAGGTCCAGAGTCATGTACTAGCTAAGGGCTGGTCTCTTTAACGATTGACAAAACATCTTTAGGCAAAGATCTTCATTCCGAGCGTGAACTGCCAATTCCTCTTTGTAGATGTTGACATGCCATTCTAAGGGTCTAGTACCATTATATTTTGTGAACTTCGGGATAACGAAGTTTTTCGGATACACCACTTGGGGCGGTGTTGACAATTCTTGTATACCACTTTTATGGAAGGCTTTTCTCTTTTTAACTCTTCTATGGTTCTCTCCAATCTCTCCATTTTTAGAACCCAGTCCAGATGGGGTCCATTATCTTTTTTCCTATTTTTTGTTTTGATGGTCGAGGCCGATTGATTGGCATTTGGATCGTTCGGTGGAATAATGACCATCTCTGGGTGAATGAAGATTTGTGGTGCATAAGGGGCCCGGCATTTGGGTGAGGTTGGATAGACATGACCCTAGCTAGGATATGCTGGCGCACCATAGGCGAAAGGATGAGGGCCCATTTGATGTCCATAGTAGACCAGTACCGCAAAGTTTTGGCCGGCATGGTTTAGATTCGGCACTGAATTCTCCGTCCCGAAACTTGAAAGATTTCCATTCGGCGATTCAGTAGCGGGAGTTCCATTGGATGGGGGAACATGCACCCCCTGAGGTCAGCTCACTTCGTTGACCTTTTCCATCAAAATGTCGATAGTTTCTTGCATTTGAGCCATCTAGGCCGTGCGAGGAGATTCGGGATTGCCTTTCGATGCCATCTTGGAATGATTTTGAGCCCGACTGCAAGTGAAGATCGGACTTCGGATAGGGAAATTGGAATCACTTTTTTGGGACCAATTTTCCTATCTTGTCCTATATACCCTTAAAATAAATCCCATTTATTAGTCCATACGGATCTTAGGTAGCCTTAAAACCTATTTGAGTTCGAAATTTTCAATTCCGATGATAACCGATCAGACAAATAATATTTATGGAAATTCTTTCGTTACTTAATTTTATTGGTATTTGGAAACTTTGAACTTATTGGGTTTTTAAGACTCCCTAAGATATTATCGATCTATCACATCACAATCTATTTACAAAATGGAAAGAAAGATAACAAAATAGAATGTAACATTTGAACTTGGATTAATTGGATTTATTTAGACATATTAAGCTCAACCCTTTAACTATTCCTAGTGGAGTCGCTAGCTAACGTGCACCGATTTTTCGGAAGGAAAAGAAATATGAAATATTAATAGCGTAAATGATAAGGGGTTTTTAAAACGCCGATTTTTTCAAAAAAGTACTTAGACCATTTTAAAACAGACAGTCGCCACTTAGCATTGGGTTTAAATGGTATGTTAGGTCACCAGATTTTTAGAAAATAATTTAAAAGATCTAAGTAAAAATTGACTCCAAAACACGGTCAAACCAAAGATTCATTTAAAGAGCTTGGGGGTCGATTACGCTCGGAGAAGGTGTTAGACACCCCAAGACGTCCGTCCGAAAACGGTACGTTATGTCCAATTAAATCTAAACAATTTAAGTCCAAACGTTTTATTTTATTTTGAAATCTTTTCCTTTTTATGAAATATTTTTTGCATTTTCAAAAACAAGGTAAGACAAATTTTTGATTTTTTTTTTAAAATGTTCCTCCGATATGACCTTTTATTGAATATTAAGGATTTAATAAGGATGGTCTCCGAGGGGCTGTTTTATGTATGTTTCCAATGAAATTCTTTAATTTAAATAGGCAAATCAATCTAAATTTTTTCTAAGTGATGAAAAAGTCAACATGCAAAACGATATGAAATATTATATTATTTTCTATAAATGTAATGTCACAAAAATGCCTACTTTCCTAATTTACCCAATTAATTTTAAAAAATTCCAATTTGACATTCCCTTATTTTCTATAAAAAATGAGAATCAAGAAAATATCACGGAAACTGTGTTTTGTCAAATATCATGGAAATAGTTTATAGAACATCGTTTCTCAGATTTTGATTTCTACTACATTGTGCGGCCAAGACGAATCGGGATCATAAGTATACAATAAATAGTATAATGCATCTTGTCATGGTTCAGGAATTAATGTTCTTGTTCGATGACGCAATTATCTATGTATTGCAAACATGGTTGAGTCCAATCCGATAAGTATTCTTGCGTCTAAATTAATACCAAGTTTTGTAAAAGCATTGGTTGCATTATATTCTTGAGTGTAATGACATCATGACTTTGAAATTTCATCAATGTCATCATGTAAGGCTTTAATTTTTGAAAGGGGTGCAAGAAACAACAACAATTTAACCCCTTACATTTCTAAATGAGGGTCTAAATCATCCCTAAAATTAATTGATCGTGATTTATTTAATTTGAAGGGTATAGATATTATTTAATACTAATTAACAAAAACTTTGTTGACTTTTTCCTTTGACCGTTAAAGTTAATGGAATAGTTAACCGTTTCACTTAATTTAAAAGCATATGGGTTGTAAGTGGTGACGAAAATAATATAGGGGTACATAGTGCAATTCAACCTAACTACAAGGGTGCAAAATATAATTAACCCTAATTAAAACTTTAGAATCCACTAGTAAAATATAAACTAAATAAATATAAGGATTAATTACACTTTCTCCCCTGTAATTAAGTCATTTTGCACTTTATTCCTTGTGGTATTTTTGTCACCAGTTTGTCTCCTATAGTTAGACTTTGTTATATTTTATCTCTTGATGTAGGTGTAACTGCAGAGGACAAAGTGTTGACGAGGGGGGTAAAGTGCAATACAGACATAACCACAGGGGATAAAATGGTGACGAGAATATCATAGGAGCAAAGTGCAAAACGGTTCTACCATAGGAGGATAAAGTGTAATTAATCCTAAATATAATGAAAAAATATCAATCATATTCCAGATCAATAATTTTAAATTTTAAAATTCAACCACAGAATATAATAAGAGAATCCCATCCCCTGAAAAATTAAAAAACTCCCAACAACAACATGATAATTAGCCTAATGAATTTCTTGGTCATTTTTTAAGCTCTTGCTTGCAGTTTTTTTCATTCACCCTTGCCATTAATGAGTCGCCAAACACACCATTTGTTAAAACTAAATACAAAAATGGAAGGGATGATTACCACGACTTTATGTCCGCCAGAAATGGCCCAAAATTGTCTGTAGACACATTCCTCGTTCACCCCATGGCTTCCATGTGGTCCAAGTTTTCCTTACGCACCTTGTCATAACCTAAATCCATTTTGGCCTCCCCGAGAAAATCCGTGCTGACCTCTTCCATACTGTAATCGGTTCCATTAATTCTTAAATAATTAAAATTAGCATCTATAGAGTTTTATCATTTGTTTAATTAATATTAAAACTATAGTACCCATAATAAATAATAGAAAATATTATGTTGGTTGTGGTGTGCCTTCTTTCACTTTGAAAAGACTTAGTATTTCTTATGATGAAAGGCAGGAGTTTAATATCGCTTCTGCAACTGGCCTGACTGAAACTATCAATCTTTCATGTGCAAACATTCACTTTTCAAAGTGACCATCGTATGTAATATAGAGCATAGTTTTTTTTTTCGTTATAAAACTCTTTTAAACGAGGAAAAAAAAATCAAAACACTTAAATTCTAAACAAATGAATAACAATTCGAAAAATTTAAAGCTGTTAACAAAAATTATAATCCAAATTGCCCACATAAAAGTAATCATCTTAAGTTACTAATATATAGTGCAATTGTAACTTAACATAAAATGTTGCAAATTCTATAATTACGTGTAATTTTGTTAGAACGAGTACAAAAAGTAAAAATTATTTTAAAATGTATTAAAAATCATTATAATTTATATTCAATATTGGTTTGTTTTATAAATCTTTACAAGTAGATTTCAAAAAACAAATAATTTTATGGAAAATAAATATATAAAACTACTCTATAGCAAAGAAAAACTTTGTTCACGAGGTTCGTTGACTAGAGAAGATCTTCTAAAAATGTTACTAATTGTACAAATTAGAATCATTTTTGTATTTAGTGTCATTTCTAAAAATTATCACTTCTATTGGCGTGACTAAAAATTGTAGTGATATTTCATAATGACACTAAACGATTCATATATGACCACTATTGTGATATTTTAGTCATTAAAACTATTTTGGAGTGTCATTAAAAAATTACTCATTCTCTATTGTGTCATTTCTGAGTTTCATGACATTAGTATTTATATGTCAATTGCAAATGTCACAAAATTCCAAATTTTAGCCTTATGTATCATTTTCAAATGTCACTAAACTTATTATTTTGTGTCACTGGCACTTATTTTATATTGGTGAAAAACAACTAAATGTCATTTCAAAATGACATTAATATATTCTTTTCTTGTATTAAAATATCACTAAAATTGTTTGTATCACTTGCAAATGATTGTTGAAATATTAATTTTTCTTTTCTACAAACTAAACATATTTTGTTTTTGGAAAAAAATACCAAAACATCTACTTAAAAGACTAAATCTATAAGATTGTCCCATAACTATTTTTTTGGCACCCAATAGTCTTACAAAAGGCGCTATTTTACACCGAATAGTCCTAAATATTTTGAATTGACGATTTTACCCTTCTTTCATCACCCTTTCCTTTTTCTTTTCTTTTTTCCCCCCTTGATCTCTCTCACGATTGCTCCTTATTATATGCAAGCAATTCCTCCCACTCCACCGTTCGCCTTCACCGGCCAGATCTGGCCTCTCTCTCTCTCTCAAATTGCGGAACCTGTACATAGTTCTCCATAACTTCCGGCGAATTGAGGTCTTTTTTTTTCCCCCTCGTTGATCACTTCTGAAGGCTAGATCTGGAATGATTTCAATTTCGAGGCCAAATATAGAATGATTTTGCGACGGCAACGAAGCGACGGCCAAATCTGTCCACTATTTCAAAGAGACAAAGAGAGCGGAAGGGCGACGACGGATTGTTCCGGCCACCCTGGTGCTCAAATAGGTCATTACCTTCGGCGTGAATTTCGTTTGTCCGAAATCAGCGACTTTGGTTTTGAAATTATCGTCGAGGAGTATGTTGCTGCTTTGATGTCTCTGTGGATGATCCCCGGATTCATGCATGTCTTGTATCCAATTGTGTTCCATTAGTGTATTTCCATGGAGAAATTCACTTTGTTGTTGATGGTGGGCTTGCAGAAAAAGAGTCCTTAACGCAACAGATCTAGGATTTTTGACAATCTTATCAAATGTAGTTGAATTTTCCCCCTATCCAGAATAGTATTGTTAGCGATTACGGGTTGTTTATCACCTACCCTCTTGATCCCGGTGACAGTTTGATTTCCATACCCTACGCATCTCAACTTCCTAAACAGTTGTTGCAAGCTTATAATCCCAGCGCGAATTTTAGTAGGGGGAGTGGTTTGGTTTTCAATCCTGGGAGAGAAGATCTTATTTTTATCTACACAGTGAATTTATTACTCATTAGTTTTAGCAATGTATAAGCCAACTCTTTGTTTCGTTTTGTTACTCCTCCGTTTTTTATTCATTTATCACTTTCTCTATTAATTTGTTGGTGGAACTTAAGGTTAATTTGTTTGGATTGAATGATGAATTTGATACACACACATATATGCATGTGTGTGTGGAATTTAGGGTTCATTTGGTTGGATTGATTTAGTTTGTATTGAGGAAAATCAAACATATGAATGTAGAAAAATAATTATCATTTTGAATGAAAAAAATAGATTATAACATAATCCCGTGCTATATTCAACACGAGAATGTGTTGAATATAACACGATGGTCGGCGATTTCGAACTTGTCGCCCTAAACAAATGTGTGTGTATGTATGTGTGAGAGTGAAAGTGAGAAAGAGAGAAGGAACTTGGTCTATGCCCCTGGTAGGGTAGAGTTAATGTTGGGTATATTGTATGGTTGTTTTGGTGATATGAAATGGGTACGGCGGCTTGGTAGATTTTGAACGATGGTGAAAGTGGAATATAACACTACGGGTATAATCGTCACAAAATATAAAAGGACTATTTTGTAACACGTGTTTAAAAAAAGTGTATTTGATAGTTTTGTCCTCATACGAGGACTTTTTGGTAATTACTTCTATTTGTTTTTTCCTACAATCATCCGTACACACATAAAGCAACAATTACAACAAAGAGAACTATGCCACAGCATAAATAAGAAAACTAAAGGAAAATGACCCAAGAACCAACGTGGCTAACCAGATATTAGAGAAATTGAAATGCAAAGTCCTCAACAAACATTGATATAAAAAAAGGGCAATCAAAGTCTAGATAAAAACAAAAAAATTCATAATCACAAAGAATTACATATTTTCATTTAAGTGAGGAATGAGGAACAAAATCTTGTAAGAATAAAATGTGATCCCAAATACGGAATTGATAAACTAAAGGATCAAAGGAACTAAAAAAAATTCCAAAAATTTTACCTCCCACCATTGATGCTCTCAATCACTAATTCACTATTTTCTCTTACTTTTGGCTCTTCGAAACTCTCAAAACACTCACAATAGAGGGTGTATTTTGTTGGAATGGAGTGCTTGTGCTTAGGGATCAAAATCTCTATTTATAGTCAAGTTTCAATCAAATTTTATTGGTCATTCTTAATGTTACCATAGAAATGGCTACAAAAACTTAAGAAAATATTTGTAACCTAAAATTTAATGTAAAAACTTTAAGAAAACATTTGTAACTCAAGCTTAAATGTGGACCACCAATACCAAACCTAATTTCAAAATTAGTTTTTTTTTTTTTTTAAATAACATTCTCCCATTTGGGCCACATGATTAAACAATTATTTTATTAAGAAACAAATGTATTAATCATGGCGACAAGTCCTCTAATAATAAGTAATATCTTTCGTGTATTACAATACATTTAATTTCTTAAGTTCACTATATATATGACAACTTTACTTAATGAATAAACCCTATGTTTATTCTTGGTTGTACAAATGATTTTTCTCAAATAAAATTAAGGTGCACATAAATGGGAAAATATCATAATAAATAAGAGTTTCATTCAAACATTGTATATACAATTACATATTAGAACCAAGTCCCATTTTCTCTAAAAGATCCTTGAATTTTAATGGTGGCATGCCCTTAGTCAAAGGATCAGTGATCATCAATTCAGTATTGACGTTCTCAATGACCACTTTATTTTCTTTAACGCATTCTCTTATGGCTAAGTACTTAATGTCGATGTGTTTACTTCTACTTCCACTTTTGTTGTTCTTAGCCATAAAGACAACAACTAAATTGTTGTAGTATATTCTCAATAGACTAGAAATGAAATCCATAATTTTAAGCCCATATATGAAACTCTTTAACCATACACCATGTGAAGTAGTCTCAAAACAGGAAACGAACTCAACTTCAACAACGGAAGTAGTGGTCAAGGATTGCTTGGCACTTTTTATAAAAAACATATCCTGACGTTGATTTACGTGAATCAACACAGCCAACAAAGTCTGAATTTGAATAGCCGATTACTTACAGACTTTCATCCGTCTATACATAAACATGTAGTTTTTAATTTCTTGAAGGTACCTCATCACTTTCTTTGTATCTATCCAGTGGTCTATACCTGGGTTACTTTGATATCGTCATAACATTCTTACAACAAATGCAATGTCAGGCCTTGTACAGACCTGAGCATACATCAGACTTCCGACAACAGAAGCGTAGGAATGTTTTTCATTTGTTCTCTTTCAAAATCGTTATTCGCTCATTGGTCCAAATTGAACCTATCACCCTTCACAATGGGAGCTACACTTAGTCTTCATCCGAAATCTTTTTAAAACTTTATTGATATAGGTTTCTTGAGATAGACCCAAGATGCCTCGTAATCTGTCCCTATGAATCTTAATGGCAATGATATAAGATGTCTCACCCATATCCTTCATATTGAAAATTTCAGAGAGAAATTGTTTTACCTCATATAGTAAACCATCATCATTGGTTGCAAACTAAATGTCATCCACGTATAAAATAAGAAAATATATTTTACTCCCACTAACTTTCTGGTATATACATTGATCCATGACATTTTTAACAAATCCGAACAAATAAATTACTCAATGGAATTTAAAATACCATTGACGGGACTCTTGTTTTGGACCTAGATTTCTTGATCTTACATACCAAGTGCTTACCATCATTATAGGGGAACTCTTCATGTTGTTTCATATAAACCTCATCCTCTAGGTCTCCATTAAGAAATTTCATTTTCACATCCATTTTGTTGGTCCAGTGAGCTACTTAAGAGGGGGGTGAATTGGGTAGTTCTAAAAAATTTAAACAAATTTCTTATCATTCAACACTTATTAAATCAAATAATCAATTTATCCTAAATCAATTATTTATCTTTATAACGCAGCTAGTAAGTGTATTTAATCTAGATGCACACCCAAATAACAAAAATATAAATAATGTAAATCAATGAAGCACACAAGGATATATCATAGTTCACTAAACTACTCTTGGCTAATTTAGTCCTCTGAGCCCCATGAAAATTCGCACCCACTAAACCACTTGATCCATTTAACAGGTAGGAACCAAACCCTTACACCGATTCTTTTACTAGGCTCAGAATCAACCTTTACAATTATCCTTTTCACAGGCTAAGGAAGATCCCTATATTTTTACCAGGCTAAAGACTAATCTAATTCTATTCAGGAAGAATCACCACCTAATATTTTTCCTAGGCACAGGAATAACCCTATATTTTTATCAGGCTCAAGACTAATCTAATCATTTCACAGGTTAAAGATCAAACCTCACAAACTCTCCAAGTATCTTTTTTACAAGTAAGGATTGAACATTTACAATTCACTCAAATAATTCTAATCAAGAAGAATCACGCCTAACTCTTTTTAAGGGAAAATAGTAACCTAATATTTTTGTACCTTAGGTAAAGATTAAACCTCAATCTCTTTACCAGAAGAGATTGAAACCCTTTCTACCCCTGACTAGATACTCCCAACAGTATCTAATCCACACAAACTCACCAATTATAAAAATCAATAAGTTTCTTCCCACTCGGAGCATCTACCACCTCTAATTAATTAAACTCAATTAATGTCCCGAATTTACTAGTGATAGAATTTATGTGAGAAAATCAAAATTTGATTATAATAGATATGGGTAGTACAAAAATAAGCATGTAATCATATTACCACAAAAGTCGTTTTAAAATAATTTTTATGCTCTTTAAAGTTCAAAAATAATTTCACAACGATCTTATAACCAAGCAAACAATGATAATGTAAATTCAAAATTAAAAACAAAAGTTTGGAAAGATCTCACCAGTATAACACTGAAAGATTGAAAATTGAATCGCTTAGACAGCTCAGATCAGTGATGCCAAATCAATTAACACTTTAACTCAAGAACTTTACTCACAATATATCTCACAAATGATCGCTCAATAAAATATTAGAATAAAACTCTTAGAAAGCTTAGGAACACTTAGTTCTTGATTGATTAGGATGTATTTTTATCAAAATTTGTAGGTCTATATATAAGGAATTAGAATAAGCCATTCAACGGCTAGTTTTCAAATGATAAGCCTCTAAAAGGAACCTATAGACTCCATATATCATTACCTTTCATTCCTGATATATTTGACTTAAATATGGATTTTAAAATATTTAATTTAGTCCCCAAATTATTTCTCAATCTCAAATTGTAAAGATAGGAAGTATTAAATAGACTAAATTGAGAAACACTTAAAATAAGTGTACCAAATCTATATGGATATTAAAATAAGTGTATCATATCATTAATATATCCAAATCCCTACAATATCTCGCTCAGATATCCCAAAAATGACTAGTTTTTGAATAGTTTCTCAAAATTCTCAAAATCTGAAACAACACAATCGGTTGACCGATCATAGGCCATTAGTTGACTGATTAATTTAGGTTGTAGCCCAAGCCATTTCTTAAATAATGGTCAATTGACCGATCCCTATGGGTCGGTTAACCGATCGATAAAGGATGCACACTCAGGCCAAATTTCGGCCTTAGTCGGTTGACCAATCATCGATGATAAGTCGACCGATTGATACAGAGAGTTCACCTATCGGTCATCGGTTGACCGATCTCCCTTGATCGGTTGACCGATCGATTTAGAGATTTTTAAATTTTCTAGCCCTTGCCCATCGGTTGGCCTATCCTTCATGGTCGGTTGATTGATCACTGCTGGAACTCATTTTCTCAAATTATTTTAACTCGAAAACTTCAATGTTTTCGACCCTTTAATTGATTTATTTTCTCGGTTAACTAAATTGACACTATTAATTAATTTTAAACATTAATTTTACTTAGGTCAATTTTTCTTTTTCAATTTCACATTGGAGCAAATAATTGAACTTAATTAGGATCCTATTATAAACACACATAAATATCAATCATTTAATTTGTGTCGTGTGTGATCTTAATCGAGATACATTAAGAGTAAAAATGAATTTGAGTTGTTTTCACCTAGATTCTTTAGAATCTTAAATCTCTTAATGTTTGTCTCTGTATCTTTCACAATTTCTTCATGATGTTATATTGATTGAAACTCTTTAAATTGAAATACTCAAACTCGTTAGTTCCACAAAAAACATAAACACTTAATTGTCTATTAAAATCTCGGGATTAACGTATTTGTTGCAAGTCAAGATTAAAATAGACCACTAATTCCAAAATGATGTGTAGGGAATTTTTCTTAAATACAAGAGAAAAGGTCTCTGTGTAATCGATTCCTTGCTTTTAAGTGAATCATTTTGCAATGAGTCTTATCTTGTATCTCTCTATGTTTCCTGATGAGTCTTTCTTTGGTTTAAATATTCATTTACATCCAATGGCTTTTGCACCATCTGGTAACTCAACAAGATCCTAGATTTTGTTACTTTTCATGGAACTCATCTTTTCATTCATGGCATTGTACCATAATTCTAATTCTTCACAACTCATGGTCTGTGAAAAGGACTCTAGATCACTCTCAGCTCCAATACTATAATGAGATTCTTGTAAGTACACTGCATAATCACTAGGAATGGCAGACCTCTTAGTTCTAGTGGATCTCCTTAATGTTGTACCATCATCTTCAGGAGAAGTTTGTGATTCAACTGGTTGTTAAGGAGTTTCTGTTAATTCCTGAACTATTTATCCACTAGAATATTGTCAGCTGCTTGTGGAACTTAGATGATTGGTTGTTCAACACTGGTTTTTACTTGAGGGGTGTTGTGAACTATAATCAATATATCACTTGAAGTGGAAGATCGAGATGATCAGGTTCAGGAACATTGTTTCTGATTTAATCGCTCCCACTGATCAAGTCATTCTCAAGAAACTTGGCATTTCTTGATTCCACAAACCTAGTGTTGTGAGATGGACAATAAAATTTGTACCCCTCAGAGATTTCAATATATCCAATGAAATACCTACTAATGGTTCTTGAATCCAACTTCTTCTCTTGTGGATTATAGATTCTTACTTCAGACGGGCATCCCCAAATGTGAATATGTCGCAAACTTAGTTTTCAACATTTCAATAATTCAAATAGTGTCCTTGCGATAGGCTTGGTTAAAACTCGATTTAATATATACACAACCGTCTTTAGTGCTTCAGTCCACAAGGATTTAGGAAGATTGAAGCTGCTAAGCATACTCTTTACCATGTCCAACAATGTTTGGTTTCTTCTTTTTGCCACACTATTCTGGTCCGTGTGAGCCAGACATGGTATATTAGGCAACTATCCCATGTTCTTGAAAAAACAACGAACGAACTAGGTGCTTGTCCATCCTCAGTGTATTTACCATAGTACTTTCCACCTCTATATGATCTCACGATCTTTATTTGCTTCCCGCATTGTTTCTTTACTTCAGCCCTACAGGTTTTAAACGCATCTAATAATTCGTTCTTGTTATGAAGTAAGTAGAGATATATATATCGTGAGTAATCATCAATAAAGACAATGAAGTATATCTGACCTTGTGAGTCCATGTTTGGACCACATATATCAGTATGTATGATTTCTAATATGTTTGAACTCATATTGGCATCTTTCTTAGATTTGTTGGTCTGCTTTCCCTCAATGCAGTCCACACATGTTTCGAAATCAGTGAAATCTAGCATACTAAGTACTCTATCATTCACCAATCTCTTAATTATTTCTATGAAGATATGTCCTAATCTCTGATGTCATAGCATAGAGGAGTCATCGTTAATAATACACCGCCAAGAGCCAATGTGAACATGCATTGAACTGTAAGTGGTATTATCTTGTAAGTTAATACGATAAAGACCATCAGACAAAATACCATTCCCATCTTGATCAGAATTATAAAATAAACTAAATTATATACTTGAAAAAAGAAAGAAATATCCCAAAGGTACAAGTCTAGAAACTGAAATCAAGTTTCATGAAAAACTTAGACCGTAGAAGGTCTTATCTAATTTTATTTGAAAACCACTACTTAAAGTTAAAAGACATGTTCCTATAGCCTCAACATGTGAGCCTATTTTTTTTTTTTTCCAAATAAGATGCTTTGCTCACTTCCCACTGCCTTCCTTAGGTTTTGTGTACCCTACAAGGAGTTTGCAATATGAATTGTAGATCTAGAATCAATCCATCAGGTGTTAATATTGACATTAACCATATTAGATTCATAACAAACAAACGAGATTGAATTACTTTTATCCTGAAATTGTGGGAGGTGTTCAGGATATAGTGCACCAAGAAGGAATCAGACATCTCAACCTCGAGTTTCTTAAGTTGAGCTGTAATGTTCCTAATTTGCATGATGTGCTCACGCACACTTTTCATGTTGGTGAGTCTTATGGATGAAAACTTCATGATCAGGGTGCTTGCTAGTACCTTATCTAAAGTGATGAATTGATCATCAATCGTTTTCAGCAAGTCCTGGATCTTTTCCTGCTGATCGATAGAACCACGTACACCAACAGAAATTTTGGTCTTAATGAACATTATGTTGAGGCGATTAGATCGCTCCCATCATTCATAAAGCACGATATACGCTGGAGTACTAGTATTAGTGATAGCTGGTGGTTTGTCTTTCCTTATAGCATAGTCTATATCCATCTGCCCTAAATGGAGGATAATTATCTCATTCTATTCCTTATAGTTGTCCTCATTGAGGTTAGGGATATTGTAACGAATATTAGAGAAATTTGCAGGTTGTGAAGCTGCATTAATTAAAATTGCTTATGTCAAAATTTAACATCTAACTAAATAAATTGCATGTTTTACCAATGCAAAACATGTAGGAATTGAATATAATGACATGAAATTTGTCTTTGGGCAAAAATTTTAATTCAAGTAGATTTATGTATAACTTATGATAGAATTATCAAATTATTCACTTAATTCATAATTAGTGGGTATATTATGAGAATAATTTGATATTCTATCATAATCTTTATGATAAAACTATCAAATTATGTTCTTTTTCTTAATTTCTATGGGTAAATTAAGAAATATAATTTGATATTCTACCCTAAATAATTATATAAATATAACAAAAATTCCTAGGGGAAAAAAATATTATATTAAGTATAATTAATTAAAATTATGTCTATAATTCTTTATGTGATCCTAAATAATCATAATAATTTTATTTAATTAAAGATGCTGTGGCTAAGCCTAAATTAATTTAAATTATATATATCACAAGACATTATGAACTTAAGTTTTATAAGAATATTCCTATATTGCACAAGTTTAATCATAACTAAATTTATGTTATTTCATGTACTTAATAATTCTCATAATTAAACATAATGTTGATCTTAAGATTTTGATGAACAATTAAGTGTTGATATTTTGGTGGAACTAATATTTTAATTAAGTGTTTCAGTGATTTAAGTTCCAGTGATGAAAATACAAATTAGATGGATGCTAAATGATGATGTTGAAGATATTGAAGATTTAAGAGTTTGAAGAAATTAGGGAAAACAATCCAAGTAAATTTCAACTCTTAATATCCCAATTAGGAACACACACATTGCACAAAAGGTTTTTATCATTTATGTGTGTTTTTTATTAAATGAAATTATTTGCTCCTATGTGATTTGAAAAGAAATAATTTTAAATGACTAAAATGGAATAGAAGAATATTAGTGGAGCTAATTTAGAAGAGAAAACGGTTTAAGGGACGATAACGTAAAAAGAATAAGTTAAAAAACAACTTCAGAATAGAGATCCAGAAGATGGCAGTCGACTGATGAGTCGACCGATAGGTTGACCGACCAAGGAAGCTGAACTATTTGAAACTAAAAGTCGATTGATAGGTCGACCGGTGAAGGAAAAACAAACTATCTGAATCTATAGGTCGACAGACGGGTCGACCGATGCACGCTACTGTGATAGCTTGGCTACAACTTGAATTGGGTAGTTGACTGGGTAGTCGATCGAATGCACTGTTTCATGATATTATTTTATCCAAGATTATATCCAAAAGTAACCGTTTTTGGTTAGGATTTGAGAGAAATTTCGGGGATATTTTCTATATATAAGATATGGTTCATATATTAATTAAATTCTATTAATATGGTTTATTAAATATTAATGTTTCTCAATTTAGTGCTTGAAATAGATTATATTCTTATTAATTGAGATTGAGAAACACTTTGGGGGTTTAATTAAGAGATTTGAAAGTTGTTATTAAATGAATTGAACCTAAATGAAGTCATTATGATATAAGGGGTCTATATGTACTATTAATTGTCATGACACATGTAAACTAGCTGTTAGAAAGCTGATTTCATACTCATATATATAGACCTACTAATTTTTTATGTCATAAACCCATATATTATCAAGAGAGATCAGACTATATCATTGAGTGAGCTTTTCTAAGAGATATCTTGTTGAGAATTGAGTGAGTTTTTCTAAGAGAATCAATTGCTGATCATTGCTATTATCGGATTTGAAATTACATTATTCTAATAATTCTTTCTGTGGATTCCAGGTGAGATATTTCCAATTATATTTTTTCATTGCATTATTTGATTATTGTTTGGAAATTGATCTTAGAAATTGTTTCTATTTTTTTGAAGAAAATATTTTTACAAACAATTTCTTGAATCTGATTACGTGCTCCAATTTGCTACCCATATCTTAGTCAAAATCAGATTTTTCTATCTCACATTTTTCTATCACTAGACTTGTGATATTAATTGAGTTATTATTTATCTGGGGTGGTAGAAGCTCTGAGTGAGATTTCCTACTTATCATTTTGTAATGGTGAGTAGTGTGATAGGTTAAATACTGTTGGAAGTATTTAATTAAGGGTAGTCGGGTTTCAGTCTCTTCCTGTAAAGAGATTGAGGTAGTGATTTTTCTTGGATAGAATTGCAATTTGAGTGATTTGTAACGTTTTCATCCTTACATGTGAAAATGATAGTTGGAGTGTTTTGTGAGGTTTTGATTCTTGAGCCTTATTGTTAAAAATAATTAGGTTATTCTTTAGCCTGTGAAAAGTAAAGGTTCTTCCTTAGCCTGAGAAAAGGATATTGTAAAGGTTGATTTTGAGACTGTAAAAGAATCGGTGTGAAGGTTTGATTCCTACCTTTAAAGGGATATTGGTTTTAGTGGGTGCAACCTCCGTGGAGCTCGAGAGACTGGATTAACCAAGAGTAACTTAGTGAATCAATATAAATCTTTGGTGTGCTGCTATATTTACTTTGTTATTTTTACTATTTGGGTATGCACTTAGTTGATTATATTATTCTACTGTGATATAAAGACAATAATTAATTTAGAATTAAAATTAATCATTTGATTTATTGAATTTTATTCTGATAATTTTTTAATTATCCAATTCACCCCCCTCTTGGGTATTCTACTAGACCAACACATAAGAAATTGCATAATTAAACATGATATTATGCAAACAATTATTTTCATGCATAAATAAAGAATAACTCAATATAAAAATAATAAATTTGCATAATTTAGCTATAACTAAAATTGTATTATTATGCACAAAATATTCTTATAACTTAAGCATAAAATATTACATAATTTAAACTATAATATTATGCATAGCACTTAATTTCATGCTTTTATCCATATACTAGGTAAAGATCACGTGCGTGGCACATGCCTATTATTTCTTTGATTTGACAAGTTTATAACTTTTTATATTATTTGTTCATTAAATATCACACTGAAAATATGTATATTAATTTTTTAAAAAAAAATTAATGAAGAAATATGGTATATATAAATTTTTTATTTCTTATAATGGTAAATATTAAAATTTGTTTAAAACCATTAATGGGAGTCACTTCATGTAAAGAAATGACAAAGTTATAGTTAGCTAAAAAATTAAAATTAATTGAATACAAACATTATGCTCTAGATTAAACGATGATAAGGAAAAAATACACATAAATATAGTGCAAGAGAAATTTATCATATCTACTAATTAGGGGTGTAATTGTCACCCAAAAACTCGACCCGACCCGGCCCGCCCTACCTAATGGCAGGTCCAACTTAGCACCGCTTCCCTCATCCTCCTCTCTCTCTTTTAATCCTAAACTCATCATCGTCTATCAAACTCTAATAGATGATTCCTCAATGATTCTTGCTTCGATGATTTATGCGATGATGATTCCTATGTTGTCTAATAATCTCGTTATCGATTATTCTTGTGACACTGTTGTTCATCGCCATCGATGGCTCTTGTTCCTTCTCCATATCCTGCTCCGATCTAACAATTTGTAAGTATTTTTTTTAATTCTTTAATATGTTTCTTGATTGTTTTTCTATCTTCATCTCAAATCTACAAAATTTTCCAGATCTACAAATTTTTAGTATTTGTTTTTTTTGTGCTTGTTAGTCAACAATCGACCGACTTGACCAACCCCAAATTAGATCGAGGTAATGAGGCCATTGGGTCGACTTCGATTGGGAGATCTGCCAGATTTTTTTTTGGGCTGACTGATTGAAATCCTTCAACCCCGATATGACTAACTGATTTACATTCTTACTATTAATAATAAGCATGTGCACATGGCATGATCAAAAGATGAAGGTTACTTCCATAGAAAAGAACTGTATGATTTAAGCTGTTTATGATACATGCTCTTGCATATATTGTTTATGTTTTATAATAAAAAAATGATGAAATAAATTTAGCAACAAAATGTTGACATTGTAAGATTTAATAAACTACACTTTTGAAAATGTCACAGAATTGTTGTTAGGTAACACCGTGATTTATTTTATATGTTATAATTAAAAAACTAAATGATTTATGATAATAATCTCACCAAATGTATGAAAGTACAAAACATAAAATTCATAACTATTATGAAAGTAGAAAAATAAAATCTATAACTATTATGAAAGAATAAAAATTGAGTATCCAAACTTATGTATGCAGTTAAATATTTATTTAAAATTATTTTTACATTTTATATTTTGATTAAATAGTTTGAGTTTTTCTTTATACCAAATAATTTTACTTTTAAGTATGCAATATAAAAATGGGTAGACTAATTTTAAAAAAAATTTAAGTTCAATTTGTAAATCTACTTTATGTATAAAATTGTTATACAAAAAATTTGTCTATGTTGACATGTATTTTATTATAATATATAGAAATATTAAATGTGTTTCTTTTCAAAAATAAAAAGTGAACTTTTTAATATATATAAAATAATCACATATATAATATAAATAAAATAGGTCAAAAAGTTGAACCTATAGTTTTTACAAATTTGGTGGATAAATATGTAATTTTACCTATGCAAATGAATAGTAGAGTAAAACCTTACTTTATATAATATGTATAGACTAGGAAGAGAGTACGGACAAGTCCGCGCCCATCATTATTAAAAAAGTTACAATAAAACTTTAATGTCATATATTTTATTAAAATTAAAAAAAAAAAAAAAATTGCTTACAAGTAAGGCTTATGATTCATTTAAAAACATGTTATTGATTTTTTGTGTCCATCACCTGTGATCGATGTTGTCGTCTACACCACCACCTTTGTTACTAAAATAATTATAAGTAAAATATTCATTAGTAAGTTTAGGTTAGTTATAAATAAGAAAAGAATTTCAAATTAAGTCAAAAAGTCAGTGAGATTTAATATATTTGTCATCAATTAAATATTTTTACTAAAAAAAAGTTAAAAAATAGATTTAAATTTTTAATTATTTTATTCTACCTAAACAAATGAATATTGATAAAAACTTTAATAGTGATGATGAACTATAAATCGATAAATGAGGTGACAATTGTATTGAAAGTCGCAAAATCATTCTATAAATTCTCTAGAATTCTATATTGAAGAAATAAAGTCATAGAATCATATAAAGTTTAACGGAGCAACCTAAATCTATTGAAATTCCAAATTTTCTTTTCTCTTATATTTTTTCAATTGTAAATAATTGATAATAATCACAACACTTAATATAATAAAACAAATACATATGTACTAATGCATGGGGTTACAAATTGTCAAATTGATTTTAATTTTAGTGTAATATAGTACAAAATAATATTCAATATCTTAAAGATGTAAAATTATGACTCATAAATAAAATTATAAAAATCGTTCACAGAATTAGTATGTCATATACTGACAATCAAATAATACTTTAAGATATTTTTTTATTAAAATATATAAATAAAATAATGCCTACAATATTTTTTTTTTTTAAAATTAAAACAATTTTGGATGAAAAAGTCCCACAAAAATTTACTTCAATTTTTTTTTTAAGTACACGTTTTTAGGTTTCTATTAAATAGTTAGAGTATTTTTTTTTATACAAAATAAAATGTTATTTTTAATTGAATAATACAAAAATACTCATGCTATTATGTTTTTAAATTAGTTTATTGCAATTTGAAATTCTATATTGCAAAAAAAAATATTGAAAAAGAAAACTTGTGTGTGTATATATATATATATATTAAATGTATCTCACATGAATAACAATTAAAAATATGAGTTTTTTTTTTAATCTTTAAAGGACAATTTAATACAAATAAATTGTGAAGAAATTCTTTATTTTTATAATAGTTATAGATAGATATAAATAATATTTGTATAATGTATTAAAAGTTAATAGGCATAGAATAAATATATATATATATATATATATAAAAGCAGGTGAAAAGTGTATTTTAGTTTTCAAAAATTTAAAGGACAATTATGTAATTTCACATATCCAAATGAATAGTAAACTCAAAGCTTACTTTATCTAATAATATCCATATATACTCATCCAAAAATTGCATGAATTAATTTGAAAAGGAAAAAACAAAATCAATTCATGCAAAAATAAATATGAGTATAATTAATTTGAATTTTGAACAATTTAACTTACCAAATTTCATAATTTAAACTAAAATTAATATAATATGTATAACTAAAATGAGCAAAATTAGACATATTACTAAAGAAATGCTAAAAATGATATTTATCCAAAAATTCATCATCTTCAACCTCCAATCGGGTTGCAAAGACCTGGTTTAAACCCTCGGACAATTTCTTAATGATTTCTAACATTTGTTTACATGAAAAACAAAAAAAAAATCGAACTTTGATTTTGATTTTTTTTTTTTCAAACAACCAAGAATAGAGAGCTTCAATTTTTTTTACAAAACATCAAGGCAGAGATAATACAATGCTCTGATACTAAATGTAAGACTAAAATATGATCCCAAATATGAAATTGATAAACTAAAAGATCAAATGAACTAAACAAAATCCCAAGAATTTTACCTTCAGCCATTGATGCTCTCAATCACCAATTCACTATTTTCTCTTGCTTTAATTTGGCTCTTCTAAGCTCTCAAAACACTCACAATAGATGCTATATTTTGTTGGAATGGAGTGCTTGAGCTTAAGGACCAAAACCTTTATTTATAGCCAAGCTTCCATCAAGCTTTAGTGTCCATTCTTAATGTTGCCATAGAAATGATTACAAAAATTTAAGAAAACATTTGTAACTTAAGCATAAATGTGGACCATCAATACCAAAAACTAATTTCAAAATTGGTTCCTTTTTTTTTTTACAGATCGTGAACACAAGTGATAGGGGCGAGGAAGATGAGCATATTACGTAATTTCATCCTTCGCTCTCCAAGACTCTTGGTTGATTAGTTTTGGAGGTTCTTCATTTATATTTTTTATTTTAATTTAATTATGTTAGCCTTGCCATGATCAATTTAAGTGTTTTCTTAATTGAATAATTCTTTTTATTTTGTTTATTTTAATTAAATTTTTAATTAAAGATATCAATATCAAAATTTGATGCCAAAATTTGGTAGTAAAATTATAACATTTTAGCTGCTATTTTTTAATTGCCGCTACAGTCCGTTTTGTTGTAGTGAGTGTCATTGTAATTAATTGTTTTGTAACATTTTAATATAAAGTATCACTGTAACTAATTTTGTGGCGACACAGTAAAACCTAACTAATAGCATTTTTTTTTACAAATGGTGATAATTTTTTTTTTCAAATGATACTAAATTAAGTTTTTGGTTAAATGTTTAGCAAAAATATCTTTAAAATGAAATCACAAAATGATAACAATAACAATAAAAGAAAAAGAAAAAAAACAGAAACTCCACATTCTTTTTAATTATAGTGGAAAAATTATAAGGTATGAAAATTATTGATATATCTTCAATAGTGAGACTGAAAACTAAATAGAGAGACAATAAACACAGAAACACAAACAAAATTTGAGGTTTAAGCACATGTACGGGCAAGAATATGAACTAAAGATACCCTATTTTGTCATTATCATATCAACTACATGTTGATTGATCCATTCATGTGGGAAATAGAACAATTGCAGAAGTCCAAAGAAACATAGCTGAAGGCTGAATGCCATAGATTGATAAACGTAAAAAGGGCAAAAGTTGAGTTTTTTGCAAAAAAATGTAAAGAAAGGCTTACCACCTGGCGAAAAAGAAATATGCTAATTCGAAAGTGTATTTTTTCCTACAACAACAACCAAATGAGAGAGATTATCCTGAACATAAAAACAACCATTTTCCTCTCTGTCGATATGTTGACAGGTACAACAAAGATGAATCTTTAAAATTCAAAACAAAGACGAAACCTTAAAATTCAAATAACCCGATTCTAACAAATACATTAAGGATGAAAAATAACCTGCATTTTTTTTTTTCATTGACCATATAAAAAATAGTAAAAATTTAGAATAAAACTAAAAAAAAAAAAAAAAAAACAATGAAAATTTATCATGAATTTAACACAACTATTAGAACTTACATAATAAACAAAGCATGATAATATTAACCTATTATTACAAAAATTCGAAAGCAACATCCCTATCATAGAAACTATATATGTTTTATAATATTGAAAAAAAAAAAAATCTGCTCTCAATTTAATAACATTCATAGTTTTATGCATGCTTCCAAGTGAATAATATCGTAACTAAGCACAAATTATGAATCCAAATTTAAAATTTTAAGGAAAAAAAATAGAAAGTTCCCTTTGTTTATATAATATTTCCAAGTTCTTGATTCTTATTTTTAGATAAGACAAGCAATACCTATTATCTTTCAATCAACAACTATAATGAATTAAAAATAAAAAATAAAAACGGATAAAAACAATTTTTTTTTCAAGAATAGGAACTTTTGGCGAAGTACCCATAACATAACCACTTATAGCGATTCAATTGGGTATATATTAATTTTGTAGACAATAAAACAGGAAAAAAAAACACTAAACAAACTGCATGTTAATTAAATTGTACCTAAAGATCTTGTTGTAATTAATTTTTCTCACCTAATTTGTGATATTGTTTGGGGTTGCCCTTTGCTCTAGTATGAATCCAGTTCAGTGGAACCTTTCTACTTCTTGTAATTAATTTTAAAGTTCACTTGTAAAATGATTCGTTCTTATTTTTTTTTTTCGAGGGGAAAATTGAAAAATTAGAGTATTAATGAAATGAATTAAGCTAGCATTTGGTAGTACGACAATAAAGCCTCATAAATGAATAAAATTATTACCAAGATTTTGCTCTACCTCTTTTCCAAATGGGTGCTCGCCTCTCCCGTAAACATAATCTTAATTAAAATTAACACTAACTATAATAAATTTAAAATCATTTTGGAAAAGAATAGTTATGCTAATTTTTGTATGAAGATTCATATTCTACCATATCAAATTCAAGATTTGTGTGAAAAATAGCACTATATAAACAATTTCTACCTACGTGTCTCATTCCTGAAAGTTGCAACACCACCTGATAATCATCATCATTGAAAAACAAAACTTTGAAATAAGCAAATTTTAATTTGTAGTTTGAATTATAATTTTTTTTTATTTTATTTTTTTTTTTTTTTTTTTTTTTTTTTTTGTAACAGATGTAATAAAGTAACCCAAATGCACAATTTGATTAAAAAAAAGTTGATATCTTCAACTTGCCAAATTTATTCTTGAGGAGTCTCAGCCTAATTTAACCACAAAATTAGCCTTTTCCATTGGTTTGGATCACATGCTAACATTTTTCTCTTATTATTCTTTTTTACAACCCTGCATTAAGGAAGAAAAAGAAAAAATCCACAAACCGACAAGTGTTCCAAATTTGAAAAAAAATGGTAGATAAATCCATCAATTAAAGAGAGCCGACTTTATAGTGAAATTCAACTTACATTTACTCTTTTGATCCCTCGCATCTCACCTTCAAGCCAAGAGTTGTGCAGTAGAAGTCCAATGGATACAATCAAGTGGCCTAAAATTTTATTAAATAAAAAAAATAATTAAAAAAACCCAAAAATCTATTATTATGCTTTTTTTTTTTTTTTTTCAAAACTTGATCTAAAAATCAGTACAATTTTTTTTTTGGTTGCTCGTATACGTCGACTTATATTGAAAGCTTTTTAGGAACAAAAATAAAAATATAGGGACAAAAAATATTTGTTTCTCTTCCATTATAGAACAAAGTACGGGGAACATAGTAGAACTACCTTTGATTTTTTGGAAAAAAAAAAAATGAGAACAAAAACACTACTATGAATTTTATTTTATGCTCCTTTTCCGAAAAAAGGTTTTAAAATCTAGGAGCATTATTATTTTTTTTCCCTATATGTCTATTTTGGTTTAAAGTTTTCGGGGAACAATATAGCAACATGTGAATAGAAACACAATTGCGCCTAAAACAAACCTCACCTAGATTGAACATTTGAATAATAATGGATGCCTAAGAAGAATGCATAACAAAATCACTCAAGTGATTTTCGAAATCAACCAACAAAACATACGATCAAACTGGTGTGCGATTGAGAGAACAACAATTGAGAAAGCAGCGGGTGTGATCAAAGCTCTCGATTGAGAGAGCAGATTGAGAAAACACGAACTAGGGCGATATTTGTGCTACTTGCAGCGTCGAATTGAGGAACGAGGAATACGATCTTGAACACAAGTGACAAGGGAGGGAAGATGAGCATATTACGTGATTTCATCCTCCGCTCTCCAAATCTCTCGACTGATCAGTTTTGGGGGTTCTTTATTTATATTTTTTATTTTATTTTAATTATTTTCCTTGCCATGATCAATTTAAGTGTTTTCTTAATTGAATAATTCTTTTTATTTTTATTTTTTGATTTTAATTAACTTTTTAATTAAAGATATCGATATAAAAATTTGGCAGTATAATTATAACATTTAGCGTCAATTAGAATAAATTAGTGGTAATTAAATTAATTATCACTAAAAACATATCATTAATGCTATTTTTTAATTGTTGCTAAAATGATTGCCGCTACAATCCATTTTTGTTATAGTGAGTTTCATTGTAATTAATTCTTTTGTAACATTTTAATATGTAACTAATTTTGTGGTGACATTTATCAGTAAAATTTGACTAATAACATTTTTTTTTACAAATAGTGATAATTTTTTTTTCAAATGATACTAAATTAAGTTTTTTTTTTTTTTTGTAAAATTTTAAGTAAAATATCTCTAAAATAGTATCATTAAATGATATTTTGTTGTAGTGAGAAAAAAAAAAAAAAAAAAAAAAAAGAAACGAAAAAACTAAGGAAGGTATTAGAAGAGAGAATGTAAAATTGAATGGAATATAGAATTCTCATTGATTTTGAAATGAACAAGAAGTTTACAATTTATAGCTAAAAATCAACAACTCTCAACTTGAAAACTAAAAATAACTAACTCAAAAACTAACAAACAAACTGTTGATGGAAGGTTCTAGTGGACAATTGGTTATTTCTAATACTCCCCCTCAAGATGGAGAATACATATTGTGAATTCCCATCTTGCTAAGTAGACTGTGAAATTGGGATGAATGGAGAGCCTTGGTAAAAATGTCTGCTAAAGGATTTTAACTAGACACATGAATAGTCTTCAACAATCCAGTTTGAAGTTTTTCTCTAACAAGGTGGCAATCAATCTCAATGTGTTTGGTACGCTCATGGAACACGGGATTGACCGCAATATGGAGAGCAGCTTGATTATCACAAAAAAGTAGTGCAGATCCTGAGTGATTTACTCTCAAATCAGCAAGTAAAGAGAGCAACCAAACTATTTCACAAGTAGCATTGGCCATGGAACGATACTTTGCTTCAGCTGACGAACGGGAAACAGTGTATTGCTTCTTAGATTTCCAAGATACCAAAGAAGAACCCAAGAAAACACAAAATCCATTGATAAATCACCTTGTATCTGAACATGCTGCCTAATCGGCATCGGCAAAAGCCTTAAGCTAAATAGTAGAATTGGCAGGAAAGAAAATTCCTTGTCCTGGGGCTCTTTTGATATATTGTAATATTTTTTGAGCTGCATGTAGATGTATAGTTTGAAGAGTAGCCAAGAATTGGCTAAGACGATTCATAACAAAACTCAAATCAGGTCGTGTAATGGTAAGATATAAAAGCTTCCCAATCAACCGCCTATACATAGTGGGATCCTCAAGAAAAGTACCTTCATCTTGTGACAATTTCAAATTAGGATCCATAGGTGTAGAAGAAGGTTTGACAGCCAAGGTCCCTGTTTCCGATAACAGCTCAAGAGCATAATGGCGCTGGCAAACAAAAATGCCTGAATGAGAACAGGCTACTTCAAGACCTAAAAAATATTTAAGAGGCCCCAAATCTTTCAGCTTGAAACGGCTATTGAGAAAAACCTTTAACTTGTCCACAGAGCTCGTTTTATTACTAGCAATCATAATATCATCGACATAGATGAAGAGAGCAGTAAAGGATTACCCACTGAACTTGGTAAACAGAGAAAGATCACTAGAAGATTGAGCAAAACCTTCACCAAGGAGAACACTCGTAAATTTAGAAAACCATTGTCGTGATGCTTGTCGCAAGCCGTATATGGATTTTTTTTTAATTGACAAACGACATTAGATGACAAAGTCTCCCTCTCACGACAGGAATTGCTAGGAGGAATAGTCATATAAACTTCTTTATTCAAGTCACCATGTAAAAAAACATTGTTGACATCCTGTTGAGTTAATGACCATCCATGGACAGCGGCTAAGGACAAAAGAAATTTTACTGTAACAAGCTTGGCAACAGGAGAGAAAGTATCTAAGAAATCAACACCCTTTTGTTGAGTGTAACCTTTAGCAATCAAACGAGCTTTGTAGCGTTCAATGGACCCATCAACATGAAATTTGATTTTGTACACCCATTTACAACTAATAGAGTGTTTCCCTGGAGGAAGAGAAACGATTTGCTAAGTACGATTGTTGTCCAAAGCTTGAAGTTCATTAGTCATGGCCTGACACCACTCTGGAATCTCAACGGCCTGAGAAAAAGTATGGGGCTCGACATGGGAAGAAATGGCTAAGGCTAAGGCACGGTAAAGAGATGAAAGATGATGGTAGCTAAGAATATAGGAAATTGGATAAAGAGTAGGAGCAGAAGAAGGGGGAAGAGAAGAAGACTGAATGACCAAAGAACAATGATAATCATGAAGATATGAGGGAGACTTAGTGACTCGATAAGGCCATGTGAGAAGGGTAGAAGAAGGAGGATTGGGAGGAATGAGAGAGGGTGAGGAGGCAGTGGGAACAAGTGGAGAATGATCAAGAATGAAACGGGGTAATACCCAGTCATGAAAGAAATCAAGAGGAGAAGGAGATATGGGAGTCCCTGAAAAGGGAAAGATCGTCTCATGGAAAATTACATGGCGAGAAATGAAAATGAAATTGGTGGTGAGGTCAAGAAGTTTGTACCCTTTGTAGCCAAAAGGGTAACCAAGAAAGACACAAGGACGAGCGCGGGGAGAAAACTTAGCGTTGGCTAAGTAATGTAGAGGCATAACATAGACAACCAAAAGCTCTAAGGTGTGTGTAAGAGGGAGATTTATGAGTTAAGAGCTCAAGATGAGTTTTGTTCGCTAGCAAAGGAGATGGAAGCCGATTAATCAAATAAACAGCAGTCAGAACACAATCCCCTCAATAGCAAAGTGGCAAACCAAACTGAAAAGATAATGCACGAGCGATATTAAGCATATATTGGTGTTTTCTAATTTTGAATCAGCAATATAATAATAATAATAATAATAATAATAATAATAATAATAATAATTTTAGAGGTGATTTATAATATTTGTCAAATTTGGTGGCAAATGAACTCCATCTTATATAAGCATTGGACTTGATAGTGGACATGCAATCCGACGGTTGACAGAGAAGACCTGTAACCTTCTTTTTAAAATATCCTAGACATTTTGCACGAGGAATCATCAACCTCTTGTTATAAATATTTTCAAACTTAATAAATATTATTTTGTCGCATTAAAATCTCATTTATAATGGACATTTATTTTGTATGTTACAGTTATTATTATCATGTGATTATTTGTATGTGCTCCTATTTTAAGTTATGCTAATTTTAGAGCCGCATATATTAACTAAGTATAGAAAAAAAAAAATTATTTGAACATACACATGACAGTCAATTGATCTTTTATTTTTTTATATAAAATACATTATATGAAAGTGCAGCAAAAATAAATTTTAATATTGAGAAATAAAAATAAAAATTATAACCTGAGAAACTATTAATGTCAACTTAAAAAATTATTAATGTTCATTACTCATATTTATTTTTGAAAAATAGTCAATCATAAGTAAAAATTTCCTAGAGTTTTTTTTTTTTTTTCAAAATTTGTATTTTTTTTTTTCAAATGATAGTTTTAAAATAATTTAATAGTTTCTATTATTTGGTTAAGAATTGCTAGTATACTTTTTGGACCACATGAAATATAAAAAAAAATTATTTATAACAAATAGATAGGGAGAGAATTTTATAAATGGTTGGAGAAAGAGAGAAAACGATGAAGAGATATGATCACATATAATTGATTATAATAAAAACAATCATCAACCAAAATATCGGTAAATTTTCGTGATGCCCTCTCTTATTTGAAAAACCTATGACGATAGCATTTAGAAAATATCTCCAACGCCTCATTTATTTGGTATGAAATATAAAGTATTTTATTTGGCCCAAAGATCTACCCAAGAGGAGGTGAATTGAAAACGTAAAAAAATTAAACAACAGTTGATATTGTCTGAATCGTCTCTCATGAGTCTCACAGTCACCGTCATAGAAGTGTTTTGTAACTTTCGTTTTATATTTTGGATTTAAATCAAGCAAGAAGGCTACAAGATGATCTTGGAATGATATTGATGCCCTAACCATGGAGTCCCATGCACAGATATTGAAGCCTGGAATGGAATTAAGGGAGAGTTACAAAGCGACGAGACGATGAAGCCTGGAATGGAAGAGAGAGTTGCGAAGCAACGAAGATAAATCAACCAATGGAATTGAAGATTTCGGAGTTGTCGATGTGCAAATCGAAGTGTCGTCAATGGATTTTGGAGGCTAGAGTTAATGAGAGTGTTGAGAGGAGAAACGAATTGATAAAGGAGTGCCACTTAGGTTTTCAAGTCGACGATGGAGGAAAGTCTGGAATCTCTGGATTCATGAAATGTATCTATGGATTTGGAGGCTGAGTAAATGAGAGGAGATGACTGAAATAAAGGGGACGTCGCCTCTAGTGAGAAGTAAATGAAGACTAATCGATTGTAAACCCTAAGAGTATATATGTGTATCACAGGCAGGTCGGGTGTCGTCGGGTGGATGTAATGAATACCTGCTATCCGATCCGGCCAAGCCTCTCTTTTATCGGGTTGTAGCGAGTGTTGGGCTAATGATTCTAATTCAGTTGGTTCGGGGGTGTAGAGACACCCCTTAAAGGGATAGTTACCAAAACATCCTAGGCTTTAGGATCAACCGTCATTCACTTACCCAACATCTGATTCCCTTCTTTTGACGCGAACACTCACTACTTGATGATGCAAGAGGCCTGCTTACCCAGTAAAAACCCAATGATTGAGCAAAAATATTATTGTAGATTATTGCACACTATTTTTTTTTACTATTTTATTATTTATTTATTTATTTTTCGAAAAAAGAAAACACAAGTCTTTGTTTTAATCGATTTTCAAAACGTTGCTAAACAAGTGTTGATATTACTATACTTAAAATTGATGTTTATGGGCAATGGAAAAACTCAGAACAAAGTTGGGTATTATTTTAAAATCATAACGATTTTATCTCTATGGATGTGTATGTTATCACCAATAACATATTTCCAAACACATTGTACATGTTCACATTAACTTAACAACATTATATAACCCTCTCCCACACCTAGTTATAACATTGTCCTCAATGCAAAGAACAACAAAAATGTTTATAAGGGAAGGGGACAACCTGATGTTAGAATGGTTTAGACTTGATGTGGAAATTCCTTGAAATGCCTTACCTGTGAAATATGCACTAATAGAAACAAAATGGCACAAGATTAGGCATGATATGAACATCCTTTGGTTTTTGTTATATATAATTTTTATTATTATTTTAGTGGGTTACCTCCCACTTAGTGCTAAATTTATGTATTCAGTCGGATATGAGGGGGTCGCAGCCCACTATCCATAATGGAGCAACTCGCTCCTTATCTTTTACTCGGACACTTTACAATCCACCATAGGTAACCCGCAAATAGCACTCAAGTACATAAGTATCTTCCTGGGATCAAATCCCATTTATATCCTATGAGGCTTTCTTGGTTGTCCCTTCAGTAGGACTTCCAATAGTAGTGGAGTCCCATCAACCCACCCAAAATGACTAGATTTATCCTCAATTCAGGTCATGGATGGTCTAGCGTATCAAGTGCATCTACGTTAATTTTGGGATATCGTATATGTGGCTCCATGGGTAGTTCAAGCAAAGGAAATATCTCTAAATGTGTATTGAGTAGTTGGATTTGATCTTTCTCACGATTTTCTACCATGACATGATCAATGTATGTATGTCAAATCCTAGGTTCATCCACTAATCATCATTCTCATATCCTACTTGATTTTCTACCTTACACCCACTCCTAAATTTTATTTTATCCTCAATATGCTTACCATGATTGTCAACCAAAATTTGACCTTCAAGATTGGTTATGCATAAGCTTGGTGATTATTCCAATTCCAACTTAGTGAATGTATCATTGAGCTTTCCTAATCTATACTCTAGATGTTGGACTTGAGATTGGAGGCATTGGGAATTTGATCCTATGGTTTCTAGAATATCTAACACTATTCCTTAAAACTGGGTGAAGATCGTGAAACTTTAGGGGGGAAGGAGGAAAGAGTGCTTGTGCCTTGACCTCTATAGATTCTACCATGGTGAACACCCTTTCCTCAAAGCTAGGTATATATCATGAAGCTTGAGGAGAACATGGTGTTTGAGACTCATAATAGTTTTGATATATGTTTTGACCCTGGCTTTCATTAGAGCACTGATAGTCCTCCTATAGGTAGGTATTTGAATATTGATTATACTTAATTGGCGAGTAAAATAAAACAGGATAAACATGCTCATGATAAAATGTAGGATATTACTAACTGAGTAGGAATTAAGTGGTGGATGAGATTGATTTTGACAAAATGGATATATCATGAATCACCCAATACTTCAAAATTAATTAAAAAAAATTAAATCAGAACGTATAGCCTGATTTCCTTGATTATAAGCGTATCTGAGTCTAGGAGACCTGCTTAATTCATTCCGATGTGTAACAAAAAAAATATTCACAAGGTAACAAATAAAAATAATGAAATATGCATATATACAGGTGGAAGAAAATAAGCAAAAAATAATAATTAGAGTTGTTAATCCCTGGCAACAGCGAAAATTTGATCACTCTAATTTAATGCTCTTATTTAGGCACAAAATTTCGTAGTATAGCATTGGAGTACGAGTGTCGAACCAAAGGATTTGTATTGTAATTATTAATTCTCTTATTTTTCAAATGAAATGAACATAATTTGTTTTTGAGTTTTAATAATGAAAACCCAAAAAAATATTTAAATCTATATACAATATGATAAATGACCGGGTTAGGGGCATGTATAGTGAACCAATCCCTGAGTATAATTCATCCTATCTTTGGGATACAGTTTCTAATTTACGGTGAACCAATCCCTAAGTACAGTCCAATCTATCAAGTGTATCAATTAATCAATCATTTAATCGACATGGATCATCTCCGAAATTCAATTTCTACTAATCTACGGTGAATAAATCTCTAAGCATAATCCATCCTATTAAACCATATCGATTCCAATGAAAACAGATTGTATAACAGTTAGATCTAAACCACAAATACTAATAATTTATTTCTAACATTTATAGAATAATAAAACACAAAATGATTTGATAAACACTGTAAAAACATAAATCACTTGTCATACAACCTTATACATAGATAACATAAATAGAAATAGAACTATATTAGTGTCTAACTACTCATAGAATTGCTAAAAACCATTCTTCTTCCTTCTTCCTTGGCAAAAGCTTCAAAATATTCAATGGAGTATGTAGAATGACCTTCAAAATGTCCAGATTTGATCTTAAAACTTCAAGTAATGTGTTTGTAACGTTCCCCCGAAATCAACGAAGTAACATCTTTGATTTTGTGGTGTAGGTCGTGCCCTTCTGGTCCAAGTTGCAACTGTAACATTAGAGGTTGCGCTCACGACCTTTGGCAGATTACCCATCTCGATTTTTGAACGCGATTATCTTTTTGTTCAAAATTACCATTTATCAATATGACCACACGTTGGATCCTACTAGTTCGAGATGGAAGAAGAATTCATACTACTGAGACAAAAAAAAAAAAAAAAAAAGATGTTTATTCTACAGTATAAAATTAAATTTGATGCTTTGTCTCGATTTGCCATTAACTTGGTAAAGATCGAAAAGGTGAGATGTAGAAGATTCGAAAAAGGACTAAATTTTCAAATACATTTAAGATGGACAGGTCAACAGATCAAAAGCTACTTTGAACTCGTAAATACAACAAAATTAATAGAGAAAGATGTGCGGGAAGCCGCCGAGAATACTGAATAGTACAAGAAGAACAGATTCGAGCCGTCTAGCACATATCTAGGTCGTATATCTCAGAGATAATCATATAAAGAGCGACGACAGAATGAACCAAGATAGAGCTCATGTCAGCAAGGGCAAGGTAGGGGTAAAATGTCTAGCCGAGCTGGCACAACTGTATGCTATCAATGTGGATCACCAGATCACTTCGTTAGACACTGTCCCATGGCGGGCCCAATATATTATCGTTGTCATGAGCCAGGTCACACATCCCTATATTGTTTAAAACTTTCTACCACATCTACACCTTCTATGAGCAGTGTTGTCCCTAGTAGTGTTTAGAGGCAAGGTAAAGAATCAGCCGTTAGACCTCCAACTCGGGGGGCAGGTATTTGCTATTACCCAGCAGGACGCTCAAGATATGGTTATAGGTATTATGTTATTATGTGATGGAGATGCATGTGCACTTATTGATCCAGGTTCTACTTATTCATTTGTTTTTGTGACATTCATGATACATATAGAAAGATTCCCTACTTCTCTATCATATAATATTATTATTTCAACCCTTGTAGGGGAATCAGTGTTGATAGACAGTGTTTAAAAAAATAGTTTACTTTGCATTAGTGATAGAAAATTATCAATAGATTTATTACTCTTAAGTATTCATGATTTTGATATAATATTGGGTATGGATTTGCTATTTGCCTATCATCCCACAATCAATTATTTTTGTTGGCCCAAAGAGCTACCCAAGAGGGAGGGTGAATTGGATAGTTACTAAAAATAAACAATTAATTCCTTTAAATACAAATAATTAATTTTTCTGAATCAATTATTATCTTGATACACAACACAAACGTGTTTACTTCTAAATGTACACTCGATCACAATATATGAAATAATCAATGCAACACACAATGATATATCCTGGTTCGTTAAAGTACACTTACCTAACATCCGATCCCCCGAGCTCCATGGAGATTCGCAATCCACTAAACCTCTGATTCATTTCCTAGGTAGGAACCAAACTCTTACAATCTTAATTCTTTTAATAGGCTCAAAATCAACCTTTACAATTATTCTTTTCACAAGCTCAGGAAGAACCCTATCTTTTTACCGAACTCAAGACTAACCTAATTTTATTACAAGAAGAATCAAAATCTAATCCTTTTAATAGGCTAAAGATCAAACCTACCACTCCCTCACACTTTTACACTTATCCTTTTATCATGTTTAGGAAGAACTTTTACAATCGCTCAATTCTATTACATGGAGAATCAAAACGTAATTATTTTTAAGGAAAAATAATAACCTAACCTTTTTGTAGGACAAAGATCAAACCCTAATATTTTTTCATAGGAAAAATATCAAAGCCTAGCTACCCTGACTAGACACCGTCCCAAATGTGTCTAATTCGCTCAAACTCACAAATACAACAAAAACATGTAAGTTTCTTCCCATAAGAAACTTCTACCACCTTAATGCAAATATATTCGATTAATATCCCAAATAATTATTACGTAATAGATACAATGTGAGACAATTAAAATCTGATTAATAAATAAAGTGGGTAGCACAAATTTAGCACGTAATTAGATCATCAGGCAAAAATAGCTTAAAAAGATTTTCAGACTTTTAAGTTCAAAAACGACTTTTCTTACAACTTTAAACCAAACAATCAATATAAATATTACTTTAAAACAAATAATAAAGCTTTAATAGATCTCACTGGGAAAATACAAAAGACAATGATAAGATCTCAATTAGAACTCAAGTTTGTGACGCCAAACAACTAGCGCTTTAGATCAAGAATTTGAATAGAATCTTTCATTGAAATCTCAGCAAAAATATCACTCTTAGAATAGCTCAAAATTGAGGTTCTTGATGTACAAAACTCAATTCCCGCAGGTCTGTATTAATAGACTAATAACTAACCCTCCAACGACTAACTTTTCAAAGATTTGCCATAAAATGACATTCTAAGACCCCATATATCATTACCTTTTATTTCAGGTATATTCCATTTTAAAATAACTTTCAAATCTTTCATTTAAGTCCATAAAACTATTCTCAATTTAAAACCATAGAAATAAGAAGTATTAAATAATTTAAATTATGAGAATCTCAAAATATATGTACCATATCAATAGGGATGACAAAATAGGTTCTTAATATCTCAATTAAATTCAAATTCCTCAAATCTTTCTCTTAAAATCATAAAAAATGGATAGTTTTTAACCAAGAGATCAAATCAACCGAAATTCCAACTAAATCAGTCAATTGACAGATTTATACCAGCTGGTTGACCGACCTGTGCCAACTTCCAATTAGTCATTGGCATTACACTAATCAGTTGACCGACTATGCCTAGTCGGCTGACTGATTGGATCGGTGTCTTCTATTTTTTTCATCATTTCATCTACTAACTCAAACAGTTGACCAACCCTCCTCATTCGGTTGACTGATTGGATCCGTATGCTCACTTCTTTACCTATTTCAGCTACTATTTCAAATGGTTGACCAATCATTTTCATTCAGTTGACCGACTGGATCAGTAGCATTTCGTTTTAACTCAAAAACTCATTGTTTGATTTAGTTGACCAATTGTTTTTCTCGGTTGACCAAATTGACCCGAAAACACAACTTTTTATACTTTAAAACACAAATTTCAATTAGATCAATTATCAAATTCATTTCACATAAGGAGCACATACAATATCTCATTTTAGGATCTTAAACTCATAATTTCCTATCATGACACACATAGAATTAACTCATTTTAAGTGTCGTGTGTGATCCTAATTCGGGTTGTATTAAGAGTATATAAGTAAATAGTTGTTTTCACCTATTTTTCTTCAAAGTCTTCAAATCCCTTCACATCTTCATTAAGTCTATCTTACATCCTTTATCTTTTCTTCATCAGATCTTCTTCTTAATCACATGCATGGAACTATAAATTTGAAACACTCGATAAAAATATTAGTTCCACCACAAACATCAATGTTTAATTGTTCATCAAAATCTTGGATTCAATAGTTTTAAAACAGAAATTACTATTCAAGTCAAAGGCAAGTCATAGTTTGTGTTTTCTGGGATATAATCATTACCCCTGTCAATTTGATTTCAATCTTAGAGGCCATGAAATTATTAAAGAAGAGATACTAGGGATACCGAACGTATGTGATTGGTGCCAACCATAATAAGGTATAGTTGGCAGATATCCAAGTGATCAGGGATTATCCTGATGTATTTTTAGAAGAATTTCCAAGGTTGCTATTGGATAGGAAATTGAATCCACTATCAAATTACTTCTGGGTACTGGTAGGCGCATAAACTACACCGCTACTTACTCTCGCAAGTATACGCGGTCTAAGTTTTAATATAGTGGATCTTGAAGATCGGATATCGTTCCCATAGAGAAAAGTGTGAATAAATGAATACCGCAATTTACGTAGTCTCATGTTATCCTGACGATTAAATAAATGATTTAAAATTAAACTAAGCTAAACTACAATTAGTGGGTTAATCCTAACTAAGTTGATTAACTAGGGATTGATTTCATTCACTTAATACACGTTTGATTTCGTTTAGTTAACAATAATGGAGTTTAGGTATCCGACAATCTCGGTTCGTAAACTCCTCCGCCACCTCTTCCGAGTGTAAGACGGGGGAATACGCGACTTCGTGTCAATGAAGAGGTCCCCCTCAATGTCCTAACGACTCTAGGCCGCGTGAGTCTTGACCCAATGTCATCGATTGCACACTAACTAACGCCCTCCCGGGTCGTTAGAACGTAACGATGTGTTTACCCTAGTCTGAATCCAGGGTTATCTCTCCCGAGTGTCAAACCCTAGATTCTCAAATCCAACCCTAATACCATAACAAGTATACTAAGATCGTCATAAATGATAAACACAATCGGACTTAAAAGCAACAACCGTTAAAGAAACATATATTTAACCAAATGAGTATTTACACAACTACATCTATCCCTAACTAATATTTAATTAAACTAACATGTTCTTAGCCAATACAACACTAAATCAAGATGATATCATCAATATCAACAATAAACATTAAGTACAAAGATGGAAACAAGGGAAGAAAAATCAAATCTCAAAGTGGAGTAGTCCACTTTCGCCAAAGAACAATCTTCCCGAGCTTCCTCTTCTCCATTGATGAACTTCCTCTTCTAGCTCTTCAAGAAATATCCAAGAACACTTCCTAAAACTAATCTAATCTACTTCCTAAATTATCTAAACCTAACTAAGGTGGAAAGAGCTCTCAAAAATATGATTCGGTTTCTTCTACAATTGGTGGAGAAAGGGGTTAAAAGCAAAGGTTTGGGAAAATATCTTCAAAATATCTAAAAATAGATATTTCTGCGCAGAGTGTCACCGCCTAGGCGGTGGTTTAAGTCGGTTAATATTCTGTTGGATCTTCGCCTAGGCGGTGGCTGCTGGCACAACATTCTGACGTTTTCTCGCCTAGGTGGTGGTTTTCTCACCTAGGCAGTGGTTCAGCACTTCAGCACTCCAACATTCTGCCTTTTTTTCACCTAGGCAGTGGAAATTCTGCCTAGGCGGTGGTCTTCATGCACCGAAACCCAGTTCTTCACGTTTTGTTCACCGTTTCTCCACCGTTTTCACTTGTTTATCGCCCGTTAACGTTCCTTCACCTGTTTTACACTAAAACAAATTAAAACGCAACTAAATATAACTAATACGCTTGAAAACTAACAAATTTGGTTTCAAAATAGATAGGTATTTTACACCTATCAGGTACATCTCCTATATAAATTCCACCCTATCACATGACACCTACTAAGTTGAAAGAACTGAAAATTTAGTTGCAAAATCTGTTAGATCATGGGTTATCAGACTAAGTGTTTCTCCGTAGGAAGCTCCAATGTTATTTCTAAGGAAGAAAGATGGCACTCTAAGGATGTGCATTGATTACCGACAACTGAACAAGGTAACTGTTTGTAAAAAATACCCATTACCTATAATTGATGATTTATTTGATTAGTTGCAGAAGGTTAGGGTATTTTCAAAAATAGATCTTCGATCAGGGTATCATTGGTTGAAAATTAGACACAGTGATGTGTCAAAGATGACATTTCATACGAGGTATGGACATTATGAATTTTTAGTTATGCAATTTGGGTTGACAAATGCCCCCGCTGCATTTATGGATATGATAAATCTTATCTTTCAGCCTTATTTAGATCAGTTTATCATCGTATTCATTAATGATATACTAATTTACTCCCAAAATAAAGAAGAACATACATAACAGCTCACAATTATGCTACAGATTTCGAGAGAGAATCAATTGTATGTAAAGTTTAGTAAATGTGAGTTTTTGCTAGATAAAGTCGTATTTTTGGGGCACGTTATCTCGGGTGAAGGTATATAAGTCGACCCAAAGAAATTTGAAGCTGTTATTATATGGGAAAGGCTAAAAAGTATTACAAATGTCCAAAACTTCTAAGGATTGACAGGTTATTATCACCGGTTTGTACATGGATTTTCTATTATAGCTGCCCCATTACCTTGTTTGACCCGCAAGGAAGCTAAATTTGAGTGGACTGACAATGATGAACAAAGTTTCCAGCAGCTAAAGAATATACTGATATTAGCGCCAATACTTTCTCTCCCGATAGAAGGTGGAGACTTTGTGATATACAATAACACTTTACACCAGGGCCTAGGTTGTGTACTGATGCAACATGATCATGTGATTGCATATAACTCTCAGCAATTAAAGAATCATGAGCTTAACTATCGGACGCATGATTTAGATCTGACGGCGATTGTGTTTGCCTTGAAACTTTGGAGACATTATCTTTATGACGAGACTTACGAGATATACACTGATCACCAAAGTTTAAAATATTTGTTTACTTAGAAAGAACAAAATCTAGTACAGAGACATTGAATGGAATTGATTAAGCATTATGATTGTACAATTCATTATCACGCTGGAAAGGCTAATGCTGTAGTAGATGTATTAAGTCGAAAATCGACAAGTTCGGCTGCGTACCTTCAAGTTGTTCATACTAACCTATATGCCGAATTGAGATCCCTGTGATTCTAGTTGGCAGTAGGTTAGACTGCATCATTTCTTGCAACTTTGACCTTGAGACCAATGTTAATTGACCGTATTATAGAAGCACAAAAGTTAGATGCCAAATTTGAAAAGATCAAGGATGAAGTAAAAAAATGAGTAGAGAACTAACTATATTGTTAGAGATAATGATGAAGTCTTGATGTTTGGGAATAAATTGTGTGTGCCCAATAATGTCGATTTGAAGAAAGATATCTTGGAAGAAGCGCATAGCTCAACATGTGTAATGCATCCAATGAGCACCAAAATGTATCAGGATTTGCATGAATATTATTGGTCGAATGGAATGAAATGAGAAATTGAAAAATTTGTTACCAGATGTCTTATTTGTCAGAAAGTCAAGATAGAACACAAACGTCTAGGAAGGTTATTACAACCTTTGCTTATCTTATAATAGAAGTGAGAACATATAACGATGGATTTTATTTCGGGATTGCCCTATACTCAAAAGGAGCATAATATCATTTGAGTGATTGTTGTAGACTTACAAAAGTCTGCTAATTTTCTGGCTATAAAAACCACATACACCATGGATAAATATGCAAAATTGTATATTGACGAGATTGTCAGATTACATGGTACGTCAATTTCCATAGTGTCGAATAAAGATTCAAGATTTATATCGAAATTTTGGCCTAGTGTTCAGGCTACTCTAGGTACCAAATTAAGGTTCGATACAACTTTTCACCCTCAAATTGACGGTCAATCAGAGTGTATAATTCAAACATTGGAGGATATGTTGAGGGGTTGTGTTCTAAAATTTCCTGGTAGTTGGGATGATCATTTGACTTTGATGGAGTTTGCCTATAACCATAACTACCATTCAACAATTGAAATGATATCGTATGAAGCATTGTATGGAGAAAGATGTAGAACTCCAGTCTGTTGGATTGCAGTTGTAGAACAAAAATTGCTGATACTCGACATAACTTAGATGATAGCGAAAAAAGTGAAAGTGATTCAGGAAATATTGAAGATTATCCAAAGTTAACAAAAGAGCTATGTTCACAAGCGTAGACATGAGTTGGAGTTTGAAGTAGGTGATTATGTATTTTTATGTATATCTCTGTGGAAAGGCATCATGAGATTTGAAAAAAGGGAAAACCATGTCTAATGTACATCGAGCCGTATAAGATTCTAGAAAAGATCAGTACAACGGCCTATGGACTAGCTCTACTGCTAAAGTTGTCTAAATTGCATGATATTTTTCACGATTTGATGCTCAGGAAATTTGTGTCAGACCCTTCATGTTTGTTTACTTTTTAGCCAATTATATTGAAGGAAGACTTGTTATACGTTGAGGAGCCAGTACAGACTCTAAACCATAAAAATCAAGTATTACGAACTAAAACGATTCCGTTGGTGAAAGTGCTATGGCGCAATCACTCCGTGGAAGAGGCAATGTGGGAAAGAGAAGAGAAGATGATAAATAAATATCCCTATTTGTTCGTCTATGGTAACTAAATTTCGAGATGAAATTTCTTTTAGAGAGAAGAATTGTAAGACCTAATTTTTGCATATGCATATTTTTAATTGCATTTTATAACATTTAGAAAATATTTGGGTTTAATGTGATATTTCACTTAAAAAATTTTGGGGGTCATTATGATATTTAAGAAGAATAAAAAATTGTTTAAAGACTTTTGGGGGTCATTAATTTCACTTTATAAATTTTGGAGTTCTAATGTGTTGTTTATAATTTTATATTTGACAAAAAAGTTGGGACCTAATTTATATTTTACAAATCTTTGGTGTTATTTTGTGTGAATTATTTAAAAGTAGTTTTTATGAATAAGGAAACTAAGGCCCCGTTTGGTAACCGTTTCCATTACAGAAATTTTCATCCCATTCCCAGATTTTTAGGAATTCTGTTTGGGAATAGCGTTTGGTAATTTTTGTTTCCGTTCCATTTTATTCCCATTTGAGAATTGTGCCTACTTTTTTCTTAAGAAATGAGAAACAAAAAAAAGTTGTTTCTCATTATTCCCATGCCATTGCCAAAACACATTGTCACTGTTCACCCGCCGGCCGACCACCATCCGCCGCCGCCGGTCACCGTCCGGCCGGAAACTTTTCGGCCGCCGGCCACTGTCACCCACCTGCCACCGCTGTCCGGCCGGCGCCGGCACCATTGCCTTCCGGCCGTCGTCGGCGCCGGAGCCACCGCCGACCGGCAGCGACGACGCCACTGCCGTCAGGCCAAAACAAAAAAAAAAAATAATAATAATAATAATTTAGGATAAAATCGTTACCAAACACAATTCTCTTCCCAAAACAAAAAAAAAAAAAAAAAATTATCATTACCAAACGCGATTCTACTCACAAGAAGAAAACAAAATTCTCATCCCATCCTATTCCATTCTCACCTCACTGCTGGAATGGAAACAGAAACGGTTACCAAACGCCACCTAAGTAATATGTGAATGATTTTAAGTGGGTAGTTTATGTAATTAAAATATAAATTTGATAAATGATTATACTTTGAGAGTTTGAGGGGGTGGATCATCCTTATCTAAATAATATACATACATACATAGTGTGTATATATATATATATATATATATATATATATATATATACATATACAGAGAGAGAGAGAGATTTTTACATAGTTTTTTTTTAAAAAAAATCTCTTTTGGTCTACCTATATATTTTGTGTGATGTGTGTATTCATGCATGTATGCGGGCATGCGGGTATATATATGTGTGTGGTTGTATAATTATTTCAATATGAGTTATATATATATAATTGTAGTGGGTTTAAATTTATATATAGATATACCTTTGTGAAGAATTCAAATTAAAGTGAAAATTATAAATTTTATCAAGGGAAAATGACATTTTCGGTCCCTAACAAATGACTCGGGTGCTCAATTGATCCCTGGTATTTGGAAGTCAACACATTGGGTCTTTAACATTTTATTTTCGTTCCAAATTAACTCTTCTGTTAAGTCAATATTAACGGTCAACATTTTAGTAAGGGTAAGTCGGTCATTTATTTCCTAATTCAAAATTGTTCAATAATTAAAACTAATGGTACAAAATAAAATATGAGATTGAACTTTCGAATGCGACGGAGCTCCAGGACTCGACCGCCATTGCAATTTCGGAGGCAGAGAATCTAGAGAGGCTATGTTTGGCTAGGTGGAAATCAATTGGTGCTTTACTCTTTCTTGCTTGAATAGTTGAATATGACATGTCTTCGTGTTTATAAACCTGTTGATTTCATAAACACCATGGATTTTAATGTATATTTCTGTTTTTTTTTTGGGGGAGGGGGGGGGGGGGGGGGGTTGTGTCTAATAATCTTTAATTCATTGTTTGCTTGAAGAGAGGAAGCAGGGGAATGGTAGGGGAAAGGAATCAATTGCAATAACTACTCTTCAAGTTTTCTCATATTTTATTTTGTACCCTTAGTTTTAATTTTTGAACAATTTTGAATTGGGAATGAAATGACCGAATTGTCCTTACCAAAACGTTGATTGTTAACATTAACTTAACAGAAGGGAAGATTTGGAACGAAAATGAAATGTTAAGGACCCAATGTATTGACTTCCAAATACCAGAGGCCAATTGAGTACCCGACCCATTTGTCAAAGACATAAAATGCCATTTTTTCTTTTATTAAAATGATAATTTTTAGCATTTCGTTGACTAATAAATATTATTAACATTTGGTTAATATTTCTGTAGATTAAATTATTAATTAGAAAAAATTTGTAATTGAATTACAGTTAATATTAACTTAAGAAATAAGTCGTCTAATAAATTTCGTATAATTAAGAAAATTTGGGAATGAGAAAAATTGAATTTTAGTGTCACGCATTTCACACATTTCATATCATATTAGAGTTATTTAATTAAATTCTTAGTTTATGTCCAATCGTTGTTAAGTTTACAGGTGACGCTGACTAAGTCAGTATTACGGCGGTAACGTAATAGCAGCATAATTTTTGAGGTGAGTGTATTGTCTTCTATGAAAATTGTCAAATTATATTTTTGTATTAAATTGTGAAAAGAAAATGTTTGTTATTGTTTTATAACGTTAGATTGATCAAGTAAAATTTTAAATGTGAGAAGTGATTTTTATTATTATATTATTATGCCATAGTGTGGTCTTAACAAGAGGGTATGTACGATGAGATATTGTTATTCCTAACAAGAGGACATGTCCTGTAGAATGTTGTGATTGTAACCTGATAGGAGGGCAATCAAGTATATATATATATATATTGTTGTTGTTGATGATGCTGATAATTATTATTATGATATGGTGGTTTATACCATGTGTTGGAATGGTCCTAGCACTAACAATCTTAGATTACGTAGTTATATATGTTACGGTATTATCGTAACTTCTGATCGTGAGATAAACGATCATATGGCTAATTGGGAACTATGTGTGTCATATTTTATTATGTATCAAAATAATTTGACTAATTGATTTAATTTTAGTAGTTTTATTCTGATGATACATGTGGAAGTTTGATATTACTCAAATGTGCGGTTATATTTATATTTTGAAAAGTGATATTTGTTAAATATACTTGATTCATAAATTATTTTTATATTATGAAGATAATACACTGATAAAATATTTCGTCTCAGGTACTCAAAGTAGAGACATGTTTACTACCGGCGTTACATAGAGTCAGAGGATGGTATCGTTTTTTGAGAATGTCAAGACAGAGGTTGATCTCGAAGCGTTTGAATTTTATAGTTTTACTACGGAATATTTTGGGATATATGTAATATTTGAATTTTGAGTTTATAATATTTAAATTTAAGTCAGTATTGTTCTGGTAAGGTAATATCACGTTGAGATCATGCCTAGACCGGCAAAAAGGAAAGTTATCATCAATAACCATGAAGGTACATCTTACTCTTCTACATTCAGGTTAATTTGTAAAAAATCGGGTGTTCCGCATGCGTGGTGGTGTTAACAAATGTTTCTAAAATCTATGTCAAATTCTAATCGAAAAACAAAAGACCAACCAAACCCCAAGCCAAACTAATCAAACCCCATGTTAGCCTAATCTCCATAATGTCAAAAGACGAAACATAATTCAGGTACAATTATCACATCATCAACAAATTAACACGAGACAGATTTTGCGAGAAAATAAATATATATATCCACATATGGAAGTACAGAAAATCAAGAGGAAAATACTCAACAAAAACCAAAAAAAAAAGTTAAAAAGAGACCCCTTTGATCTCCATCTTCTTGATGATTATCCCTTCTTTCTTCATTCAAATAATCACAATGGGATAAACCCTCAAATCCAATCTTAATAGAAGAGAGGAAAAACAAAAAAAAAAAACAAATTTCTGATTTTAATAAGTCTTCCCAACTTGCTTTGCTCCGACCGCGAAGAACTCTGTAATAACTTCCAAGGGCATGCCCTTAGTTTCTGGGACTTTAAGGAACACAAAAACCCATGAAACCGCGCAAACCACTGCATAAATTCCGAAAACGCCTGCGAGTCCAATGGAATTGAGCATAACAGGTAGGGAGTAAGTTACGATTATGTCCCCAATCCAGAAAACAAGCGCACAAATGGCAATACAGACGCCGCGGACACGGGTTGGGAAGATCTCAGAGCATAGGATGTTGGGGATGGGGCCAAAGCCCATGACAAAGCAGCAGAAGTAGACCACGACACTGACGGTTGAGATTACCGCATGGACGATCGAGCCCATCTCCATGATGTTTCCGAGAACTAGAACAATTAGGGACGCTAATAAGACCGGTAATGTGCTCAGAAGCAACCACCTGGAGAATAAAATAATATGGTTTATTTATCCTGTCCAAATTTTTTTGGCTCCATTATTTTGCGTTTTGGAATAAAGTTAGAATACCTTCGGCCTGCAATATCCATGAGTCTCATAGCAACACCGATGCAGGGGAGCATCAAGAGAGTCGTGACGGCACTTATAAGGAGAGACGCAGAATCAGAACCAATGCCCATATCTGATAGAAGAACTCCCACACCTGCTTGTTCCAGAATCTGAGGAGTGTAGTAGAGTACCCCATTGATGCCCGAAAACTGCACAACAGATTAAACGAGAAAAAGAAAGTTATATAAGAAAGTGTGATTAAGCAAGGAGCAACATCCATTTAGTGTTTCTGTTCCCAAAAAAAAAAAACTTGGAACAGAAACAAAAATCTGAACATAACAGATCAGGAACAGATTTTGTTTCTCCAATATTTCTTTTTTTCCCCAGTTTTTTAAGAACAAAAACGAAAATTTGGGAACAAAACCACTAAAATGATGGTGCATAAATAATGGTTTTATGCAAACCAAAGAGAGAAACCAATGCCCCAGCAAATAGAAAACCTCAACCAAGGGTCCGGTCGGCAGAAGACTTCGGGTCTGTTTGGTTTAGTTTGCTTTTCAAAAAAATAAATAAACAAATCTATTTTCAAAAATGAAAAATTCAACTACTACTATTTGAACATGATAATCAATCACATCTCCTACTTTTAGCATGGGTGAATTTCAATCAAACCCCTTGTTCCTTTGCAAAAGTAATAACGAGAACCCATGTCGTTCGAAAAGTAGCTCCGAGGCCTCTTTGTGCATGATAAAATAAAATTATTCATTTGTCCCGACTATTTAATGATTAATTGTTAATCACCTTTTTTTTTTTTTTTTTTTTTTTTTTTTTTTTTTTTTTTTCTGTTCGTGTTATATTTTTACTTCATTTTTTATCTTTTTATTTTACCCTTTGTTTATATCTTATTTTTCATTTTCAATTTTTATTGTTTTCCTCTTTTTTTGTTTTATACTTTTTGTTTCGAAATTTCTATTTTTATTTTTGTTTTCTATTTTGATATTTTGTTGTTTAAGTTTTAGTTTACAATTTTGTGTTTTTTTTTTTTTTACTATTTTTTGCTTTGGATTTTATTTTTTTCTTATTATTTTACGTTTTCTGTTTTCAATATTTTTATTTTTTTATTTTTATTTTATTTGTTTGTTATATTTTCTATTTTTTCTTTGCGTTTTTCTTTTTCTTTTCTGCTTTCTATTTTTTACTTTTGTCTTTTTCTTTTTATTTTCCACTTTTTATTTTTTCTGTTTTGATGATTTTTTTCTTTTATATTTCTTTATTATTTTTTGCTTCTTTTTTAATATTTGAGTTTTAATTCTCATATTTGTTTTAAAGTACACCAAACGAATTCTCGCAATTGTCAAAAAATAAAAATTATATAATTAACAAAAAATATAAAATATATAATAAACGAAAAAATCCTTATTTTGTCATATTTGTTTTAAATTATATTAAACAAATTCCCAAAGTTAAAACATTTTCAAAATCTATTAATAAATTAGGACAAAAGACATTTTAACGGTCTAGATCATTTTAGGGGAATCAACGGTTGAAATGCAAATAAGATTTGGGCAGGTTTTCCTCCAAAATATTTTCTCTCTTCATCTCAGCCGTTGATTCCCCTAAAATGATCTAGACCGTTAAAATAATCTCAGTCGTCCATTGTTTCCTATATGATGAAGCTCAAGAATCTTGCCCTTCCTCTCAATACATCATTTTTTTTCCCGTTCAATCCGAACCCTCCAGAGACAATTGGATTACCAATTTTGCCGTTCCCATTGCCGTCGCCCTCCGTCTTCGAGCCTTCTTGCTCTAGGGAATTGACTAGTTTTTTTTTTTTTTTTTTTTTTTTTTTTTTTAATATATTTACAATTTTTTAAAATTTCTTTCGATTAAGAAGTTGGATTAATTGGAGAGGAATGAATGATCGGAATGAGATGATAAAATATTTAGGAGAAAATTTTCACCTAAAAATTTCACACCCCCATTTAAAAAGCCGTTGAGTTTAATTATATTTTGTGTTTCGTGTTTTTAATCTGCTAGTCATGTTTTTATATTTAAAAAAATTTAAAAAATTGTTTAAATAAACTAAACATTGGACCAGTTAAGCTGAAATTTAGTATAATACTCACCTGCTGAAGTATTTGCATTCCAATCCCAACGACCAATGCATGCTTGACACCTGGCTCAAAAAGATCACGCCAACTCGGCCCTTCCGCGGCATACTCTACCGGCTTAACCATCGCCGCCGCTTCAACCGGATTCTGACCCATAAATTCATCCGTATGAAGAACAGACTGGCTCACAAGAGCCGAAGCATGAACAAACTCACCATCTCCGCCGCCAACCGAAACAACCGACCCGAGCCTCGAACCCGCATTTCCTCCTTCCTGATGCAAATAGATTCTCTTCAACGCCTTTTTCCCATCCTCCGACCCTTTCTCCGCCCACTTATAAGCCAATTGCCAGCCGCCGCCGATCCCCATCCCGCTCCCTCCCGTCTCCCCGTTATGGAGGAAGCTCCCGTCACCGTCAGTCGCCTGACGAGAGAGAAGCGGACTCCTCAAATTATCGTCGGATTCCTCGTCGGACAAACGGTGGTTATCGCCGTCCCTCTGGATACTCTCCTCGTCGTCCCAATTTTCGTTCTTGACTTGATGTTCGGCGACGCTGAACATGCTCCCGAAATTGGAGAACAGGACGCTTCCCATTTCGGGGAGCTTTTCGTGGACGCTGCCGAAGAGGGTGACCATCGGATCGATTAGGGAGGAGCTTTGATTGGCGATGCTGCCATGACGGGAGACCATGCCGAGGGTGGACTGGCCGGTGACGGGTTTTGCGATCCACGATAGGCCTTCTTCGGCGCCGTAGAGCTTGATTTCGTCTTTCTGGGAGACGTGATCGGGGTTTTCCGAGAGGTCGTTGTCGGGGCCGATTATGTATTCTTCTATGGAGGTTTCGCCTCCGACTCCAAGTCCTTCTACGAGTAAAGCCATTTCACCTGTACATAATGAATCATAAAGTGTGTTCAGTTTCTTCCTATTCCTAGTCTCTATTGAGCAATGTAGATTATCATGATAGGTGGTACATCATGAAAAGCAACTTGATTTTTTTTTTTTTTGAGTTTGAGCTTGAAATTAATTATCTAAACTGTAATAGAGTATTTATTAGAAAATTATATATTGTTTATATAATTTGTTCACGAATATTCGCGAACAAATTTTGATTTGGCTCAAATATTAAACCAAAAAAAAATAAATAGTTCGAGCTTAATTTATTTAACAAATAAACGTGTTTTTTTTTTTTCAACTCAAGAACAAGTTATTTGTATATCAATATAGTAAGAATTAGCTTAAATTTTATGAATATTTTTAAAAATAATTTAAATTGAATAAAAAGAGAAAATAAAATGAAGAGATAATTATTGGGGGAAAATTATATTTTTGGTCCTTAAATTATGGGGTGGGTATTTACGTGGATCTTGAGGTTTGAAAAATTGTAAATTTGGTCCTTCAAGTTTTACATTTATTTCCGTCCCACAAAATTTAAAAAATATTATTCATGATTTTGAATGAAAAATAAGACTTGCTCAGCATGTAAAGATTTTTTTTGTTATTTTATTCCTCTATAAATCTAAGACGTATTTCTTTACCCTTTTCTTAGGAACGATTCATCTAATGAATAAAAGAAGCATGAATCGAAATTAGAAGAAAGTTTCTTACGTTTAGTAGTGTGATAAAATAATGTAAATATCCTCTAGAAGATTATTATGGTGTAAACAGATTCATGTAGTCGACCCTACATAAGTGAGATAAAGGCGTAGTTGTTATTGTTGTTGTTGTTGAATCCTCACTAGAAGATCATGCGCTGAGCACAATATATTTGTCCTCAAAATCATTAACAATGTTTTCAATTTTGTGAGATTGAAACAAATATGAAACTTCAGAGATCACATGGTACAATTTGACAAACCTCAAGATCCACATAAACACCCACTCCATACATTAGAGACCAAAAATGTAAGGTGGCATTTGGTTAGTGTTCCCACTTTTTTGAACCCAACTGGAATGGGTTAGGTTGAGTTGAATTGGGTTGGGTTGAGAATTTTAGGAATAGAATTATGTTTGGTAACGACAATTTTTGTTTTATGCTGAGAACAGAATGTGTTTGGTAACGATTTTATCTTAAAACTAATTTTTTTTTTTTTAATTTTTTTTTTTGTTTGGTGGCGGCCAGACGGCGGCGGCGGCGGCAAGGTGGCCGGATGGCCGCCGCCGCCGGCGGAGGTGGCCGGCGACGGTCGCCGGAGGTAGCCGGCGGCAGTGGAAGGTCGCCGGAGGTGGCCGGAGATGGTGGACGATCGGCGGCCGGCGGCTGACGATGGTCGCCGGAGGTAACCGCCGGCAGCGAAGGCCGCCGGAGGTGGCCGAAGACGGCGGTCGGTCGCCGGACAGCGGCGGCCGGCGGCGGCAGGTGGTGGTGGTCGGCCGGCAGATGAAGTCGGAAGTTGAGAACTTTGGGTTGAGTTTTTTGGACACAAAAAGAAACAACTTTTTTTTGTTTCTAGTTTCTTTAGGATTTTGAGAATCAATTCCTATTTTTTGGGTTGGGTTTTGTGCGTTGCCAAACGCATTCCCAACAATCAATCCCTGAATTTTTGGGTTGGGTTGGGTTGGGTTTGATTGGGAACACTAACCAAACGAGGCCTAATTTTCCCAATTATCGAATACACCAGAAATAACCATCAAATGCTCCTATGCCATATAATAGCTCCTTGATGATTGCAATTTCTATAATTAACAAAATAATTTAAAGACATATTACACACACACAAACACACACACACACATATATATATATAATTGATAAGGGAAAATCCAGGTCAGACACATTATTGCCACGTGTTAGTTTGGGCTGTGCCACGCACGAAATTCTACAAAAACGTGTTACACTGATTAAGGACAATAAACACAGAGAGACCAATATCCCAAAATACACCATCATGGGCTTTATATCTCAGGAGCAGTAATAACGTCTCCCCCTCATTAAGGAAGGATCTGTTGCTACTCTTTAAATAATGGTCTATCACTCTACTAAACTAACCGCATTAACAATAATGGGCTGAGATTTGGGGAAGACTTGCCAAACAAGTCTCCCACTTGTCTACAAATACCTAAGAAGGGAGGTCAAGCCAGGTATACGCATTCAACAACACCTATGCATACTTTTTCCTAGTTAATACTCTGCTAAAAATTTCTGCAGAAAATTCGACCGATTCTCACACCAGAGTTATAACACCGGCAGTCCCATTTGCGGTGCATTATTTTGCAGGACCCAAGCTAGGAGGAATTCTATATTCCCAATCTTAAAATCCTATATCAGACAAACCAATTTTCGGCTTCATCAATAATTAAAAGTGATAAAGTGAAAAGCATGTTATAAGTATCTAAGACATCCTTATCTAAAATGACTCTTTTATAGATAGTAGAGAGAATATGGGTAGAAATCTGTCTTTGAAAAATATAAAAAAAAATGGAAGAAAATAAGGCCCCGTTTGGTTAGTGTTCCCAACCAAACCCAACCCAACCCAACCCAAAAATTCAGGGATTGATTGTTGGGAACGCGTTTGGCAACGCACAAAACCCAACCCAACCCAACCCGAAAATGAGAATTGTTTCTTAAAAAGCTAAAGGAAATGGAAACAAAAAATAGTTGTTTCTTTTTGTGCCCAACTCAAGTCTTCTCAAAAATGGGACACACTCGGTATTACACAAATTATTAATGAAAGAATCGATTCTCCATTTTATTCCCACATCTCCGATCATCTTCCTTCTCCATCGTATTTCGTCGCTGCTCTTCTTCCCTAGAGTATTCATCGCTGAAGAACTTCGTCGTCGCTGCTCCAGGTGTTCGTCGTCGCTGCTCCAGGTGTTCGTCATCGCTGCTCGTCGCTGCTCCAGGTGTTCGTCGTTGCTGCTCCAAGTGTTCGTCGTTGCTCCGAAATCCATGTACGATTCGTCTCTCTCTATCTCTTTCTCTCCCCTCTGTTGCTGTTTCTATGTCGAAATCGAAACCCTAGCTCCGAAATCCATGTTCGAAACTTCACGAAATCGATTAGGGTTAAGGATTCACGAAATCCATTTCTTGAATTTAGGTTAAGATTTCGTGGATTTTTCGTTCAGATTTCCACTTGTTGGCTGCAGATCTATGGATTTTTCGCTTGAAATCCATAGATTTGCAACCGGATCTGTAACTAATTTGTATTTTTTGCTTCAGATTTTTTGCTTTGCATTGTGAGTAGCTATTATTCCGTTGGTTTGCATTGTGATTCTCTGCTTTGCATTGTGAGATCTACGCCTTCTAATACCAAAGGTGAGTTGGTATTATTTCCTTGTTTACTTTGAGTTGCTGTTTCTGTTGATGTTGATATTCATGTTCATACCTAAATCGATTGTTGTTCATGTTGATACCTACATCAATTATTCGTTTCTATTGCTGTTGCTGTTTCTGATTCTGTTTCTGTTTCTATTGCTGTTGCTGTTTCTGTTACTGTTTCTTTTGCTGTTTCTACCGGATCTGTTTCTGTTTCTGATTTTGTTTCTATTGCTGTTTCTGTTTCTGTTTCTGTTTCTGTTTCTATTGCTGTTGCTCTTTTCTGCATATAAACTTGTCCCTATTTGTTTAAACTAGTTTGTATTGTTAACTAATTTGTATTTTTACTGGATGATTGAACTAATAGTTATGATAAATGTTGATAAAGTATTTTGAACTAATGGTTCAACTAGTTTGAACTTGTCCATAGTTGAACCATATCACAAAACATGTTCATATTAGCTATATCAATGCAGATGTCAAACACTGTTCATATTAGTGGCGATGATTCGGTTATGGAAGTAAAGGGAGCGATTGATATGTGGAGTGAAAAAAATGTAACTATTTTTGTTGAACTAATGGAAGCTGAGGTGATTAAGAACAATAGGACGACAACCACGTTCACCAAAGAGAGTTGGTCTTTCATGAAGCATGAAATGAATAAAAGAACTGAATGTCAGTATCACCTTAGACAACTTAAGAACAAGTTCAATAAGTTGAGATTGGTCTATAGGAATTTTAGTTCATTGCTGAAGGAGACGGGGGCAGGAATGACATATGATTCCACCACCGATAGGATATACGCATCTGAGGATCAGTGGAGGCGTTTGGTCGTGGTATGTTGTTTCTTCTAAGTTCCTGAAATTGTCTTGCATGTTTGTTGGCTTATTACACAACTAACAAATTATTTTCTTTGTGAATGTGTAATAGGTAAACAAGAGTGCGAAACAATTTCGGCAACACGGTTGCCCCTTATACCCCAAGTTACTACTCATTTATGGAGATACCACTGCAACGGGAGAACATGCACATGCATCTACCCAACCTCCATCGTCGTCGGACGAAACAGACCCTACTTATGGGCAAAAGCATAACGAATTGGGCGATGAAGATGTAATGGAGGTAACTCCAAAAGGTTCAAATCAAAATAAGAAAGGAAAAAGAAAGCGTGCTCGTCAAAGTAGTGATGATGGATGGGAGTCCATGAAAACAGCTTTTCTTGAATCCACAAAAATTAGGAACGATTTACTTGGAGGTATGGCGGTAAAATACTCTAATAACACCGTGTCTTCAGCTAATAACGTAGTAGAAGTGATGGACCCAAAGGATGAACAACTAAAGCAAGCCGTGCGAGCTCTCAATGCTCTCAAAGTTACGGACCAAGAAAAGTTTTTAAATGCATTTGATACGCTCACCACGAACCCTGCATTCAAAGTTGCTTTTATGGAACTCTCTGCGGAAATGCAAATGGTATGGGTGATGAGAGGAAACAAATAAGGGCATCGTTGGTTGATTTTATGCCGCGTTCAATATGTTTTAAGACAATAATTTGGTTTGTGTGTTTAAGACTATTTAGGTGGTTATTTGTTTTTTATTTGTGTATTATTGTTTATGCCTACAATGGAGACAAATAAGTGTATTTCATTTTAAATAAGTGCTGACTTTTTTAGTTAAATTATGACAATTTCTTACTTAAATTTGTGTTAAATTAGTGCTGAAGTAGTGATAAATTGGTGCTGATTTATGTGTTCAATTAGTGCTGAAATAGTGATAAATTGGTGCTGATTTACGTGTTCAATTTGCAATGGCAGTTTGTTAGCAGTGCTGAAATTCCAGTGTTGGTAGCAGTTTTTTTTTTTTTTTTTTTTTTTTTTTTTGTTTTTTTTTGTTTTTTTGTTTTGTAGCAGTGCTGAAATTGCTGTATTGTTGTTGCTATTTTTATTTTTTTTTACTGATATTTTTTATTCTTGTTTGTAAATTATAGGATGAATTTGGCTGAAATTGAAGAAATATTTTATGAGCAGCAGTTTTTGGATTTAGATTATCTTGCTCATTTAAGAGTATTTAATAAAATGCGTAAACAAAAAAAGAAGCAAGCTTGTAGAACATCCGCTTTGCAAGGATGTATATATATGAAAGAAATTTTAGAAGGGCATGATGGACGTTGCTACGATACGTTCAGGATGCACCAAGTTACGTTTAAGATGCTTTGTGACGTTTTAATATCTAAAGGTTACCTCGACCACTCGAGGAACGTTAGTGTGCAAGAGCAAGTGGGAATGTTTTTGTATATCGTCTCCCAAAATGACTCAATGCGACTAACCGCGGATCGCTTCCAACACTTTACGGAGACTGTATTGCGTTATTTCCGTCGTGTATTGAAGGCCATATGTAAATTGGGTATTGAGTTGATTACACCTCCGAATTTAAACGAATGCCCTCCGGAAATAAGAAGCAATCCGAGGTTCTATCCTTATTTTAAGGTAAAGTTTTTTTTTTTTAAATATGAAAAGAGTATTTACTTAAAATACATACATTTATAATTTTATCAATCCTTATTTGGGTGTTTATGTAATAGGATTGTGTGGGGGCAATTGATGGGACTCATGTTGATGCATCAGTCCCATTAGAAGATCAAATTCCGTATCGGGGCCGTAAAACAGAGACAACTCAGAATGTCATGTGCGTATGTACGTTCAATATGATTTTTACTTACGTATATACCGGCTGGGAAGGAACGGCCAATGACTCTAGAGTGTTTTCTGAATGCGTCACTAACTTGAGAAATTTATTCCCGGTACCTCCCCCAGGTATAAATACACACACATACATATATAATGTTTTTATTTGTAGATTTATGGGTCTTAGTTATTTATAAATATTGCACATGCAGGAAAGTATTATCTTGTGGATTCAGACTATACGAATACACACGGTTTCTTGGCACCATACAGGGGGGAGAGGTATCACTTGAGAGATTTTAGAGGTAGACATCCAACTAGAATAGAAGAGAAGTTCAATCAATGCCATTCGTCTCTGCGAAATGTTATAGAACGGTGTTTTAGTGTTCTTAAAGCTAGATTCAAAATACTTAAGAAAATGCCTCCTTATCCGGTGCGCGTGCAAAAGTATATTCCACTTGCATGTTGTGTGCTTCATAATTTTATAAGATTGCATGATTTAAATGACAACCTCTTTAAACGATGGAGTGGGGAGGAATATGTAGAAGAGGATAAGGGACAACGCCAACAACATGCTCCAGTTGAGATTAGAACGAGTAATCAGAGTGTTATCGAAATGGGATTAAATAGGGATTTAATTGCTGAACAAATTTGGCAGGCTTCAAATCCGGTGTGTATAAATTAAATAAGTTTAAAAATTTTCTTTATTTAGATTACAACAAATTTATCTATGGTTTAACACTCCTTTATTTTTTTTTATTTTTTTTGCAGCAATGAGCCCGGTGGAAAGTTCTAGTTCAGCCGTTGATGTTTTTGTGAAGTTGAAGTTGTAATTTATTTTTATAATTTTTGGGATCTTGAAAAAAACAATTAAGGATATTATTTTTATAATTTTTGTCAAGTTTTTTTTTTATATAATGATATATATCTCAACTTGTGGAAGAATTGATATTATTATATATATCCCAACAAACTTAAAAAAGTTTTAAATTCAACCTTTTGAAAAAATTGATGAAACAATTCTAGAATTATTCATTACCAAACGCAATTCTGTTCCCAGCAAGAAACATAATTATGTGTTACCAAACGCGATTCTGTTCCCAGCACAAAACAGAATTATGTGTTACCAAACGCGATTCTGTTCCCAGCACAAAACAGAATTTTGTCGTTACCAAACGCAATTCTGTACCGAATTGGAAACAAAATTCTCAACTCAACTCAATCTAACCCAATCTAACCCTAAGCAACTGTTTTTTGTTCTTCATAAAATATTTTCATCTTTTCATTTTTTAAGAAGTAATTTTTTTAATTACAAAACAATTTACTTCTAATCTTTTTTTCTTTTTTTTTTTAAACTTCACAATATGAAGTGTAAAAGCATTCTATATTTCATACTCTAAAATGCATGATTATCAAATATATCCTGAAAGTGAATACCTATTTAAGTTTCAGTATTAGCAAAATAAGTAAGATGAACAAATCATAATTGGAATCATAGGTCAAAGCACAAAACTGGAAGGCAAAAAAAGAAGGAAAGAAAGCATGCAGAGGCCAAAGAAAAAGACAAACCTGAGACATCTTCCCTTCCACGCAGTCTCTGCAAAACCTGCTTAGCCTCTGCCATCCGCCCTTTACTGACCAGCCACCTCGGAGATTCCGGCAAGAAAAACACAGCCAGCCCAAAATAAGCCAAAGAAGGGACAGACAGAACCCCAAGCATCAGCCTCCAGCTCGGCGAATCCTTCAACGACATCCCAAACACCATACAATATGACAAAAACATCCCTATAGAACCTGTGAACTGGGGCAGCGTATTCAATAAACCGCGTATTTCTGGAGGGGCAGTTTCGGAAATATAGACAGGAACTAGAGTAACAGCTAGACCGATCCCAAACCCATCCAGTAGCCTTGCCATGAGCAGGACATAAACATTGGGAGCCCAAAACATTACCAATCCACTTAGGAAATATAGGATTGATGAGATTATGAGCATGGGACGGCGTCCTAGGTTGTCTGAAACTGGTCCAGAGAAAGTTGTGATAACGGTTGCTCCTATTAGTGACATTGCGACGATTAGTCCTTCTATGGTTGGTTGGGTGCCCAAGTTGAACTCCCTCTTGATGTAAAGAACCGCCCCTGAAACAAAAACATTGAACAAGATTGAAGGTAAGAAGATATGGATCTTACTATGAAAGTCTCTCATGTAGAATAATAAGGGCCTGTTTGGTTGTCTAAATTATCTTATTTTTGATGAATAGATTTGAATATGTCTATATTTACTTGCGATTTAATCAAATTCAAATTTTGATTGTTAATTTGAATAAAGAAACATATTATTGTTTTACTTTGGTTAAATTTTAAGATATATTTCAATCCAGTTAGATGAGCAAATAGGATTTAGACCCGAACTAAAATGATTACTAACTAATTTCAGTGTTTGTAATTGTTACAACAAAACACAAAACTTAAATTGACTAATTAAAAAATAGTAGAATTTGTGAATTGAAGGACAACCAAACAAGTCCTAAAAAGAATTTGAGATTCATATATCAAAATTGAGGAAAGATAATGAGATGGTGTTTCACGTTTATGTTTCTAGATTTTTAATTTTGTTACCCAATTTCGAATTCTTGTTCCCAAAACCTAAAAACTCGGTCATCAAATGGGATTCTAGTAAGTAGTGAAAATTTAGGGTTTAGCAAGAATGAAGCTAGTATATGGATCTTATATGAAACTAGATCATGTAACATGGGGAAAAATTGAGATCAATTTACCAAGGCACACAATGCCATGAAGATGATGATTATTAGGTGGTGATTGTTAAGAGTTTATGTTTTCTACTTTTTGTTTCAAAATTTATGCTTCTGTTTCCAAGAAACTTGAAACTGCGATAAAAAACTGGGAATGGAAACATTAATGGGTTGTTTAGGTGGCTTTTGGTTAGTGCTTCTGTTTTTTTGTTTCTATTTCCAATAAACTTGGATGAGAATTTTGTTTACGTTCTGCAGTATTCCGAGAATTGAAATATACTTGGCAACGACCATTGTCGTCAAATTATTTCTTTTAATTTATGAGAATAAAAACAAAAAACACGTTTGATTGCAACATTTTATTTTATTTTCTTTAAATGTACATTGAACAATAGGGCGGTAGTGAAAATAGTTTTGTGGGAGTGAATAGAAATCAACATTTTTTTGTTTCTTATATTCTTAAAGAATTCAAGAATTACTCTCAAATTACTTTCAAAATTTTGGGAACAGAAACGATCAAAGGCGTTTCTGTACATTAATCTCAAAATTTTAGAAGTAAAAACAAAAATCAGGGAACAGAAACAGTAACCAAACGGGTCTTAGTTAACAACTTTTTCAGAAACAAATATTACTTTTACAGTCTTACTCAACAACTATCTTACAAAACTTCTTTTTGACAATTCTCAATCGATCCCATCACATCAAAAATATCTCTCCGAACTATTTTTAAAAATTTCAATCGACCACAAAATAAAGATCTGCTTTCAGAACTTGTTCAAAACTAAAACCAAACAAGTTTCTCCAAATTCTCAGAAACAGTTTTCAAACATGTCTGAAAACTGTTTCCAATTCTGAACCACACATGCTCTAACTACAAGTAACCCATAAAGCATTACTGATTAAGAACAAGAACACATAAACATAGATATGGAGAAATGATTTGAATTATTATACCAGCTATGGTCGCATTATCCCATCCTTGCAACAAGTTGCCGATCGCAGCAGCAACCGCTACCAACACTGCTCCCCTCATCCTTCTTCAAGATTTCTAAGTAATCTATCTTATATTTATAATGTAATTTGAAGATCTCTTTGTAAGAGTTCTTCCAAATTATAGGCAATGGAGCTGAAATCAGAAAATACGACATGAGATCTCTCAATCAAACCACATAGAAATGCACAAAAATTGTCTCTACTTTATCATGCCCTTTTCTTTAGCGCATAATTCCAAAACAACGACAGGAATCATAGCATCAAAGAGGGGAAAAACAAGATACAATCAAATTTGTAAAACAACTAAAATGGAGAAATTAAATTCCTAAAATATGAATCAATAATTGTGATTCGAATCGAGTAATAGTCTATCTAAAATTGAATCTGAGGATTGTGTATGATTTTATGGTACCTCTTTTGACATGAAGAAAGGGCCAATGGAGGTACAGATTGACCCCAAACGCCTAAGACCCAAAAATGGCGGAAATGTTGTTCATATATAGATAGGGAGAGAGAAAGAAGTGTTCCCTTCAGAGAGACGGAAAGGTGGGGGAGAAAACAAAAACTGAAAAAGGGAAGAAAAACAGAGGAATGCTTTTGCAGCTGCGGAACTTTCTGATTGCCCCTTTCGAATCTTTAAGCGAGAAAACGATAGTGAGAGTGGTACCCCAATGGAACAGTGAACGGCCTGTCAAATCAAATGACGATGCACTTTGTGTTTGTGTGTGTGTGTGTGAGAGAGAGAGAGAGGAGAGAGAAGGGTTTGCAAGTTTTGGACGGTAATACCAATTCAAAAGATGGGGGGTGGTGGGGGTGTATGGGCAAGCCGAGGAACGTGCGTCGCTGATCTGGTTTTTTCTGCTTCTTTCCCATTGTTTAATAGTAGGATTTCATTACCACAGGACAAATTATACTTTTTACCCCACAAGTTTGATTTGTTCGCAAGGGTCACTTTTTCTTTCCCAATTTTTTTTTTTTTTTTTTTTTTTAACGGTAAGGTGTTGTCCGGGCCAGCTTATATGTACCTCTACTTATCACCTCCTCGGGCAACCTTAAAGGCGCACTCCCCCACATCGGTTTGGTGCATTCAGGATTAAATTCAAAATTTAATGCCTAGAGTGCTCTTCAAGAAAATCGAACCTTGGTTAATAAAGAAATGATGCATCTCCCTTTGCCAACCGGACTAACAACTCTTGAGTTTTTCTTTCCCATTATATAACTGTAGGATTTCATTATCACATTGTTGTTTAGTATCCATCCGTACCAAATTTATTGTCACCTTGATTTTAAACAAAACTTTTAGGTAGTGTTTATTGATAGAAAAAAATAAAATTTAAAAATAGAAAATAAAATAAAATAAAAAAATACTTCTTTATCATCGAAGATTAAGGCAACTGATATTGCTAGAAAATCAGCAACATTTCTAGCTATCAACTCACTGATTAACACCTACAAAATTTTTAAAAAATACTTGAGATGTCAATGTGGTATTAATCAAATACCCTCAAAATTGAGAATATATTAATCAAGAATTAAATGCTATCAGAATTGTATATCAAACTCTAGAAATCGATATATTTATAAACTAAAATTGTACCCGATTCTCCTTTAGTCTCGTCAGATTCTAACTACCTAACGTTATTAGGATCTCACTAAGATGTGATTTGATTACGAATACTTCAAATGACATTCATGGGTCTTAATCTTGTGTTTTGAAGATCTTCCGTTGTGTTATATTAAATATGGATCTGTTCAATTTAGACCTACTATTCGGTATTCATCAAATATTATATTGGATATGGATCTGCTCAGTTTAAACCCATTATTACTGGTAGCGAATTATTTGTCGTTATAATACCGCAAGTGTACGAATCAACTTTTAATAGTATAAGAAGTGAGTAGAGTTGTCGTATCCACAGGGATTGGTTTAGATTGTCTCTAAGTACCACGATTATCGTAACTCAACTTTATCGAGGCAATCAAATTTTGGATTTTTTTTTTATAAAAATAAACTAAAACAACTAAAATAAATATAAATACAAAAATAAAATAAAATATGAATTTTCTATGCACAAATGTTCTAGAGACTTGATTTCATCTCGTTATTTTCATGTTTTCCTATTTAGTAATTATTAGTTAATTCTGTTCATTTAATAATCAAGGTACACATGCTATTGCTCTCTCACTACTTCTCCCGAGCGTCAAGTGAGAGAATATGTAATCACTTCAATACCGATATCCCTATCCCGTATTTAGGTGAAAACATTCGTTATACCCGACCTTATAGATTACACAAGTTTTAAATATCTCATGATCTATTAAAACTTACGTTGTGTTTAACCTAAGTTCGAACCCGGAATTACCTCTCCCGAGTGTCAAATCCTAAGTTCTCATTTCAACCAAAATATCATGTAAAAGCATATATTGAAAACATTATAAATATAAACACAATTGAATGACGATTCTAATTGATAAATTTAGAATTCGATTACCTCCCGATTTCACAAGATCCTAAATTCCCAACTCGAATACTTAAGTGTTGATTTCCTCCCGAACTCACAACAACCTAAGTTATGCACCCAATTCCAGTTACAAATTCAACTTCTCCTGAGTATAAAATTCGTAACCTAAAATCAACTAACTCATTGGCCACATGAATCAAACACATTAGGCCAATGAGATGCATAAAATATAATTAAATCTAACAATTAACAAAACAATTTAACACGGTTCAAACGAGATTACATCAAGCCCTAAATCTAGATTACGAACACAACATAGAACAATCCAAAACTAATCTTTTCAATAAATTCATAATTGTAAACATGTTCAACACAATATTACAAATACAAAATTAAAGCAAGATTAGAGAGAGAGAAGGGAAGAGAAAATACTTATTGTGGGTTTGAACTCAAAATCTTCAACTCCAAATGCCTCCAATGGTGTTTTCTTCCCAAATATCTCCACAAATCATCACACCATCAGGTGTTTCTTGCCCAAAATCGCCACAAATCTAATGCTTGCTCTGCAAATCGCGCTTCCTCTTCTTCCTCCTTCCTCCCCTCGGTTTTGAGGCAAAATGGGGTATTTAAAGAGGTCCAAAATTAAGGTTTTCAGGTAAAAAGACAACACAGCCTGATGAGAGCGCGCTGCAGCGCACTATGAGCAGTGCACACTGCCATTTTCGCGCTACAATGTGGTTTTGGCAGATCCAACGTCAGTTCGTATTTTGGCCGTAACGTTCTCGTCTAAACTCCAATTGAGGTGATTCAAAAATCTATGGAAATCCACGACGTAGATCTACAATTTCCATGTTTTGACTTTTTCCAAAATCAGATTGTAACATGGTAAAAATTGATCTTGAAGTTACTGGACCTTTACTCATTTTGCACAATTTTTTCCATTTATTTATATTCTTACAAAACAACACAAAAACATATTAAACTGAAAAAAAAAAATGCTTGAAAACACATAAATATTTGAACTCAAAAATACTTGATTTATTGGTAAATAAATCACTCATCAAATACTCCCAAACTCAAGTGTTTACTTGTCCTCAAGCAAAAGAAAATAAAATAAAGGAAAACACAAATCAAGAACTAAAACACTAACGATAAAATTGTGAGTTATGTATCAAATCAACAACCATGTAGGAATCTCTGACGGCACAAAATGATCTAAGTTCAAAGGAAATGCACACATTGAGATTATCTAGAAATTCAATTTTAAGTATCAATTTCAATCCACTCGAGACTCTAGATGTGTCAGTGCGTGCACAATCACTCTCACCCAACCAAACGAGCCTCAGATATATTTATATGCTCGGGATACATTGATCAATCTCTAGATAAAGAATGCAAGAACAACCATAAGCCTCTTTTTCGTGTCACTCTCTACTAATAGTGTAGGTACATATGTCATTGGAGATGAAAATGACTTTGCGGGTTGTAATGTATGTTTAGGCTCAAATCACCCTAGGCATGTATTACAACTCATTGATCTCGCACGATTTTCGAGAAAACATTTCACCGACTCCCTCATTCATCAAATATCTTTTTTCAATAAATCCCACAATATATTATTCACAAAACACACCAAAAAAATTATATAAAAAAAAATTCAAAATAGGTGAGAACCACACTCCCAAACTCAAAAATCAACATTGTCCCAAATATTGCAGGGAACAAGCAACAAGCAGGAATACTCACCATTATACTACAACGATATTTTTTTATGACACAAATACAAAATAGAACACATATCTCAATCCACAAATGACTTTCCAAACATAGCCCATGCTAGTTGTGACGCTCAATGATCCATGCAAATATGTCAATTAATGATGGGTTTAGGAAGTGGAAAAACATGTAGCGGGTCGGATGTACAAAAGTGGGTAATGAAAGAATTAGGCAATGAGGCTCCACGGAGGTAACGAGGGGTAAACAATTTTTCAGGGTTAACTTTAAAAGCCCAAACGATCTAACAAGAATGCCTAAGTCATTTTTCCAACAACACATAACATAGTATTTCGCCTCGAGTTTCACTCAAATGGGTTCTATTGTTCATGAGATGTCAAAGCCTACCTACAACACATAAATGTTTTTAGAGTACCCAAAAATCCAAGTGATCGTGATTCATGGTTCTCAAGTGTAACGAGTCAAGAGTGAATTTCAATCAATACGGGTCAAGTACACAGAAATCTCAAAGACATGCATTTCAAAAGACCTAAGAGAACATCACGTGTCTAAACTTATCATCGATTTTAAGTCATTTCATCGCAACAAAACTCACAATTTATTCAAACAAACCTAAAAAGAAAAATAAACTGAAAACATGTCCAAAAGAACACAAGATATAGGACAAAAATCATGCACACAATCATTTCCTAACCTAACACGCATACGCCAACATGTGTCTCACCCCTAAACTCAAAGTCAAACATATATATTCAAATTAAGCACAAGGGAGTAAGACACGTACCTGGGAGGAGAGACAATCTTACCTTCGAGTGTGGTTGGCGGTGATGCTCCAAGCAAGGTGACCGGTGTAAGGTTTTCTTCTATAGCGTGTGTTGGCCCAGTAGAATACCCAAGAGGGGGGGTGAATTAGGTAATTAAAAAACTTATCAGAATAAAACTCGAATAAATCAAATAATTAATTTTAAACCTAAATTAAGTATTATCTTTATAACACAGCGGAATTAATTAATCAACTAGGTGCACACCCAAACAGCAAAAATAGCAAAATAAGTATAGCAGCACACCAAAAATTTATACTGGTTCACCAAGCTACTCTTGGCTAATCCAGTCCCCCAAGCTCCACGTAGGTCGCACCCACTAAAATCAAGATCCCTTTAAAGGTAGGAACCAAACTCGCACACTGATTCTTTTACATCCTCAGAATTAACCTTTACAATATCATTTTTCCAAGTTAAGGAAAAATCTCTACTTTTTACAGGTTAAAGAATAATCTAATTCTTTTTAACACTAAGGCATAAGAATCAAAACTTCTCAGAACACTCCAACTATGATTTTCACAGGTAAGGATAGAACATTTACAAATCACTCACAACGCAATTCTTATCCAAGAAAAATCACTACCTCAATCTCTTTACACGAAGAGACTGAAACTCAGTTACCCTTGATTAAATACCCCCAACGGTATTTAACCCATCACAATTCACCAATACACAAATTGATAAGAAGTAAATATCACTCAGAGCTTCTACCACCCCAGATAAATAATAACTCAATTAATACCCCAACTAGTGATAGAAAAACATGAGATACAAAAATTTGATTTTAATAAGAATATGGGTAGCAAATTGGAGCACGTAATCAGATTCAAGAAATTGTTTGTAAAAATATTTTCTTCAAAAATCAGAAATAATTTCTAAGATCAATTTTCAAATATAAAATCAATAAACAAATAATAAGCAATTTGGAAAGATCTCACCTGGAATCCACCGAAAGAAAATAGTATTGCAATGTAATTTCAAATCGGTAGCAACAATGATCAGCAAATGATTATCTTAGAAAAGCTCATTCAATTCTCAATAAGATATCTCTTAGAAATGCTCAATCAATTGATATATTCTGATCTCTCTTGATAATATATGAATTCTCTCTCTTAGAATAATTAGTCATAAATAAAAATTCGCAGGTTTATATATAGGAATATGAAATCAGCCTTATAACGGCTAGTTTACATGTATCATGATAATTAATAGCACTTATAGACCCCTTATATCATAATGACTTTATTTAGGTTCAATTTCAACTTAAAAATAATCTTTTAATTAAACCCCTCAAATATTTCTCAATCTCAATAAATTAGAATAAAATCAATTTCAAGAACCAAATTGAGAAATATTAATATTTAATGTACCAAATCAATAGGATTTAATTAATATGTGAACCATATCTTAAATATAGATAATATCTCAGAAATCTCTCTCAAATCCCAACCAAAAATGACTACTTTTGAATATAATTTCGGATCAAACAGTATCCTGAAACAGTGCAAACGATCGACTGCCCAGTTGACTGCCTGATTCAAGTTGTAGACAATGGAGCTCATCGGTCGACCGCCCGGTCGACACGTAGATTCAGAGAGTTCAACATTTCTTCACCAGTCGACCTATTGGTCGACTTGTTGATTTAGAGAGTTCAGTCATTCTTGGCCGGTCGACCTGTCGGTCGACTTAGAGGTACAGGTTCATTCAGCTTCCTTGTCCAGTCGACTGCCATCTTATGGATCTCCTCTCTGAATACGTTTTTAACTCATTTTCTTTTATATTTTCTCCCCTTTAACCATTTTCTCTTCAAAATTAGTTTCACTAATCTTCTTATATTCCATTTTAGTCATTCAAAATTATTTCTTCTCAATTCACATAGGAGCAAATAATTTTAATCAAAAACACATAAATGATAAAAATACATTTTGTGCAATGTGTGTGTTCCTAAATGGGATATTAAGAGTTGAAATTTACCTGTGTTGTTTTCCCTAATTTTTTCAAACTCTTAATTCTTCAATATCTTCAACTTCATCATTTAGTATCCATTTAATTTGTCATCTTCATCACTTGGAACTTTAAATTCTTAGGATCAACAATCTCCCCATTTTTGATGATGACAATTAACTTTGATATTTTCTTCAAAATAAAAATAGAACCACACTCTCCCTGAATTTGAAGACAAGTCTTTTAACTCATTAAAGCATTATAATGAAGATTTCAATAATGCACAAATTAAAAACACTCAATAAAGCACACTTCTAATTTCTCCCCTTTTACATAAATAAAAAATACTTAATTAAAACACAATTTTAAAACACTCCCCTTTAATTTAATAAAATATCACTAATTTCTTCCCCTTTGTCATATTCAAAAATAAATTTAGGGAGGGGGGAAACACAACACAAGTGACTGACTCTAGGCAATCATATTACAAAAGTTTATTAAATCAACTTTAAGAAATAAAACTCATTTGAATAAATAACTTTTTAAGCCCAAAACATTAACACTTACAGATAAATATCACACCAACTCAATTTTTGAAATAAATAAAATTCATTTAACACATCAAAACCATTTTCAACGAATATGATGTGGATCATCATTAGAGATAATAAATCTAACTAATTAGATCAAGTCTACGTAATTCATCAAAATCTAAACACTAGCAGTCAAGGAAATCTAAATAACCTAGATTAACTATTACAGACAAAAAAAAAAAAAAAATAGTTGTGGATCTTGTCTGAATAACAACACACCAATAAAATCTAATGAGGGCTTTGTCGAGAGAAATGGTAGTAAAGTCCCATCGAACTAGTGGTTGACTACTGCGGATACGGAACACCTGGCTGAATGATTGGTCCTGGAGTCATCTGCTGATGAAATAACGTTGACGGAACTCCTCCAGATGGCCCAGCTTCAGATGGTCCAGCTGCACTTGGTCTTCCAAAGGACTGCTGAGCTCCATACATAGGATGTTGTAATGCCGCTGATAGCCAGGATGAGATGACTGTATATACTAAAACATTTGTTCTAGATTTCCTGTGATTTTTCCGAATCCAGCTTCTATGTTTGTATTTATCTGGACCACTTTATTTTCCAGCCCAATTATCCTCTCATTCATCAAATCAGCATGAATTCTTAAATCATCAATCTGATCATGAAGATAGTTCATCTTTAGATCCATGCTCATCTCTCATTCATCTTCTTCTTTCTCATCCGCAGCCTACACTCTCTGCCTTTTCTGATTCTTCTTCTTCACCCATCTATTTCTTCTAAACTCATACCCCATCAATGAAGCATTTTGAACATTGATCCATCCCAGTGTGGTTGTCAAAAACTTCTGTTCATCAGGATCAACCATTATTCTAAATCGATTAAATATCCTCTGGAGTGCATCCGCATAGGGTAGTATTCCCGAGGGTTTCTAAACATGATGCTTCATATGATCCATCATGATATGGGCTAAGTCCAACTTTCTCCCTTCCACAATTTCATTTATCAAGTACAAATCAAAGTATTTCACATTTGCATGACTTCCCCCTCTAGGCACAACTGAATAGGTCAACACCAAGTAAAGAAATCGATGCTCAATGGACAACGAACCTGCTTTGTCTTCCTCTAAATCAAATTTTTCTACAGTTGCCCTTCTATTGAAATTTATTGAAAGTCAATGAGGGGTATTATATGGAAATACGTCTCCTCTAGGTATTCCCAAAATGTGGCTTAATAATACCATATTAAAACGAATCTTTTTTTCTTTAACAAAAGATTTAATCTCATGATTAGTATAGGTCATATTACTGTAAAATATCCGTACCCACACCGGCATCCACTCCTCCTTTTGGTTGACAAACTCAACCCATCCCAATTTCTAAAATATGCTTCAATATCAATGTTTTTCTCTTTTAACTCAACAAAATCAGTGGGTTTACAGCCTAACACCCTACGATTAACAAATTCATCATTGTATTTCTTCTCATCCTCTTTACTTCGTAAGAAAACAGTGTCAAACTTAGGCCTATTTGTACGATTCTTGATTCTAGGCATTTTTTTACACAATCTAAAGCAACCAATCTAGAATGTCTCAATAAACCAAAGCCAAACAACCAATTAATCCGAAAATAATCAAACAAACTAAGGCCAATTAGCAAGAACAGCCGAAACCCTAGAATGGGAGAAGACCAACCTGTTTCGCGAGAGAGAACACTTTCAACAAAAAAAATTGTGCCTTAGACTTGTTGATTCAACCAAAAAATCTTCAAATTTGAGCCGAAATGGACTGATTTTGTGTAATATAGGCTTGGACGAACTTGGGAGAGAAAGAGTTTTGAGAGAAGAAGAGCTTTAGGGTTCGGATGAAATGTAATAAAGAAGTCTGAGTATTTATATCCCGACACGATCGGTCGACCGCTCAGTCGACTGATGGACTTAGAGTGACTCTTGGGATTCCAACCTGAAAACTTTGGTCGATTGATGAGTCGACTGCTCTCTTCTGTTTTGTTCGATTTTGTGCATTTAGACCTAATTTGATCCTCTTAGCTCAATTTTTACCTCTTATTTTGATCCACACACACACACACGCGCACACACACACACACACACACGCGCACACACACACACACACATATATATATATATATATATATATATATATATATATATATATTTTAAAAATTACTTACACATTTCAACACACATACATACACACATATTGCAAACATCTAAATTTCAAAATGAACAGGCTCAGTCTCCCTAACAAAATTAATAAACTTAAACTTTAAGAATTTCGACATACCTGGATCATCTTTGGGAGCAAGTGGTGTGTGTACCTTAGGTGAATTTCTAATTTCTGATTTTGCATTCTTTGATTCCACCAATGCTTGATTTTTCACCTTAATTTCTTCCTTCTTAGGAATAACAGTTCTTTGAGCTAATTCAGTAAGAAAGTTTTTACCTTTGTTTGGTACTTCATGCTGTTTTGGCACAACTTTGTAGATGAATCTTTTCTTGTGCTGGTATTTTGTCGTTTGTTGTGGATAAGTTTTGTCAGCTCTCACATATTGAGTTTGTTGCTTCTATACTCTTGTATTTGGCACGTGCTGATTCTTCTTATTAGATACATTGAACCTCGGTTCCCTCTTTGGCATAACATATTCATTGTATCTTCTTGTCTGTTCATATTTCCTTGTCGGTACGTGATATTCATTGTATTTTCTATTCTGTTCAAATCCCCTGGTCGGTACTTGATATTCATTGTACTTTTGTCTGAATCTCTGGTTTGTACCTGCACCAAAAAATTTTCTTTTTGGTATCCAGTTATTTCTAAACCCGACAGGGTAATCATGCCATAAATAACAAGAGTTCTCATAATAATCAAATTTACCACAACAAAAACACTTAATACTGTTAGTACGCCTCTTCAAATAGTCAGTGTTTCTTACCGGAGCATAATATTTTCTGCGATTTTGAGAAGCAGCTTTAGTAACTATTGGTTTTTCAAAAGATTTAGTACTCTCAACATCCTTGAATTTATCCATTGCTTCTCTAAGATCCTTTTGAGTCTTCTCAAGTAACCGTTCATTGGTACTAACATTTACCTATAGACCAAAATTCTTTTTATGCATAAATTCAAGATCATTCTTAAGAATTTGGCACTCATTTTCAATAGAATAGATTTTCAAACGAGCTCTATCAAGCTCACACTTTCTATTGTCCAATTCAATACTCAAGGCCTCATTCAAAGTCTCAAGATTTTTCCTTTTAAATTCATTCTGTTGAAGATCATAAAAATCATTTTTCAAAACCTCAGTCTCATCTTCAAGAGACTCAACTTTATCATACAACTTACTGATTTCAGATAAAGCATTTTTAAACTCAACAGTTTCAAAATATTTGTCCAAATTCTTTTTCTTGAGAGATTTGATAGTACTAAACTTCTTATTTTCAAGAGTTGCAATCTTTTGCTCTAGTTTAAAATTCATTTTTTTTCCAAAAACATAAGTAAGAGCAATAAGCGTCTCAATAGCTTTATCTGCATTCTCATCATTACAAATTATATCAAACTCATGATCAGAACAATGACTATTAGGAGAGGCAGAGTTAACAGTAGCACACATAATTTCAGAATCAAGACAATCCATATGATCTTTGTTAGCTACAAATTTCGAGCTAAACTAGCTCTAATGCCAATTGTTGGCCCAGTAGAATACCCAAGAAGGGGGGCTGAATTGGGTAATTCAAAACCTTATCAGAATAAAATTTTAATAAATCAAATAATTAATTTTAAGCCTAAATTAATTATTATATTTATAACACAACAGAATTAATTAATCAACTAGGTGCACACTTAAACAGCAAAAATAGCAAAATAAGTATAGCAGGACACCAAAGATTTATACTGGTTCACTAAGCTACTCTTGGCTAATCCAATCCCCCGAGCTCCACGAAGGTCGCACCCACTAAAACCAAGATCCCTTTAAAGATAGGAACCAAACCCGTACACCGATTATTTTACAGCTCAGAATCAACTTTTACAATATTATTTTCTCAAGCTAAGGAAAAACATCTACTTTTTACAAGATAAAGAATAATCTAATTCTTTTTAACACTAAGGCACAAGAATCAAAACCTCTCAAAACACTCCAACTATCATTTTCACAGGTAATGATGGAACCTTTACAAATCACTCCCAACGCAATTCTTATCCAAGAAAAATCACTACCTCAATCTCTTTACACGAAGAGACTGAAACTCAGCTACCCTTGATTAAATACTCCCAACGGTATTTAACCCATCACAACTCACCAATACATAAATTGATAAGAAGTAAATCTCACTCAGAGCTTCTACCACCCCAGATAAATAATAACTCAATTAATATCCCAACTAATGATAGAAAAACGTAAGGTACAAAAATTTGATTTTCATAAGAATATGGGTAGCAAATTGGAGCACGTAATCAAATTCAAGAAATTATTTGTAAAAATATTTTCTTCAAAAATCAGAAACAATTTCTAAGATCAATTTTCAAATATAAAATCAATAAACAAATAAAAAGCAATTTGGAAAGATCTCACCCGGAATCCACCGAAAGAAAATAGTACTGCAATGTAACTTCAAATCGGTAGTAGCAATGATCAGCAAATGATTCTCTTAGAAAAACTCATTCAATTCTCAATAAGATATCTCTTAGAAAAGCTCACATATTGATATATTATGTTCTCTCTTGATAATATATGAATTCTCTCTCTTAGAATGATTAGTCATAAATAAAAATTCGTAGGTCTATATGTAGGAATATGAAATCTGTCTTATAACGGCTAGTTTACATGTGTCATGACAATTAATAGCACTTATAGACCCCGTATATCATAATGACTTTATTTAGGTCCAATTTCACTTAAAAACAACTTTCAAATCTTTCAAATAAACCCCTCAAATATTTCTCAATCTCAATAAATTAGAATAGAATCAATTTCAAGAACCAAATTGTGAAACATTAATATTTAATGTACCAAATCAATAGAATTTAATTAGTATGTGAACCATATCTTAAATATAGATAATATCCCTTAAATCTGTCTCAAATTCCAACAAAAAATGGCTACTTTTGGATATAATTTTGGATCAAACAGTATCTTGAAATAGCGCAAACGGTCGACTGTCCAGTCGACTGCCTGATTCAAGTTGTAGACAATGGAGCTCATCGGTCGACCACCTGGTCGACTTGTAGATTTATAGAGTTCAACACTTCTTCACCGATTAACCTATCGGTCAACTTGTTGATTTAGAGAGTTTAGCCCTTCTTGGCCGGTCGACCTATCGGTCGACTTAGAGGTACAGGTTCTTTCAGCTTCCTTGTTCGGTCGACTCACCAGTCGACTGCCATCTTCTGGATCTCTTATCTGAATACATTTTTAACTCATTTTCTTTTATATTTTTGCCCATTTAACCATTTTCTCTTCAAAATTAGTTCCACTAATCTTCTTATATTCCATTTTAGTCATTCAAAATTATTTCTTCTCAATTCACATAGGAGAAAATAATTTGAATCAAAAACACATAAATGATAAAAAAAAAAAAAAAAAAAAAAAATACATTTTGTGCAATGTGTGTGTTCCTAAATGGAAAATTAAGAGTTGAAATTTACCTAGGTTATTTTTCCTAATTTCTTCAAACTCTTAATTCTTCAATATCTTCAATATCTTCAACTTCATCATTTAGCATCCATTTAATTTGTCATCTTCATCACTTGAAACTTTAAATCACTGTAACACTCAATTAATATATTAGTTCTACCAAAACATCAACAATTAATTGTTCATCAAAATCTTAGGATCAACAGAGTGCATCCTTAGGCTCTATTATTTTGAAAACTTGGGTTGCTTCCCAAGAAGCGTTTGGTTTAACGTCCTCAGCTTGACACGGAGTAGGACTCGTCAAAGAGCGGCTTTCGCCCATAATATTTTTCATACAACACAATAAATGGGTCTTTGTTCAGAATGCCCTCAAGCTTGACTAGATATGGCAATAATTAGCACGTATGCTCAACGTGATTCTGCTTCGGCTTATGTGCTTGGTTGGCATGAAAAAATGGAGTTGGAAGTGTTGGGGGACAAGTGAGCCACATCGGATCCTCGTAGATGTAACCGTCTTCGATCGGTGGCAGCATCACAATTTGGATCTCAAAAGGTGAAGAATCAAGATTGTCATCTTGTGATTCTTCATCGTCGATCAACTCTTGGGTCTCCTTATCTTTGGAATCATCATTGTCGAACAAAGCCAAGTTCCTCCCACTTGTATTCGGTTCCTCATGGTAGCTTTCAGTAGATGTGGCTTGTGTGTCTCTCAGTACTACCGTTCCTGACTTGGCCTCAATATAGCTAACAAGTTGACCGATTTGTGTCTCAAGAGACTTTACCATCGCGTCGATTTCAATGCAGGTCGTCTCAATTTGGTCAAGACGGTCCTCATGCTTATTGAGGTGGTTATGAGTTTCCTTCCAAAAAATCTGAGTTTCCCCAATGAATATAGCAAACATCTCTCCCAGGGTGGGGAAAGACTCTACAGGGTGGTGTGGGGTGTGAATCTGTGGCGCCGAAATATTGAAACTATCATCCAAGCTTTGGTAGCCTGTTGAACAATTCCAACTCTGATAATCATCTTCCGCTATGTCTTCCAACAACCAATAGGCTTCATCCGCGATTAGTTAGTAGAAAGAGGTGGTACCATTTTCTTTTTCCACCCAAGTTCTTGTTGCGGCTTGTAACCCGTTGAGGAAGTTCAGTAATTGACACTCTTTCTGGAAACGATGATTGGGGAAATGAAATAGCAAATCCTTGTATTGTTCCCAAGCACAATAGAACGACTCGGAATCTTGTTGAGAAAATTGCAAGAGGACCTGTTGATCAAACATCTTCAAGTACCTCGCAATTTAAACAAAACTCAATCACAAAAATTAGAAAAAATAAATGCCTAAATTAAAATCAAGTTACTTAATTACAATATTAACAACAATCTAAAAAAGTCAATCCCCGGCAACGACGCCAAAAATTTGGTAGCGAATTATTTGTCGCTACAACACTGCAAGTATACGGGTTAAGTTTTAATAGTATAGGAAGTGAGTAAAGTTGTTGTATCCATATGGATTGGTTTAGATCGTCGCTAAGTATTACAATTATCGTAATTCAACTTTATCTAGGCAATCAAATTTTGGATTTTTTATAAAAATAAACTAAAACAACTAAAATAAATATAAATACAAAAATAAAATAAAATATGGATTTTTTATGCACAAATGTTCTAGGGGCTTGATTTCATCTCGTTATTCCCATGTTTTCCTATTTAGTAATTGTAGAAAATCCAATGGGCCTAACTCACTCTCAAAAGACGCCTTGTAAGAGGAGGATTGCCCTTGGCTTTTTTTTATATATAGCTCAGGATCAGTTAACACAAGCGATGTGCGATTCAACACGCCCCCTCACACGTAGGGTGGACTTTGACAAACCACTGCGAACGAATATTGGGAGACCCAACATCAATGTGGGATTCAACACGCCCCCTCACACGTAGGGTGAACTTTGACAAATCACTGCGAACGGATATTGGAAGGCCCATCATTGATGCGGGATTTAACACGTCCAATATAAGACAAAAGTTTGGCTCTGATACCATGTAGAAAATCTAATGGGCCTAACCCACTCTCAAAATACGCCTTGTAAAATGAGGATTGTCCTTGGCTTTTTTTTATATATATATAGCTCAGGATCAGTTAACACAAGCGATGTGGGATTCAACTGTAATTATTAGTTAATTCCGTTCATTCAATAATCAAGGTCCACGTGTTATAGCTCTCTCACTACCTCTCCTGAGTTTCAAGTAAGATAATATGTAATTACTTCAATACATATATCCCTATCCCGTATTTAGGTAAAAATATTTGTTATATCCGACCTTATAGATTATGCAAGCTTTAAATATCTCTCGATTTATTAAAGCTTGTGTTGTGTTTAACCTAAGCCCGAACCCAAGATTACCTCTCCCGAATGTCAAATCTCATCTCAATTCAACCAAAATATCATGTGAAAGCATACATTGGAAGTATTATAAAGATAAACACAATTTATTGGAGATTCTAATCGATAAATCTAGAACTTGATTACCTCCAGATTTCACAATATCCTAAATTCCCAACTCGAATACTTAAGTGTTGATTTCCTCTCGAACTCACAACAACCTAAGTTATGCACTCCCAATTCCAGTTACGAATTCAACCTCTCTCGAGTATAAAATTCGTAACCTAAAATCGTCTAACTCATTGGCCACATAAATCAAACACATTAGGCCTAGGAGATGCATAAAATTGAATTAAATCTAACAATTAACAAAATAATCTAACATGGTTCAAACGAGACAACATTAGATTACAAACACAATATAGAATAATCCAAAACTAATCTTTTCAATAAATTCATAATTGTAAACATGTTCAACACAATATTACAAATACCAAATCAAGATTCAAAGGAAGAGAAAATGCTTATTGTGGGTTTGAGCTCAAAATATTCAACTTCAAATGCCTCAAATGGTGTTTTCCTCCGAAATCTCGCCACAAATCGCCACAGCATCGGGTGTTTCTTGCCCAAAATCGCCACAAATCTGATGTTTGTTCTCCAAATCGCATCCCTTTTTCTTCCTCCTTCATCCCATCTGTTTTGAGGCAAAATGAGGTATTTAAAGGGGTCCAAAATTAGGGTTTTCGGGTAAAAAGACAACACAGCCCGATGAGAGCGCGCTGCAGTGCGCTATGGGCAATGCACACTGTCGTTTTTGCGCTGTAGCGCGGTTTTGGCAGATCCGATGTCAGTTTGTTAGTAACTTTTTTGTTCGAACTTCGATTGAGGTGATTTAAAAAGATATGAAAATCTAAGATGTATATCTACAACTTCTATGTTTTGACTTTTTCCAAAATCATATTGTAATGTGGTCAAAATTGGCCTTGAAGTTACTGAGCCTGTACTCATTTTACACCATTTTTTCCATTTATTTATATTCCTACAAAACAACAAAAAAATATATTAAACTAACAAAAATACTTAAAATACACAAATATTTGAACTCAAAAGTACTTGATTTATTGGTAAATAAACCACTCATCAATTACTTATTCCACCAGCAGACCACTATATCTTCTCATAGATCATTGGTGAAACCACCCTCATCATTTGCTCATTTGGTTTCTTGGTTTGATTGACAAAGACGAGAAGTCAATTCTAGATTACACTTTACTGTAAGTACTCATTTCAACCCAAACTTCTAGGTTAATTCTTTATTCATCACCTTGTGAATTTACAGTTCTTATCATCCACTATTAATCTCTGTTACTTAATTCGAATGGTTGAAGTTGAGAATAGACTTGAAATTGTTCCTGCAAGTTTTGCTATTGCAGAAGAAATTTTTTCTCATGGAACCTTCTTGTCTTGGGTTGATCATAGACCCTCTTTCTTTCCTAAAGATTCTTTAGTTTCTTTTCGCAAAAAAATAAAATAAAATAAAATTAGAGTTCAGAATTTGATTCAAAACTAAAATTTTAATTAGTAAATATTAAGTACACTTATTCGAATGATAATGTGGTGCACCAAATCTAATAAAGTGTAAATTCTTAACAATTTAGGTTACAATTTTATTTTTTATTTTTTTCAAAAAAAAAAAAAATTGAAGTAAAATAAACCGGCAACAATTATGTTTTGTTTCTATAAATTTATTCTAAAATCTTACAGCAGAACATGAATACTTTTTTCTTAATATTTTTATTTTTTGTTCTCAATTTTTTGAAATAAATAAAAAAATTGAGAACAAAATTACTAAATAAATGGGGTCGATATGCTAAAATACATCTTTTATTGTGCCCCGAAACGTTAGAAAAAAGGAAAAAAAAAAAAAAGACAAAAAAAATACTTTTAACCTTTTAAGTTTGACCATATTTTATATTATACATTAACTTTAGTACATGCCTAATATTCAAAACCTGAATTAATTGTCTACACCATATCAAAATGTTTGACGTGTATAATTTCTTTCTTGCAAGTTTTAATCTAAGCTTCGAACATTCACCTTAAACTTAAACTACATGGCCTATTAATGATTTGATACATAATAAGAAGTATTAATCCGATCACCAAAGAGATGTGTCATTTTCCTTGTCAATAGAGTTCAACTCTCTTGAAAGTATTTCGAGAATTAAATATTGAATTTTATTCGAAATGCACTAGGTTGACATGGGGAGTGCACTTTAAGATCGCTAGATGATGTGATTAGTTGAGGTACATATAAATTAATCCGAATAAACCTTATCGAAAGACAAAAAAATAAAAAACTACCAAAAAAATGATTTGATAACGGGCAGTTGACCAGCTCACAGAATCCATGTCAAGCACACATGGTATGATAAGGGCAATGTCACAATCAATATCCCGACGTCAATTTTTTTCTTTTTTAGTGATTGCAACAACGTTTTAAACAAATGAACGGCTCACAATAATTATGAAAATTAATACCCTCTTAACTTTTCATGTTATAATAAAAATGTATTATTTTTTCATTTGTTTTTTTTTTCTTTTTTGTAGAAAAAACAAAACAACACATACTAGCAACCAGGCGGAGCGATCGCAACGTATATATCTGCAATCAACAATCTCTCAAGCCTTTCAGGGAATTCCTCTAGATAATGCATTTCGGACTTATTATTGGTCCCCATCCAGGCAAGGTAATCCGCGTAGCGGTTGCCCGTTCTCCTAATAGCTTGGATCTCAAAGTTGTAAGTCTCGATGATGTATTTGTATTCCATTACCCAACCCCTCAGAAGGTGAGTGTCTGGACATTCTCCTTTAATGAGGTCAACGGCTTCCTGGGAGTCGGATTTGACAACAACCCTTGTGAACTCCCTCAAGATCATCAGGCAAAGGCCTGAGTGAATTCCTCTAATCTCCACTTCCAAGCAAGAACAAGAATTTAGGTGCCCAAAAAAACCAATTTTCCACGCACCTTCCATGTTTCTGATATGACCACTAAAGCCTCATTTCCCTGAGTTGCCGAGCACACTCCCATCCATATTAAGCTTAAAAGCATCTGGAAGAGGAGGAGTCCAATTAGTGTCTTGGAAGATAAAATTTCCATATCGGATTTGGTTAGGGTGGAATGCTTCCAACATTTCCCGCGAAAGGCGGTTAATCTTAGAAACGGTCGAGGAGAAACTTGGGAGATTCCTTCAATAATCTCCTTGTTTCGATCCTTCCAAATCTCTCATAAAATGGCAACAAACAGATAAAGAGAAGTGGGTTTGATAGATCTTCTTTTTAAATGTTTGGAAATCCAGCTTTGAATACTCATGTCATGGTCCTGCCATAAAGCGTTCCTATTAAGGAACATGGACCAAATGGTCCAAGCCTTCGGGCAAGATCTGAGCACGTGCTCAATGGATTCATTAGCACCATTACATCTCATACAGATAGTGGAGACATCATTCAACCACCTAGCTCTCATCTCGTCAGTCAATAAACGTTTGTGAAAGATTTTTCATAAAAAGAATTTAATCGATTGCGGAATTTTAAGCTTCAAAATCCACTCTCAATTAGAAATGGTGTTGGGAGCATTGGATTCCGCAATTAACGAGTAAGCCGATTTCACAGAAAACTTGCCCGAGTTTTCCGGAAACTAAATGGCAATATCTTTAGCCAAAAAATTAGGGGACTTAGAATTAAGAATATCATTAACTTGGTTGTGCGAGATAAGATTGATGATTGACAAAAGAAACCAACTACTTGAATCATCCAGGATATCCACGTATTTTTTTTATTTGTGTTTTAACTTTATTAGAGAAATTTATTTAATTGCAAATTCAGAGCATAATGTCACGGACCGCGTATTTACAAGACGGTCAAAAGGAACAAGTATGTTAGTTGCAAGGTTGTAGCGTTGATATGCGGCTCTCAATTAGGCGGGCGTCAACACAACAAGGCATCCCTTCGGAGTTAAGGTATACCGACCCAGTTAAGTTCGGAAACCATATCACTGATCAAGGACCTGAAAAAAGAAGAGGAATCTAGCCTCGCTGCACAAATTGTTCTGGAGTTGGAGTCACTCTTTTGATGAGCTCGAGACAAGACCAAACCAGTTAGCATGGTAAAAAAAAAAAAAAAAAAAGAAAAAAAAGAAACAGGGCTTGCCCCGAGCAATTGAACACTTTGGAAAGACACACGGACGGATACGGAAAAATGTGAGCACATGACAATAAGGTGCTGACAATGCATGATGTATTCGTTAACTTTTTGTGATTTTCGATGTGATAATACCTCTCATATTCTTTCAAATATTGAAAAATAATAATATTTTTATTTAAAAAAAAAAAGGGGGGGGGGGGGGGGGGGGGTTGGGTTTCATAACGAGTGAGTAGTTAATGTTATTCCTCAGCCGACATGGATCCGCATAAGGTGAAGCGAACACCGGGAGGACCACATTGCTGATCCATGACATGAGATGGTGGCGGTAGGATCCACCTGCCAATTCACCAAGATCTCTCACTCTCTACAATTTTATGAGTCAATCAACATGTGAAGACGAGGACATCTTGCAATCTTCCGAACATCTATATTTTGGTCCTTAAAATATTAGGTGGATATTTATGCAAATCTTAAATTTGGTTAAATTTTACGTTTAGTAATTTGAGTTTAATATTTATTCCAATCATTTAAAATTAAAAACATTATTAATAATTTTAAAAATAATAAAAATTGGTTGAGCTCCGCATGTAATCTTTTAATGAGAATATTTTCGTCATTGTATAACTCAACTAACTCTAAGATTTTATTTTATTTTAATTTCTTTTAACAATGATTCGCTAAAGAATAAGAAAAAAAAAAAAATTTAAATCGTTGTTAGGAGGTGTCTTAGGTTTAAAGAAGTGATAAAATGAAAAAAAATATTCTCCATTAGAAGACCATGTGTCGAGCAATATGATTTTTAGTCCAAAATAATTAAAAAATTTAATTTACGGGATTGACAAATAAGTAGAACTTGAGGAATTAAATATGTAATTTAACAAATTTCATGGCTCACATAGACACTCATCCCATACTTAAAAGATAAAAAAAATGTAATTCCTTTCTTTACTCTTCGCCATAACGAAACGTGGGAACATTTTTGAAAATTAAAAAATAATCAGCTTTAAAAATGATACAATTTATTCAATTTGACTATAATTCTTAAAAAGAATATTAATGCTGGTATTTCTAGGCGTCACTTTGTTAACACTTGAGTCTCATACACGTGTACATCCTCTCTCTCCTTTCCTAGTCTCTGAACAATCATCCTCAAAGACTCAGTCATTTTTCTCCAACAAGAGCACAAAGCCCAAGTCCATGGGATTATCTCGACTAATTAATGGTGCTCACCACTACAATTAAGCAACACTAATTGTTCTCCACTCCGATAAATATCGAGAGGTAATCAATGCCCTAAGGTAATGCTCATTATTCTTATTGAAGCAATTGTGTAGCATTTTTCCCCTAAATTCTTACTCTTAAGACGGAGGGGTTTTGCCAAGCACACACCCGTCAAGTCCTTGTGCAAGTACTCGCTTTTTGGACGTCGGTTCTCTAGATCTTAGCTTGGTATTTGAAGAACATTTAACAAATTTCGGACCTCCAACTCTCCAAGACTAAAAACTTCATCTCATCACTACAGCTCAGCACCAACTTCTACGTGAAACTTGACCAGACCATACTGCTGGTGCACATCAATTCTCGACACCATTTTGCCACATACTTCTCCCATCATTTTGTCTAAAATTATAAAAAAAAATCTATTATTTACTAAATTTTAGTTAACCCTTTTGACTCCTTTTTTCAAAAAAAAAAAAAAAAAAAACCATCTCTTATTTAAAAATATATATATTTTATACTTTTATTTTTCAAAAAATTCATTAACAACCATATTTTAAAAACAAATACAAAAAAAAAAAAAAAAAAAAAAATACTTAATAGGCCTTACAAGTCTTATAAGAGGTTATTTGACCTCTTATCAATCTTACTAATTTTTGTATATATACATTGGCTAACTTATCACTCCCGTTATTTTGTTTAAAATTACAACTCTCTTTTATCATTTGCTAAATATCATTTTTTTTACACAAAAAAAATAAGAAAAACACACAATTGCGAACACCCCTATTTTTTAAAAACTGATCACTAACACCCCTATTTAAAAAAAAAAAAAAAAAAAAAAAAAAAAAAAAAAAAAAAAAAAAAAAAATACTTTATACCTTTAATTTTTTTTTCAAAATTATTTTTACGCCCTCCCCCAGTCCCCTACAACCTTCACTTCTCGCAACCCCTACCACCACCCACACTCTCCTTCATCCACTTTCTACTCCTTCTCGGCCTCCTCCTCCTCCACTTCTTCTTCTTCTTTTTCTTCCTTTCTTCCTTCTCTCTCTCTCTCTCTCCCCCTTCCTCTTACAGATCGGATGTAGATGATGAATCTATCATCCGAGCACAAGTCTGGTACCCCCTATTATTTTGCTTAAAATCACAAATCTCCCATATCATATGTCGAATACCAGTCAACCTATTTGACCCCCCCCCCCCTCCCCCTCTCTTGTTTTTGGATGACACAAATTTCCACCTCTTATTTTAAAAAAATATTATTTACACTTTTATTTAAAAAGAAAACACTCACTAACACAACTATTTTAAAAAATTACTTTTTGCACCTAAAATTTTTCAAAATTATTTTGCCCTAATACATTTAATGAACATATTTGAAAAAAACAATCACTCAGATTAATGAACTCATGTATTCAATAAGGAGTACAAATGGTTTGAAAATCGTTTCTCTTTCTAAGAATTTAAATTTGTCCATTGAAATAGAGAATAAGAATTGAAAATAAATGCATCAAAAAATTGAAAAAAAAAAAATCATGTATTCATTAACGCTTCCAATTTCAAACTTTGAATCTATGCTATTGCAACCAACGTAAGTATTTTATTTTTCAATATTAATAATTTACAAATATAATTTTTTTTTTCCCAAACATGAGCATTGTGCAGGTCGAATACTAGTATTTGTTAAAAATAAAAAAATAAAAAAAAAAAAAAAAAATATATATATATATATATATATATATATATATATATATATTATTATAAATAAAAGATGTAATTTGTCACACCCTACCCCGGGCCTCACGTCCAAGGTAGGCATGATCTCAACTTGATATTACCCAACCAGGCACAAACGCAATATGCACAATACGTGTACAACCGACTTAAATTTTTTAATATTTATATAACCCAAAATTCGGTATTACATATATCTACTATTTCATGACAAAACTACAAAAGTCCAACCTTTCGATACTAACATCTACCTTAACTATCTCAAAAGTGACACCTGTCCACTATTTCACACATTGCATTTTAATGTCATGCACTATTAACTGACTATTATTAATAGTCAGTTAACATTTTTACCTTCTTTGCGTTCTCTCTCTTATTACTCTCTCTCTCTCTTTCTCTCTCTCTCTCTCTCTCTCTCAAGTAAGTTTCCTCATTACTTTTTTGTTTTGTTTTTTGTTTTAGTGTGTATGTGTATATATATATATATATATATATATATTTAAATTGTGAAAAAAAAAATTAATTAGATTAGAATTATATTTTTAGTATTTCATTGACTAGTAATATTAATAATAGTCAGTTAATATTTTTTTTTTCTATAATTAAATTATTAATCGATAAATTTTGAAAAAATAACTATAATATTGACTGACTATTAATAATATTACTAGTCAAAAAAATACTAAAAAATATAATTCTAATCAATTTTTTTTTCACAATTTAAATATATATATATATATACATATATATATATATATGTGTGTGTGTGTGTGTGTGTGTGTGTGTGTGGACACGGCATTTTGACCACCCCATAAAAAAATTATACTTTATTTTATAATTAACTTTGTTTTATTTACCTTTGTTTTGTTTTGTTTTGTTTTATTTTAGAAAATGAAAAAAAATAAGGAAAAAAAAAACAAAGAAAAAAAACAAAATATCGTTTGTATGGAGCAAATCGGGAAAAAACGAAACAAAGCAAGACAAACCAAACGGAGGCACGAACAGTGATCATGAATAGTATCCGCATGCATGAACAGTGATCGTGAATAGTATCCGCATGCGTGAACAGTAACCGCGTGATCGTGAATAGTACCCGTATGATCGTGAACAGTACTGATGCATGAATAGTAACCCCGCGTGAATAGTGAACTGCATTTTTTTCCCATTTTACCCTTTTCGGAGTCTATAAATAGAAAGCTTATTTTCATTTGAAATTTGGGAGAGAAATTTTTTGAGAAGAGATTTTTTTTGGAGAGAAATTTGGGGGAGAAATGTTTTGAGAAGGAATTTTTTTTTGGAGAGAAATTTGTGGGAGAGAAGTTTGGGGAGAGAATTTTTTTTTTTTCTTAAAAAAAATATTATTTTTTTTTTAGAAGAAGAAGAAGATCAGAAAGGAAGAAGAGAAGAAAATCTCTAAGTTAAGGTTGTGAACTTCCATCTTTTGTAAATCTTATTTATGCATTAAGTCGTTATTATACTAAAATTTTATTTTTTTAAATTAGATTATATATATATATATAAACTTGTGAATTACTTAATGTGTAGATAAAACGAGGTGGAAAACTCTTAACCTTCCACTGGAGTGGTTTAGGTTTAGAAGGAGATTACTCCCCTCAATATGTAGATTGAACCAACTTAAGTATGTGTGTGTGTGTGTGTGTGCGCGCGTGTGTGCGTGTGCGTGTGTGTTTCTTTAACTTGTGCGCTGATAATACGACGTGGAAAACTCCTGACGTTCCATTGGAGCGGTTTAGGTTTAGAAGGGAGATTACTCCCCTCAATGCATTTGAGTGTGTGTGTGTGTGTGTTTTTTTTTAACTTGTATTAAATATAATGTGCTAACAAAACGAGGTGGAAAACTCCCGACCTTCCATTGGAGCGGTTTAGGTTTAGAAGGGAGAATACTTCCCTCGATGTGTGTGTATGGGTGTGTGTTTATTTTTTATTTACTTATTTATTTATTTTTTATTAAATTTAATGGATGGTCAAAACATGGAGGAAATTTCCCCACCTTTTGATTAAATAACTTAGAATGAGTATTTTTCTCCTTAATATATAAATTCATTACATAAGTTAAAAAAAAAAATATAAAAAAAAAAATAAAAATACAACAATATATATATATATATATATATATATATATATGTATGTATGTATGTATGTATGTATGTATGTATACGTATATATGTTAGGAGGATTTCAAAATAAAATAAAAATATTCGGATTTAAATTTTAATTGAACTTAATTGGATAAAGTACCGTCTTTGGACGGGCGTCTTGGGGTGCCTAACACCTTTTCCGAGCATAACTGACCCACGAACCCTTTAAAACGAATCTCTGGTTGGACCATATTATTTTTGGAGTCAAAATTTCACTTAAGCCATTTTTTTAAAATTATTTTCAAAAAGAAAAATTCGGTGACGTAGCACACCATTTAAACTCAATGCTAGGTGGCAACTCCTTTTTCTAAAATTGGCTTAAGTATTTTTATGTAAAAATCGACGTTTTAAAAACCCCTTCTCATCTTACACTTGTAAATTTATTTTGATTTCTTTGGAAAATCGGGGCGCGTCAGCTGGCGACTCCACTAGGGATTACTTTAGAGGGTCAACCCTATGATATCCAAGTAAATCCAAAAATCTAAATCCGAATGTCTTGTTTTATTTTGTAATCTCTTCGTTTTTTATTTTTTAAATAAGTATAATTTGAGGAAAATATAGGTTATCTAAAGAGTGAATCATAATAAAAAAATAAAAATAAAAATAAAAATAAAATAAATAAATAAATAAAAACAACAAAGGCTACCGAAATTCAAGGCTTCCTTCCCGAATGAAATGAGCCGATCACGAATGATAATCATATCGACCCGTATTCCCAAATCAAGTGGTACTTTCGAAGTCTGATCAAAATCAAAAAACGCAATCCAAACCCTACTCATCCAAATGTCACCCAACCTCCCACCCAATACCATTAATTACCTACTTGACACGTCCCATCAAGTGGTATCCTGAAATTTTTCCAAAATCAAAATCATACTCCACCCACAATACCTTGAATTACCATCGTAAATACCCATATTTTCATAAGCCTAATTTTCTTCCATCCACCTCGTGATCCGAAAGACCATAAACCCTTCTTGCCTTATTTTCCGAATAAATTTAGTCGATCAAGAGGGATTCCGCCCCGATTACGAGCCAAAGCCTACCATTTGTGAACCTGATTTATACCCCTTGGTGTGTTGAATTTATTTCTTGATAAAATTGGGGAAAAAATGGTAGAGGATTTTCTTTGTGAATGGCTTAAAACTTTCAATAATTGCGACTATATTTTCTAAATGACGTTTCAAAAGGTTAATGTTTATTTTTTAAAATATTCCAAAATTGTCTGTGTATGATCTATGTGGTGAAAATTAAACATGAGTGTGATAAATATGATTTCGATAATAAAAAAGACTTTGATCTGGAAGAAAGTGAAACAATGTAACTCATCTCATCTAAAAATCCTACCCACCCCAAGCATCTTCATACAGATTGCAAAACTTCAACCACTATCAAAACCTTGTTTCGTCGCCATCAACCAGAAAGGCCAAAAAAAAAAAAAAAAAAATCCCACGGCTAGGCAATCCGTCATAAAGTAAAGTCATTACCCAAAAAGCTCTCATCAGAAAAGTCATCTTCCAAAAATTCATTCCTCAAATGATCACATCCAACGGCTAGGCAATCCATCATAAAGCAACGCCACATCCTCAGAAAAGATTTTTCTTGCCCAGAGTTTTGTCTACCCAATGGCTAGGCAATCCGTCATAAAGTAAAGTCATTATAAAAAAAAAAAAAAAGCCCTCATCAGAAAGGCCATCTTCCAAAAATTCATTACTCAAATGACCCATCTAACGGCTAAGTAATTCGTCAAAAAGCAAAGTCATCATCCCAAAATCTTTTGATGTCAAGAGATTTGTCCAATGTCTAAAGATGCTTCTTAAAAATATATATATATATATAGAAAAATTCAAAAAAAAACACACTCACCGAGAAGCATTTATATTTCACTTACCCAAAAGTCTCATCATTGGAAAACTAGTTCAAATACTTGTTAGTTGAGGAGAGTTATTTGACGACACCAATTTTGGAGAAAAATCTTGAATATTATTCAAATCGTATTTATTATGCTCAAATCAAAATTAACACAGAAAATCATATCAGAGAAGAATGGATATTTGGGTGAATAAACAATAAAGTTTTGTGCATATTTTTGGTAATATAGTTGCAAGAGTTGATTGAAATACAAAGCAGATAGGGGTTGTAGATTCCTAAGTATCGAAATTAATCTCAATACCCAAGAAAACCAAGCCGAGTTTGTACCACAAAGGTCAGAGTGCACTATTCTTTTCAATCCCTTCAACGGGTCAGAAACAAAATCTCATTAAATTCCAAGCGAGGGAAGGGCCCCATATTGCAAACAAAGCCTAAAAAAAAATAAAAAAATGTGACTCACTTAATGATGACCAATCTTTTCTTAAAAAATTAAAAAAAAAAAAAAATCTCATCGAATCACCCCGAGAAAGCAAGCACCGTAGGTTAAGTGACTACGACAAGAAATGGGAGAATGGAATTGTAAGTCATCAAAGGTAACAAGTTTTTCAGACTAAAATTTTTGTTTTGGAAGAGCTTTTTTTTGTCCATTTACAGGGATCGCAAAAGGATTGGATGCATAGATTTTCCTATCTCTAGGACATCTTACCTTCTTGCATACTCGAATTGTAAACTGGTATTGCTGAAATTCAAAAAACTCTAAATGAGTATCCATGTATGCTTTTTTCCCTAAAAGAGGCGTTCAGTGAACTACGCTAGACCTGATCCTTGGTGTAATGCTAAGGTACGTAGGCAACCTATCAAGGTTCGGTCAAACAATTGTGACATTCCATCTGATTCCTCATTCACTTTAGTGAACTACGCTAGACCCGATCCTCAGTGTAATGCCGAGGTACGTAGGCAACCTTTCAAGGTTCGGTCGTCCAATTGTGACATCCAAGTGTCAACCCCAGCCACAAACTGGGGCATATTTTACACCTTTGATCTCTTGTTCGCCTCCAGCCATAGGCTAGGGCACATTATTTGGTGTTTACCCATCTCTGGATCTTAAAACTTGAGCTTGTAAGCTCCAGCCACAAGTTGGGGCATATTTTGTGGTGTCTACCTATTGTCGAGCTTCCAATTTGTTGATTATATCCATGTGTGTCCTCCATTTCATATCGCCATCTCCCCACTTAAGCTAAGTCAATTTCGTCTTGTGTTAGTCATCCTAAGCCATAGGCCAGGAGGTATACCAATTTCATCTTATGTCAATCCTTCTCCGAGAGATATGTTCATTTTGTCTCGTATCAGTCTTCCCAAGCCACAGACCAGGAAGTATGTCAATTTTATTTTGTGTCAGTCCTCATTTGGGAGATATGTTCATTTTGTCTTGTGTCAGTCCTCCCCAGCCATAGGCCTGCAAGTATATCAATTCCATCTTTTGTCAGTCCTCTTCCAGGAGGTATGTTCTTTTTGTCTTGTGCTAGTCTTTCCTCTAAAACAAACATTGTTCATCATGAGTGATGTTCATTCCTCTAAACGGATCATATCCGTCATAAGTTGATTTTTATTTCCTCTAAACGAACTCTGTTCCTCATAAGTTATCTTCATTTCCTCTAAACAAACTGTGTTCGTCAAGAGTGATTTTCATTTCTTCTAAATGGACTTTGTATGTCATGAGTCATTTTCATTTTCCTCTAAAAGGACCTTGTCTGTCATGAGTGATTCTTCTTTTCCTCTAAACGGATTCTATTGTCATGAGTGATTTTCATTTCCTCTAAACGGACTCTGTCCGTCATGAGTGATTTTCATTTCCTCTAAACGGACTTCATTCGTCATGAGTTAATTTTTTCCATTCCCTCTAAACGGATTATGTCCGTTATGAGTGATTTTCATTCTCTCTAAATGGACCATGTCCATCATGAGTGATTTTCATTCCCTCTAAACGAACCTTGTCCGTCATGAGTTGATTTTCATTCCCTCTAAACAGACCCTGTCCGTCATGAGTTGAGTTTTTTTTCCTCTAAATGGACTATGTCCGTCATGAGTGATTTTTATTTTCTCTAAACGGATTCTATCCGTCACGAGTGATTTTCATTTTTCTAAACGGACCTTGTCCGTCATGAGTTGATTTTTATTTCTTCCAAACGGACCTTGTTTGTCATGAGTTGAGTTTTGTTTTCCTCTAAACGGACCTTATCCGTCATGATTTGATTTTTGTTTCCTCTAAACGAACTATGTTCGTCATGAGTTGTCTTCCTTTCCTCTAAACGAATTATGTTCGTCATGAGTGATTCTTCTTTTCTTCTAAACGGACTCTATCCGTCATGAGTGACTTTTATTTCCTCTAAACGAACTTCGTTCGTCATGAGTTGATTTTTTCCATTCCCTCTAAACGGATTATGTCCGTTATGAGTGATGTTCATTCTCTCTAAACGGACCCTGTCCGTCATGAGTGATTTTCATTCTCTCTAAACGGACCCTGTCCGTTACGAGTAATTTTTATTTTTTCTAAACGAACCCTGACCGTTATGAGTTGATTTCCATTCCCTCTAAATGGACCTTGTTCGTTATAAGTTGTCTCATTCCTCTAAATGAACCAGGTTCGTCATGAGCCACTTCTTTCTCATTTCCACTAAATGATCCTCTAAACGAACATTGTTTGTCATAAGTTCATCGTGTCGTTCGTCTTCG